>RJVU01048958.1:2663182-2676959 GCA_003731715.1 Anabarilius grahami | reverse complement strand
GTCACTGAACTTGAACTCATGTTCATCCTTACATCTACCACAATACAATATATTGTCAGTCTCGAGATTATTTATTAGTGAATAAAAACATAGATCCGCATTTAAGCATTGTTTGACCTAATGGACTGGTGGTATAATTTTTGATAAGTGTGCCAGAGGTTCTGGGTTCTAATCCACCCTTGTATAGTTTTTTTTATTTAATTTTTTCTTATTAAAACCAAAGATGTTCGTCACTGATTATATATCAAGAGCAGGGACACGTTTGTGCGCATTTTGTTTTGTGATTTCACCGGACAAAACACCGTTAAGCCAAGAGGCACTGTTGCCTTTCACCACTGATAACAGCAGCAACGAGCACTCATCATGATTTCCAAAAAAAAAAATAAAAAAAAATAAATTAACAGCATGAGGGAGGAGACGTAATTGCAAGAGGTTGGGGAAGTTATTTTGATTAAACATTATGAGGGAACATGAATTTTTAAACAATAATAATAAGACCCTATAGGGCTGTTACCAATCAAATTGAATTATTTACACTGAAAAATCACAACTGCTTTAAATAACGTTATGATATTGTTTTAAAGGATTAGTCCACTTTCAAATTAAAATTTCCTGATAGTTTACTCACCCCCATGTCATCCCAAATGTCCATGTCCTTCTTTCGTCAGTTGAAAAGAAATTAAGGTTTTACGCTCTATGTCCTACACCTTCCCTATTAAACTTACGGAAAAAATGGGACTGGCGCCGCGTTCGTTCCGTATGTTGATTAGGGAAGGTGTAGGACATACAGGGTACGCTTTTTGAAGAATACGGAAGTGCAGTCTGGCGGCAGCAATTGCGAGGCGATCATTTGTGTTTATAAACCATATACATTTTAAACATTTTTTTAGAAAATGACAGATCGTTTCGCTAGATAACTCCCTTTTGCTAGATAACTCCCTTTTGCTAGATAACCTTTTGCNATCACTGTTTGAGAATATTGCTTCAGGATAAAGTTGACGTTAGTTGCCGAAAGTCAGAGCCAGTCTGCAGATATGAGTTGACAGATTTCACTGAAAATCGTGTAGTGTATGTTGGTCACAGACTTTGATTTTTTTTTAGCTTCAAAGTTTGATTCCATCCAGTCAGAAGATATCAAATTATGTTTGATGTTTTGAGTCGATTTTAGAACACATATTGTTTTCATTTGTCATGTGTCTCCTAGCAGCAAGGCACATGTTTCTGTGTGAGTTTGTTCTGTTCGCAATGACTTGAAAGTCTGAAAGTGTGTGATCCTCAGTCGTTTAATGTATGATGCCCAGTTTTTCCTCTGTAAATATTTACAAAGTCGGCAAGTGTATGATGCCTAGTGTTTTAAATCTGTTCAGATTTTAAAAGTCATCTACTCTAGTGTATTCCAGCCTTAAATGTTTACTGGTAAAAGGATTCACATCCACTCATCTGAGCTTACAATAGTGGCTTTACAGTTTATGCCATAATAAAAATACGTGGAATACACATCACGACTTTTGCTACATCACGAATTGACTGGATTCCCAGAAAATCGTGTAGCGTATGATAGGCAGAGACTCCGTTTTTTTTAGCTTCAGACTATGATTACATCCAGTCGGAGGATATCAAAACATGTTTGATATTTTGAGCCAATTTTAGAATACAAATCGTGTATGACGCGTTGCTACTGAATACAGTACATTACAGTACTTTCATATAAGCTGACAGCCAATGGAAATCAAGGTGCAAAGACAGGTGGCAATCGCATCAGAGCTAAACTAACCATGTAAGTATACTGTACTGTTAGCTTCATCTTGAGATAGTTAGCAGACCACATTCTGAGGTAAATCTTGATTCATTGATTTTAAAGTTAATATTCATCATTATCCAGCGCTCAACGGGATAAGTGAATAAATAGTCTGAGCGTCAATAATTTTGAGCTACTATGGCTATCTTCTGTGAATCTGTCATGCGTTTCCTTGTGTTCTGAATGATTTGAAAGTCTGGTAGTGTATGATCCTCAGTTGTTTATGATGCCCAGTTTTTCTCTGTAACCATTTACAAAGTTGGCAAGTGTATGATGCCTAATGTTTTAAAATCTGTTCAGAATAATCAGAATGATTACTGGATAACATGCATATTTCCGTAGCCTATACCGAAATACAATGTCAAAAGCTAGAAATAATGATTTAAATGTTTTAAATGTTGAAAAACTTTTTTTTTAATCTTTTCAATTAGTTACCACCAGTCCAAATAAATTCCTTAATTTAATGTACCATAAAACAAACTGTCTGTTCGGTTTAAACCCATTGGATTCTTGCTTGTTTTGTTGCGTGCAGTGAGTCTAACACCTCAATTTGTAAAACACCCACAAGCTTTGCAACTTGTCATGAGTTTTGATTTGGTGGGGCTGTATTGGTACAAGTTTTTCACTGTGAGGCTTTTGGACCTCTTTTGTATTGTTCTTTTGGAAAACCCCAGCATGACATCAGCATGGTGTGGTTCAGATTGACTTTGCCATAAGAGTCAATTAGAGACTCTCCCACATGTACTGTGGGTTAGTGCATTTGATCAGAAGAAGGTCTGGAAATGATTGTTGTTGTGTGGCTTGTGTTTCAAAGAGACTTTTGATTTTGGAGCATTTTAACTGTCCACCCCCCTAAAGTTCAGACGCTATGGCTCTGTTTCACTCTTTCTTTCTCACTCTTTCTCTTTCTTTGTCCCTGTCTCTCTAGGCCACAGATCATGTATAACTGTTTTGCTTGATACGTCTTGTGAGCTACGCCTTAATGATGTACAAAACATTGGCATAATACAGTACATTGTTTCTTCCATTCAATTCCTGTCTCCATCTCTGTCTCTCGCATTCACGTCAGGCTCTGTGTGTGTATGTGTTTCATCCTAATGCAAGTGACTCTTGAAGATTTTAAAGTAAATAATTCACCCCAAAATGAAAATTCTGTCATTATTTACCCACCCTCATGTTATTCTAAACTCATAGGAATTTTTGAAGAATCATTAAATCATTGTGACCAGGTGCTGTCAAGTTCCACAAAGGAGAAAAAACATTAAAAGGACCATAAAAGTCATCCATATGACTCTGTATTCCAACAGCTCTCAATCCAAACAAGGTTATATCAATTCACTTAAATTCCCATAATCGGTCATTGTTTAAATGAAAGATTAATTAATTGATTAATCGTTAACCTTAACCTCTTAAATCGGCAGGGGGGGGCGCTACTAAGTTATCACGTTACTTAACCACTTGCTTACACAGAATAGGCATCATTTTAAAGCTTAGAAGCTTGGCTTATAGTGAATATAGGGAATATGACCATCACTTAACAAAATGCTTTTAAATTTGCTGACGTATAAGAAGAGCTCTATTTTTATAACATTAAACAAATAACTGCTTCACCTAAAAATGTGATCTGTAAAATCATCATACATAACAGATTGACTTGTGTCATAATCGTTGAAACCTCTCAACTAACAGAATACAACAAGCATATTTGTTTCAGTTGGAGACCAAACTTTACCAAGTATTTGTATGAAAAAGCGCTTTTGCACCACGGTTTTTATTTGTAACTTTGTGAAACATTAGTAAACCATAGTAGATCACATATCTTTACTTAGAGCAGGTGGTCTCAAGCACAAGACAATATGTAGATCACACGGAGTGGCATGACATGCTGCTTGGCTAAAGCAATAGGACTTCTGGGATCTGAACGCATTGCGATCATGACACAGTTTTCCTACGTCATTTAACAGTTCAACCAATGGAAACTGGATCTCGGGTGTGGTGGGTATAGTGGGTTGGGATGATGTGTAGAGACCAATCGGACACTGTTTTACAGCTGGAGTGTGCTTAGATTGGTTTGATCGCTCAGGTTGACATGTTTTGATTTACCATGCACCATTGAATAGGAGCACACAGCTGAAACAGTGCTGGAAGATCATCACTTCTCAACCAGGATATCACAATTTGTTGTTTATTCTATGTACATTTATTGTGGCATTTACAAGTAAGTAGTTCTTATGATCAGTAAAATCACTTCTTTTTTTTTACCCTTGGTTAATTATGTTTCGAAATAAACGACTAGCCTACCTAATGCATTGCATGGCTTGAAGACATTAGTGCCCGGTTTCACAGACAAGGCTTAAGCCTAGTCCCAGGCTAAAATGCATGTTTGAGCTGTCTTAACTGAAAGCAACTTGCACTGACATATCTTAAAATATAGTTGTTTATAGTTGTTCAGTTGTTTTGTCTCAAGATGCACACCAGTAATGTTTTTTTTTCTAAGGTATACATTTATAAAAGTTACTTAAATGTCCTAATTTATCTAAGGCCTTCTCTTGGTTCAATCTAAGCCCTCATACACCAATCGGTCTGCGCAGCGCTGCTTCAAGTCGAACACACCAAGGCCTGGTTTCACAGGCAGGGCTTAGATTAAGCCATGGAATAGGCCTTAGTTAAATTAGGACATTTAAGAAGCTTTTCGATGTCGAACACAGTGGTTACTGTGCGGATCATTTTTCCTCTTGTGTCTGCTGCACGTGTTTTGTGCATGAGCCTCACGCACCTCAAAACTGTGCACTCTAATAATGACCTTACTTTAATAGACCATCAATACATTTTATGGATTAAATTATTATTGACAATTAATTGATCTTCGATTATCGATTAATCGGCGATTAATCGTTAGCGTCCCTAATAGTTGCTCAAATTTTTGGTCTGTTCTAGTGATGCAGCAAAATTAACTTTGTACTTAAATGCTGAAAGTGAAATTAAAGTTTTCATTTAGCTGAAAACCCAAACTGAAAATAAAGTTTCAGTGATAAAATTTGGCTAATTTAACTCATTATGCTGTTAAGGGTGTTGTGTTCTCAGGTAATACATTTAACCAGTTGTAGTTCTTCCGCTATGAGCTTATCTCAATATTTTAGCCTAACAAATGTAAAAATTGCTCCTGTAACATAATTTTTAAGTGCTTTCACACTGCTGATTTACTTTTCCATGCTGTATGCATGAAATAGACACTGACATAGTCAAAACCTGTCATTTGAGAAACACTAATGTAACAGCTCCGTTTCAGTCACTGATTTTGGGTCTCCAAAACGATTTCGTCTGAAACATAAAATGCTTTCTTTACTGTTTCGGCTGAATATTTTCTGTGTTTCTCACACACACAAATTATCACGTGACTATCGTTAGACTTGGAATATAAAGTACAATGGACTGCTTTTATTGTGTTTTTGTTGGATTGTGTGTTTATTGTCCATTTTAGAATTTGACAACCTTTGGTCACTTTGAACTATACTTATAATGACCTTTTGCCCCACTTAATACCAATAATACCATAAAGATATGTTATGACATAAAGGTAAGTAAATTACAGTATTTAAATTTTTAAGGAATTAAATTATTAGCCCTTATATGGTCAATATGCCCTTAAATTTCACCCCTCTTTGACTTTGCAATGATTTTCTATATGATTCTAGTAAATGAATATATTCATTGTTTTGATTTGTGCTCTCTGGAGTGCTATAATAGCCCTGATGATTACAGGCTATGGACAGATTTGATTGGTGCTTAATTCAGATGGTGTTTAGGTTATGCCTAATCAATTACGGCCACTGCTGACAGGCCTAAACATCTTTCAGGCTCACATTCCACAAACTGCTCCCAAGAGTAAGCCTATTTAATCATTAGCAACCACATTATTAGCATTCTGAAGTTACAAAAGCAGCTTTGGAGGCGGCATGAGCTCCTCCTGATATTTTGATGGAGAGAGAGAGCGTGTGTACTTATGACCGGCAGTTTATTTCAAGCAGACAGTTTAGACAGATATACAAACACATACACACACATAGCCTCACCATCACACAAGGACCTCAACTGGAGAGGTAGATGTGTGTGTGTGTGTGTGTGTGTGTATATATCTGGAATATTTTTATTGATTAATTCGCGTAAACTTTAGTAAATGAGTAGGCCTTTTCTTGGCACAGTATTTCCTCTTCTTGTTATTTTAAAGAGGTATTTACATCAATAATAACAATTCAAAACAACACTGACATGAAACTAGTTTTCAGCAGTTAATTAAAAATACCTTCCTGCAACATTAATCAGAAGAGTTTGTGTTGTGTTTAGCAAAAGCATGCAAGTGCTGAACGCTAAAAGTTTGTTATTCTTTGTCAATTGTGAGTTAGTCTCATGATGTCTTGCACTCTCTCTTTCTCTCAAACTCAACACACAGTATGTGTGTGTGTGTGTGTGCATTTGGACAGCCAAATGTCTCTCTGTGTGTTGCCACACTTTCTGTGGACCTTCTGTGGAAATGTTTGTAAGTGTATTTCAGCTTTCAGTGTGTGTGGTTTTGTTTTGTTCCTGGTTTGCTGTTTATATTTTGTGTGCATACAAACAATATGTATATTATACATACATATATATATATATATATTAGTGGTATGTGGTAGACTTCTGAAATGAGAAGGCAAAGTTCTTTTTATTTATTTATTTATTTTTTAAAGTTCCATTTCCATTTGCAACGACATGACATGAATGACGTCACTTTATATCACTCAGTAAACTTAAAAATAATGATTTAAGTATAAGGGTTTACTCAAAAATGTTGAGCTACACAAAAATAAAACTAAACTCCTCATTCAGAAAATGTAATTGTTTTAAGTTGCATCAATAATTGAACAGACTTTAATCGCAGCGTACTCAATCTTTATAAGTTAGTAGTACTGTTCGGGTTTACAGTGCACCTATAGGGTAGTTCCAAACTTATGCAGGGCTACTGTGTACGTTTCTATTAACATAAGTTTATTGCAACCAACTCACATCTGAAGGTTTATGAATTATGTATTTTTTAGACCATTTGTCAATAAATCTATGGGTGTCATAAGGTATGAGCCAGAGATGTGATGTGTTGATGTCCAAGTGGATTCTTTATTCTGTCTATTTTCACCAGTCCAGCCCCATTCAGGCCCATTTGCAGACCAACTGCAAACATTTTTGTTTAGCAAAATAAATGCATGTTAACCAATCACAGCAAAGGCCACAGTCAAAAGAGATGTTGCCTTCCTCTGAAACTTTATTGTTGCTGTCCGACATTGTCTATGTAATGTATGTGTCATGATTGGCTTGTTTTTTTTTTGTTTTTTTGTTTTAAATAAGTCTCTTATGCTTTCCCAGGCTGCATTTATTTAATCAAAAGTGCAGTTAACCAGTGATATTGTAATAAAGCTGAATTTTCAGCAGCCATTACTCTGGTCCTCAGTGTCACATGATCCTTTAGGTATTATTATAATATGCTGATTTTGTGCTCAAGAAATATTTCTTATTAATATCAATGTTGAAAACGTTTTTTTTATTTGTGGAAATTGTATTTTTTAGGATTCTTTGATAAATAGAAAGTTCAAAAGAATAACATTTATTTAAAATATAATAGTTTTGCAACATTCTGAATGTCATTGTCACTTTTTATCAATTTAATTAAGCCTTTATCAATAAAAGTAGGCTATTAATTTCTTTTTAAAAAGTATGTATATGTATAGATGTCTGTCAGTAAATGAGTGAATCAATCAGATTGAAAATCTTTCACTATCTTTTCAAAACATGCAGTTTTGCAGTTCTCTATATCTATATCTCTGTTATTAAATGAGAATAAGCTACGAATGAGATTCAAATGACACATGTATGTGTGTACACGGTTGTCATAAAAGCTCAACTGATCAGACTCAACCCAGCTTGTTCCACTCAGCAAAGACCATGATGAAAGCATCATTGTAATTCTCACTGTTTGTGTACCTGCGGTGTAGGTTTTCAGTGTATGTGTTCCAGCCACACTTGTTACATGTGTGTGAAAGAGAAAGGGAATGTGTAATTGATTGTAATTGAGGGATAAACCAAAATGAACTCTGGGCTTAAAATCTTAACCACACCCGTGATGTCATCTAAATGACATCAGTATTCCCAGACCATTGCAGCTTGCTCCTCAGTAAGTCTAGTGTCTTCTTGTTACACGATATACTGTAAATGTGTGTATGGTTTTATGGCTTGTTTTTGGGTAAATTACACATTATCGTGTTTTCAGGACAGTCCTTTTGCCACATTCTTGTTTAATGTTTTTGTTTGCAGTTCCCATAGTAATATTAAGAGAGTGGCAGAATTTGCAGTTCTGCACCTCAGATCTTGAATGTCCCCCTGTAGTCAGTAAATTTTGTCCAACATTCCCAATTTTTCTGATGCATGTCCTTAATTTAATTTCATATGTTGGTATTAATTCAGTGTTTATAAGCCTTTTAAAGAATTTTATCCCAAACTGACAGGGTTTCTAGAGAGACCCACTCCACTTTTTTTTTAATTTTTTTTAAATAGGCTCATTTTTCAACTCCCCTAGAGTTAAACAGTTGAGTTTTACCGTTTTCGAATCCATTCAGCCGATCTCCGGGTCTGGCGGTACCACTTTTAGCATAGCTTAGCATAGTTAATTGAATCTGATGAGACCAATAGCATCTCGCTCAAAAAAATAACCAAAGAGTTTCGATATTTTTCCTATTTAAAACTTGACACCTCTGTAGTTACATTGTGTACTAAGACTGACGGAAAATGAAAAGTTGCGATTTTCTAGGCCGATATGGCTAGGAACTGCGTAATAATCAAGGAACTTTGCTGACGTACCATTTTTATTCCATATTATTTATTCCATTATAATAAGAGTTTGGTTCCAAAACACGATAAACGCCATTTTTTTTATTTTTTTTTATTGAGTTTCCGCAAAAATCAGAACTTTATCTGGTCGGTATTGAAAAGTCATTTATTAATTTTGCGCAAAATGCGATTTCCGTCGTGTTATTCTGTCATGTTTTCTCCCTTTCTTTCCAAAACGCGACAAACGCCGGTCTCCTTTTTCTGCAGAACGCGATACATCCGCTCAACCAATCACAGCGCACCATTCCACACACTGTAAACAGTAATGGCGGCGCTCTGACTACACCCAGCATCCTAGTTTTCCTTATCTGCTTTGTACTTTGTGTTCAACAAAAACAGAAAAATGAATAATTTTGACGGCATTGATGAACCCGTGGTGGATTCTGCGGTGGGGAAGAAACGTAAGTCATCGAAATGTAATCATTTACGTGAGGAGAGTAAGAAGATGAGACACTCGAGTCGGGAGGAGGAAAAATGCCGGCTGTTGCTTGTTCCACGACAGCATCAAACTTCTGTCACGGTCCCCAAAACTGAATCATGAACAGTTTTTAAAACCCGTTTTTAATACCAATGTACTCGACAAATGTGTTTATTTTAACCGTGCGGTGGCGCCAGATACTCTTTAATCGGTAATGATAAACGGAGACGTAATTAATTTATAACAAGAGCGACGACTGAATGTATTTTTAGTCAAATGCCTGTAGAATTGACAAAGTTCAGAGGCTGTCATATATGTGAATCAACTTACTTTGTTGTGCATTTTCAATATGAAAAATAACTTTTATATTGATGGATTAATTGCATTTAAAAAAAAAAAACGTATCATGGATTTATTGCATTTTGGGGAAAAAATAATCTGTTTTTATAATAAATCTTTGAAAATCAAAATCTAGATTTGAATTTTTAAGGTTTTTATAACCAAAAAATGCTATTTAAAAGTTTGAAACAGAAAATAGTGGTTTTCATCTTGCCGCTTTCTTGGTAAAGAAAACACATTTTTTACTCAAATTAGTCGAAAATGGATTTATAGCGTTTTGGAACCAAACTCTTATATATTCTAGTACATTTGTGATGCTGAGAATTATGTATGCACTGTCAAATTTATAATTGATTTTAATTGTTTTTTTTAAATCATATTTGTTGATAGTTTATTAGACTGAAAAGTGCCTAAAATGTTGTAAAAACAAATTCTGCTATTTACTTGTCATTAATGATTGTTATTAATTATATGAGCTCAATAGCTGGGCGGATACATGTTTTTGATGCTCAGGTTGATATATGCCTTCTGTACTTCTGGTGATTGTAAGCAGCTTGCCCAGGCTGTAGCTGAGCCTTATGGGAATTGCAGTTTTTCTGACTTTATGAGCTGTGGACAGCTTCAAAAGTGCAGGAGATTGTACAGAGAGAGCATTAGATTTGGCAACATCAACAGCAGAGTAAGGTGTTTTTTCCTCCCTCTGTCTGCCTCTCTCACACACTCTCCCAAACATGTGGTTTGAGTTTAGTGGCGTCTCAAGCTCTCAAATACACACACAGGCCACCCTGATCCCAATATTGTGCCAAAGTTCTGTGTGTGTGCGCATTTAAAAATGCTTGACACTTATGTAGACTATCATGCAGCATTTTGTTTTATCTGATGAACTCTCTCTATAGTGTGTGTGTGTGTGTGTGTGTGTTCTTGGAATCAAATTATTATATTTTTTATTATCTGATTCAAAGAAGGCATTATATTTCATTATTGTATTTTATTAACTGTAACTGTAAAATATGACACACACACTCTCCATATTCACACTATATTTCTTTCTCTCACACACGCTTCTGGGAGATAGATTGATGGAGTGAATTACTTCTATTATGCCATTCCTAAGAAATGTGGAAATTATTTAGGTCTCATATCGCCCAAGTTATGTCAGTGGAATCATGAAGTCATACCTCATTCCAAGTGGAAATAAGGCCTAGAAATAGAAAGATGGAGTGAGACAGAGAAAGAGAGAGAGAGAGAGAGAGAGAGAGAAATGGGGAAAGTGAAACAAGGAGAGAGATGGGAAACAAAATAAATCACTTTCCGTAAAAGCTTCTCAAATGTTTTATGGCTTATCTAAATTATTTAAATAATTGAATAGTTTATAAGAGAGATATTAAGATACATATTAGTTTGTAGACATGTGTTTCTTATCCCCTGCAGTCCTCCAGTTCTTCAGAAGTTATCACATCAGTAATACCAACTGAGAGTGTGTTGAAATATGTATGTGTGTGTGTGTGTGTGTGTGTGTGGTTCAGGTGTACCTGACGTTAGACAAAATTTCCCCACAAAGTTGGCAATATCCAAACATTTTTTTTGGTCTCCATGTTTTTTTGAAAATGTAAAAGTGCAGAAAGTGTGTGTGTGTTGTGTGTGTATGATACCACTCCCTGGTACCTCAATACTGATAATAAATGGATGCCTCAATATTATTTCATACTTTACAGTATAACAATATTTATTATTATTATTATTTATTAAATTATTATTATTATTCAACACATTAAATGATCACATTTTTAAAATCATGCATTAATTCTCTGCTAAACTCTGCTTTTACATTTCATGTCATACTGTCCGAACTGCCAAATACCATTTTGAATTTTTGGTTCTGAGGTACTTTTTTGTATCTCAAACTGCGCAGCCTTAGCTGCTAGACTTGCTCGGTAGTCTTCGGCAACTCAGAAGATCTAATAGTCTAATCAGGTTTATTCCTTCCAACTTTCACCATCATACTCTCATCTGCTCTTAATCTGACAGGAGGGAGTGGGATGGAGGCTCATCCAGTTCTTATTTGCAAAAGAGCACCACTCACACTGACACACATGCACCACTCCCATAAACAAGCATGAAAGAATCCAATAAAACAAGCATCTGTCACCCAGACATGCACAAACAGCTTCAACTTATACTCAAGAGTAGTTTTAAAAGTACTTAATACTTGATCAGTTGTACATTCTGCAGTGAAGTGTTTGTGAATAATGACCATAAAAATGTGTATAATGTTGTCCATAACTGTTCTAGTTTAAGGGCTCTCTTATCACTCCAGGTTCTCTTTCTTTTCACATTTTCAACTTAAGTCAATAATGTGTTTATTTACAATAGCTGTGTGTGGGATACAGAAAAACTAAACCCCTATCATAGTGATGCAAGTGATAATGACTGGCTGAATTACGTATTATCTGTAAATTTAGATCTGTAGATAATAAATCGTATTATAAAATATTAGTTATATGTTTTATAAGTTGTGTTATTTGGTACTACTTAACCTGGGTAAGTACTGTACATATTATGTGGTTTAAAATTCAAATGGATTTCTGTACAGACATACAAATTACTGATTGGTCCAGATCAGTCCTCATTAGGGGACTTGTGGGAAATGTAAATGATTGTTGTTGAGAACCAATAAAGGTTGTAGCTCTATTTAATGTTGTTGTGTTAGTTTATGTATGTAAAATGAAAATACACTGAAGAGATTTATAAGATTCTTTTTTTACTTTGTTGAAGGTCACATGTCTTATAGGACAGTTCTCAACTGTGGCAGGACCCTGATTTGAAACTTAACATCAAGAGGTAATGTAACACAATACTAAAATTGTGATGTAGTCTGAGCCATTTTCTTTTGCCATGCATAGTTAGGAGGATAAGGACCTAATTTGGCTAGCTTCTACAAAGTGACATACATTTGTAACAAAATATTGTAGTTTGACTGGATTCTTGTTTTTCGTCATTAATAATAAAATGTAGGAGAAAGGTTTTTTTTCCTCATGCATTTTAAAAGATTCCTATTTGCAAAATGCCTATTTATTTTGCTTTCCTCCCAATATGCTATGGTTAGTTATATTTAAATGCATTCAGCATTGTGTTTTCCATGCTAACCGTGACCCTTTTAGAACAGACCTGTGACTTATTTTTGGTTTGTGACTCACCAGTTGAGAACCACTCGAATGGGCTACTATTCCTTTACACCGTCAGGGTACAGTATGTATGAGTAATCCCTGCTTATTAATAGGTCACTGAAGTCTATAACCTTCACAACAAACTGTAACACACTCTAGTTCCTGTGCGTCACCTTGCCTACTTCCATCCTGTCTGCAAACCGGGCCTGTTTTATAGTTCTTTATATTTTTGTAATATCATTGTCCAATACTGTGTAGAGAGCAGTCAGTGATCCACTCCAGATCTGTTTTAGGACATGCTGTTGTTGTGACTTCATTTGCGTGTTTGCTGAAACATTTTCAGCCAGAAGTTCCATGCTGGCAGGCAACTGAAGATTTCTATGCTTGGAAAAAAACAAAAAAAACAATCTTTCCTTGTTGTGTTCTGTTTGCCCTCACTTAAAGTTTCTAGTTCCACTTTGAATATTCATTGCCTTATAGTGTGTTTAGCTATTGATAAGATGGGTACTGTAGCTTGCTTCCTGCTTGGGTCCTGCTTGCAAACATTTGAGCAAACCTGCAGCGTCTACCACTTTACACTGCATTGATTAATGCAAAATAGAGACTCATGTGGGTCCATCAAAGAATGTTTTTATATATATCACATAAATTGTAATATTTTTTCCTGTCTTAAGGCTTGGTCATGTTAACAAAAATGGTCCATTGTGCATTATCAATAGTGGAGAGTAGCGATGTATGAAGCACATCTCCCACAGAAGTTACTTTCAAACTAAGCAGCTGTCTGTTGGTCAATGCAGCGATTTTGCTTGACCAGCTTGAACCCGATGTGAAATCTGTGTGGGGTAATCTTTCGCCCACATGTGGAATTCTTGATTTCAAGAATTTCTATTGAAATGACAGGATTTCACTGAACAACGGTAAATGTGACTGCGCCTTTACTCTTCCTGTGTACATAAGACAGCTACTCTGATACAGAACACTCAATTTTTTATTTAGTTTTTGTAATTCCTTTACTTGGTAACAGTAGAGTGACTGTATCTTAATAACTCGCATTGCATGAAATTACATTGTAACATCTTGTGCAAAAGTATGTATAGTGTCCCTTCTCATGAAATACCATTTTCATGTATCCTTCTGCATAAT
>RJVU01048958.1:2640963-2663097 GCA_003731715.1 Anabarilius grahami | reverse complement strand
GCATCTGCTATATATATATATATATATATATATATCATTTGTGATGTCATGTTTTGGAACGTTTCACTAAGAAAAACAGCAATATATATATATGTTATCATGTTAACCTAATGGTTAGAGAGTTGGGCTTGTAACCCGAAGGTCGGGGGTTCTCGAGTTTCAGTACTGGTAGGAAATGTAGGTCAGGGGAGTAAATGAACAGCGCTCTCTTTTACTCTCATTACCCACAACTGAGGTGCCCTTGAGCAAGGCACCTAGCCCCCAATCACTCCCCGGGCACCGCAGCAAAAAGGGCTGCCCACTGCTCCGGGTGTGTTCAATATTCACTGCTGTCTGTGTGCACTTGGATGTGTGAAATGCAGAGCACAAATTCCGAGTATGGGACACCATACTTGGCTACAAGTCACATCACTTAAAGCAGTGGTTCTCAACCGGTGGGGCGCGAGTAGGCTACAGGATGGGAGGAAAAAAAACCTGAAAAAAAACCTGAAGCTCCCTCTTCCATTTTTTTTTTCACTAAACTACTGTCATAAAAAGTTATAGTTTTGTATAACTCCTGAATACAAATTTAAATGTGTTTGGACTGATTTAAAAAAAAAAAAGTTTTGAACAAATTTGATTGTTTTGTCGACAGCGAGCGCAAATGCAGGTGATAAGTGGTTTTATTAAGCGAGTCATTGAGTCGTTCCTTCACGATTCGTTCAAACGGCCGATTCATCATGAGACAGATGTTTGTGAATGGGTCAGTGAATCTTTGACTCAAACGATTTGTTCAAAACACTGAATCATTCAAAACACGGTTGAGTGTTGCTGTGAGATGCGCTATTTTTTGATCTTTGTTTGGATTCATCGGATCTATTTTCGCTGCTAAAATAGACCAAAACAGTCATTATTTCGTCTAAAATGTAAGTGACTTAATATTATTAACTTGTTTGTTGAACTGTCATATCAGTGTCACATTTTCAATCGCGAGGTAATGGTAAATTAAGTGATGGTCAATTGTCAGCTCTCTTGGTCGTCAGGTCGTGTGATGTAGCTATGTTGCTGAACTGTATTCAAATGTTATAAATATAAAAACACCACATTTTGAAATTTAATTGCAGTATGCCAATTTAGTTTATTTGTGTGTGCTGCGCTTATAGTCTTTAGAAAACGGCGCTCATTTGTTTGATTTCTCCTCGAGAAGCTGCGCAAGCCTCAAAAGTTTAAGGTCCTTGAACCCTGATCGAGTCCGAAACTGTCGTATTCGTTTTTTCATATTCGTCGTTTGGTGGCTCTCAATTGTCAAAAACACCCCTCAAAATATTTGCTACTGATGCGAAAAATGCAGAAAATCGAACCATCCGCATTAATTTTTATGACGGACGGAAGTTTCAGAGGCTGCAAACGTATAAAACGTGAGGTCGTATTTAGTTTATATATATATACCTTTGCTGAATTATTTTTATCCTCGGCGGGGATAAAAAATAAAATCCCCCCCGGGTGATGTTACTCCACAAACCACCAACAGAGCATATAAAATACCCAAAATAAAAATCTGTTTTTTAAACATCGCCAGGTAAAACGCTGTGTTTATATAAAACTGTCTCTTTACGACCACAACAAACGGGACACTTTTCAGACGCGCATTCCGGCGTCGCCTCAGCGCAAGTCAAACGAGCGCGGAAAAGATAGGCTACAGGGGCCCGTTTCAGAAAGGAGGTTAAGTGAAAACTCTGAGTATGTTAACCCTGAAATGAGGGAAACTCTGGGTTTTCGGGTTTCAGAATGGGAGGTATGTCAAACCCGAGAAAGCAGGGTAAGTCAAGCCCGTTTCTGAAAGAGAGGTAACTTCTACTCAGAGTCAGTTACCATAGTAACTTACTCTGTTAACCTAACCTGGTCGGGTTTTCTTCGGTCTCCTCCCCCTTTTTAAAGTGCAAGTGATGTTTAAATAGTTCACTCATTCATTCACACTGCAAAAATGCTTTTCGTACTGAGTATTTTTCATCCTATTTCAAGTACAAATATCGAAAAATTCATAAATCAAGATGGATTTTCTATATAAGAAAATGATACAAGATATTTAGTCTTGTTTCCTGGGGGATCTAAATTAAGTGCATTTTACTTATGTAAAATTATCAATATCTGCCAGTGTGGTAAAAAAAATAATCTTAATGCAAACGGAAAGTGTCGGAGTGTCTACCCAGGTGAAAAAAAAGTGCAGTAAAATACACTTTATTATATTTTTTCTTTATTTTATACACTTCCATAATGTACTTAAAGTGCTCTTTTTTCATGCACTTATTTTGTAATATACTAAAAGCTCTTCTTTACTTCTTTTTCACCTGGGTATTACTAAGTGCAAGTTTACAGTAGCTCCGCCCACCAATGTCACACCAGGTTAAAATTGACCCATGTTCTAGGGGCTGCAGTGGTGTAGGCAATAGTGTGTTAGGTGCGAAGAATTAACTTATGATGTGATTGACTGGGTTCGAATCCGCCTTTTGCCGAGCTTGCTATTCTCCCTTTTCCCATCACATATCACATCAGAAAGGCTTTTATTTTCAATAAAAATGAAGCAAATTTTCTAAAAATGGAAGTAAATTGCCTAACGAGTGTTTAATAATGATAAAATCATTTACACTCTTATTATTGCATCCTCCATTATTTTTTTCTTCTTCTTTTTTTTGCATGTGGCCAAAGTCACGTGATTTCAGAAGTTTAGCCGTTTGATAGGAGATCCGAGTCACGGATTCGATTCGCAAAGCTCCGAAGCAGTGTTTTGAAATCGGCCCATCACTATATTGTTGAAAAGTCGTTATTTAGTTTTTTTGGCACACAAAANATGCACTTATTTTGTAATATACTAAAAGCTCTTCTTTACTTCTTTTTCACCTGGGTATTACTAAGTGCAAGTTTACAATTGCTCCGCCCACCAATGTCACACCAGGTTAAAATTGACCCATGTTCTAGGGGCTGCAGTGGTGTAGGCAATAGTGTGTTAGGTGCGAAGAATTAACTTATGATGTGATTGACTGGGTTCGAATCCGCCTTTTGCCGAGCTTGCTATTCTCCCTTTTCCCATCACATATCACATCAGAAAGGCTTTTATTTTCAATAAAAATGAAGCAAATTTTCTAAAAATGGAAGTAAATTGCCTAACGAGTGTTTAATAATGATAAAATCATTTACACTCTTATTATTGCATCCTCCATTATTTTTTTCTTCTTCTTTTTTTTGCATGTGGCCAAAGTCACGTGATTTCAGAAGTTTAGCCGTTTGATAGGAGATCCGAGTCACGGATTCGATTCGCAAAGCTCCGAAGCAGTGTTTTGAAATCGGCCCATCACTATATTGTTGAAAAGTCGTTATTTTGTTTTTTTGGCACACAAAAATATTCTCGTTGCTTTATAATATTAAGGTAGAACCACTGAACTCACATGAACTGTTTTAAATATGTTTTTAGTACCTTTAAGGAATCTTAAGAGAGGAAATGTTATTGCTGTGAATGCAGGCCTCACTGAGCCATCAGATTTAATCAAAAATATCTTAATTTGTGTTCCGAAGATGAATGAAGGCCTTACGGGTGTAGAACGACATGAGGGTGAGTAATAAATTACATTATTTTCATTTTTGGGTGAACTAACCCTTTAACGTTTAAGAAAAATTATTTGTAAATATTTTTAATGTTGTGAATTTGAAAAACTTATGTTTGGAGAGCATTAATTAATTATACCTTCTTTTTTTTAATCTCTAGGACTCATTTCTCAGTACTCAGTCACCTTTTCAAAACTCTTCACACAGTTCCCCTTACCAACTTTCAGCTTGGCACATCAGTTAATTTCACATTAAAAATGCACTAAAATGTTGGAGCCATAGCCTTGTGGGCAGTGGTCCGACAAATAGCACAACAGTGTTTTGGGCAAACCGAGTTCCAGTCCCAGTCCTTTCCTGATCCTGTGCCCATCTCTCCTCCCCTATAGTTTCCTGTCTCTTCTTGATTGTCCTCTCCAATAAAGGCAAAATGCCCAAAAATATAACTTAAAATGCACTAAAACTAGCAAAACACATTGTACACGTCACAAATCAAGTTCCATTACACTTGCAAAGGTTGTCACCCAACAAACGCACATAGCCTATAGGTACATAGAGTTTTAACATGATATTGTGTTTGTCCTGAACTTATCGATAGGTCCAGCGAGAAGTTAGCTCCAGTGAGACACCACCAATGAGCCAGTAGAGGAGCACTGGCTCATCACTTTCACCGCAGAGCCAGCTCCCACTGTGTCCTCACCTCTAAACATGTCCATTCCCAGTCCACCACATCCCATAGGAACAAATGTATTGCTCAGTGGTTGCTCCTCACCAGCAGGGTGGATTATTGTAATGGGCTCCTCACTGGTCTTCCCAAAAAGACCATAAGACAGCTGCAGCTCGTACAGAACGCTGCTGCCAGGATTCTGAGCAGAACCAGAAAACATGAACACATCACACCAGTCCTCAGGTCCTTGCACTGGCTTCCAGTTGCATTTAGAATTGATTTTAAAGTACTGTTACTTGTTTATAAAACACTCAATGGCCTAGGACCTCAATACATTGCAGATATGCTCATAGAATATAAACCTAACAGATCACTCAGATCATCAGGATCAAGTAATTTAGAAATACCAAGGGTTCACTCAAAGCAAGGAGAGTCTGCTTTTAGCTGTTACGCCAGCCGCAGCTGGAACCAGCTTCCAGAAGAGATCAGGTGTGCTCCAACAGTAGCCACATTCAAATCCAGACTCAAAACACATCTTTTTATCTATGCATTTGCTGATTGAGCACTGTGCCATGTCCGAACTCTTTGCACTTTATTTTATACATATTATCTTTTTTTTATTCTCTTAATTGTTATTCTGACTTTTAATGCATTTTAAATATTGCTGTCTGGTTGAAAGAGCTGGGAGAATTAGGAAGAAAGTGAAATCTAGAAGAAGCAGACAGAAGAAAAAGAAGGTGAATGCAGAAAGAATTGGCATGTGGGAAGGAGGATAGAATGTAACTTAACATTGAGGGGTCATAAGATCGTAAGGGAATGAGTTGAAGAACTGCGATTTTTTTTGGATGTTGTGTTTGTGTGAGAGCGGTGTGTGTGTGAAATGTAAGAACATCCATTCAGATCCGCTCTGATGGATAGATCTGTTTAGATTCACTCTGACGGACAACAACAACTACAAAAAACTCCCTAGGACTTCCTTGCTCTTCCATCCAGATAGCAAAATTCTGTCTTTTCCTGTTTTTATTTCATTTCTAATGTATTTTATATCTTTTATGTATCATCTTTTTTACTGTTATTTCTATTCCTTATGTTCTATTTTTATTATTCTTCTTTATGTGAAGCTCTTTGAATTACCATTGTGTATGAAATGTGCTATACAAATAAAATTGCCTTGCCTTGCCTTGCTTTTCCTAAGCTCATGAGACTTAGTTGTGAATCTCATATATCCCTCATTTTAGTATCAACAGAGTTTCAGATGTTTCTCTTAAAATTCCGTAGGAGAAATAAGAGCAGACAGAAATGAGACATGAGAAATATCTGAGAGAAAAAAGAAGTCAAAACTGAGAGTGTGGTGGAAGAAACTTAGAACATGTCTTTATTGTCTTGCTGCAGTCTCTTTCAGGACTCCATTTTATTGCTCAGAGGTTGCTCTTTCTAAGCTTATGAGACTTAGTTGTAATTCTCATATATCTCTCATTTCAGTATCAGCAGTGTTTCAGATGTGTCTCCTAAAATTCCTAACGAGAAATAAAAATAGACACAAATGAGACATAAGAAATATCTGAGAGAAAAGAGACAAAACTGAGAATGTGGTGTGAGAGACATGGGAGATCTCTTTAGTTATCTCTTTCAAGGCTCCATCAGAGAAATATTTTATTGCTCAGATGTTGCTCTTACTGACCTGAGGATACCAAGTAGTGATTCTCATATATCTCTCATTTTAGTATCAAAATTGTTTCAGACGTTTCTCCTAAAATTCCTTAGGAGAAATAAGAATAGACAAAAATGAGACATGAGAAATACCTGAGAGAAAAGGAGTTAAAACTGAGAATGTGGTGGAAGAAAATAGAACATCTCATTATTGTCTTTCTGTAGTCTCTTTCAAGACTCCATTATAGGAATATTTTATTGCTCAGAGGTTGCTCTTTCTAAGCTCATGAGACTTAGTTGTGATTCTCAAATATCTCTCATTGTAGTATCAACACTGTCTCAGATGTTTCTCCTAAAATGCCTTTAGAGAAATAAAAGTAGACACAACTGAGACATGAGAAATTTCTAAGAGAAAGGAGTCCAAAATGAGAAACAAGAAATCTCTTTATTGTAAAAATATTATTATTAAATAAAAAATATAATTTTTATATTATAATTTTTTTTTTTTATGACATTGTTTTGTTTTGTTTTGTTTGTTACCTTTAATGGATAGGACAGTAGGATGAGAGACAGGAAACTATGGGAGAGGTGAGAAGGGAACAGGAGCAGGAAAGTACCTTTAGCTGGGATTCGAACTCGTGCTGTCTGAGGAGCTGTTGTGTCTCAATGTTGATGTGCTGTCCACAAGGCTATGGTTCTGACAGAGCTTCTCTAATCTCGGCATACTAAGAGCTGATTATTCTCTAAAATGTCTCATTTAGGTATCAGTTTTGTCTTTTGGTGCCAGCTGCATAAACTTAGCATAGTTGCATATTAACTTAAGAACTAGTTTGACTAAGTAGCAGTTAACCAAAGGGCAATCAGTCTTACTTTTCCGATTGGAAAAGAAGTTCCGATTACTTCCGATTACTTCTCTGCCTTGGCTCTACGCTTCCTCAGCTCCAACTTGGTCTCTCGTTATCCTGGTTTTTGGACTTCAGCTCCACCTCTTTGTCTCCACTGGGCTCCTCCTTCTCTCCGGTTCCACCTCGGTCCTCACTCTCTCCGGTGTCACCCCGTTCTGCCAGACCCTTGACATCACCTCGTCCACTTAAGCCGGCAGCATCGCATAGGACTTGCTGTCCTGCGATGTCGTATTGGACCATTGATCACCTTCGATTCCACAGAGGTCTACATCTGTCTGCCCCAAGGCTCCACCCAAGAGGTCTGTCAGGGCTCCACCTTGGCTTCTCCCTCCCTTATCTCCGCTATGGCAAGCTCTTCCAATTCCATGCCCTTCGCCTGCTCTATGTCTTCCGCGTCCTTCACCAAAGCCCCCTTCCCTCTCCACCATTGTACTGTCCGTTATGGCGCGAGGATGCACCTTGTGGAAGAGGGGACTATTGTCAGGGTTATGTAATGTTTCATTGTGTTTTTGTCCATGTTCCTGTGGTTTTTTTTCCGTTTTTTTTTTTCTTGCGGTTTAGTTCCTGTTTCTATAGTCAACAAGTTCTCCTTGTTTGTTACCTCGGTTACTAATTAATCCCACCTGTATGTTTAGTTCTCTGTGTATAAGTACTCCCTGTTTTGCTCATTCCTTTGTCGGTTCTCATCGCTTAGTTAATGTGGTATGTGTTATTTTCCTTGCGAGCATTCTTTTATTAAAAATATCTCTTTGGACTTCCTGCGTCATGCATATTATTAATACCATGATCAACATGACACCCCACATAGACTTTGTTCACATTGTGAAGAGTTTTGATATGTGACCTAAGTATTGAGAAATGGTTCCTAGCGTATTATGGTAACAGTGGTACCACAACTTTTTTATATTGTAATATTAACACAACCAGGCAAACCTCATCAGGATTCTTATTATTGGACTGGCCTTAACACTTTCCCCCAATTACCTTAGTTTCCTGTATTTTATTGTACCATCTGCAATGATATATTGCAGTACTTATCAGAGAATGTGAATACCATGCACTTATTTCCTGTATGAACTGAATAGAAAGGAAAATTAATTTGATTACTTACCAATTTCTCAGTAAATTACATACATTCATTTGAGGCATAGATACAAGATTTAAGTGTGCTTATGAAAGAGAGATTGAAATAAAAAAGTGTAGAAGTTGCAGTCCAACCATGCCAAGCCACGCTTTGTTGCAACAGGGCTAGACTACAGGCCTTATGTTGGGTGTGTTGATGGACTCAATGAGTGTGTGTGTGTGTGTGTGTATTTATATATGCATGTGCTTGGGGTGTACCACTGTGTGTTGTGCTTGGCATTCTTGCTCTAAATGAAAAGATATATTTGCAATAACTGTTATCTGGCTATCTTTTCTATGCAGCTAATTCAGTTCCAGCCTGTGTGTGTTTGTTAGTCTTTCTAATAAAATAGGAACATACTGTATAGAATCCAAAGTTAACACTCCCCAAGTGCCAAATGCGAGTAAAAATTGGCTTTGGAGAGTAAATAAGTTCAATGGTGGCTGTTGAAATTATAAGGAACTGCAACATTACATTTTTTAAGGGGATAGTTGTCCCAAAATTTGAAAATTATGTGGAACACCAAAACACACACATAAAAAGATATTTTGAAGAATGTTTCAGATGTTTTTGTCAAGTCAATGGGAGTCAAATCTTTCCAACTTCAAAAAGGACATGAAGGTAGCATGAAACGATCCCATACAACGTTAGTACAGTATTTCCATACAATCTTTTGAAGTAACACATTCACTTTATTAGATGTAAGCATTGTCAAATCAAAGCATTAACCATCGCATGCATAGACAGACTACATCAAATATAAAGACATGAAACTCAACAATGAGGTTTGACGTTGAGCTTGATTTGATGTTGTCTTTATATGTGCATATTGATCAATATTTTGATTTGATTTGAGAGTAAAAGGCATTTAATTTCTCTTCACCATATTCAGTTGTAACAATGCTAATCTGAACCTCACTGATGTAAGTGTTGTGTGCAATTTAAATGTAAATGCTGGAATACATTACACAACTTCTCTGAACAGATTTTAAAACACAAGGCACTTGTCAGTGGAAAAAAATGGTCACCATACACTAGTCAAGTCACCATTATTTATATAGTGCTCAATACAATACACATTTTTTCAAAGCAGCTTCATAGAAATAAACAAGAAAATAACAGAATCAATGATGCAAACTTCAAATATGAGACAAATTCAATTCTGCAGTAAAGCAGCTCTGAAAAGACAATAGTGTCATTATTCAGCTCAAGTCAGTTCAGTGTTGATTCAGTTCAGTTCAGTACTGTGTAAAGTGAAACGGTCAAATGAGTGAACATGGTGAAATTTATGATTCTATTCCAGTCTGCATTACACATTCAGAGATTGATTTCATTCAAAAATAAACTGAAGATCATACACTACCAGACTTCTGAACACAACAAACTCACGCAAAAACATGCTCCACGTTGCAAGGAGATGCATGACAATTGAAAACAATATGTATTCTAAAACCGGCTCAAAACATCAAACATGTCTGATGTCTTCCAACTAGATGGAATCATAGTCTGAAGCTAAAAAATCGAAGTCTGTGGCCATCATACACTACATGATTTACTGTGAAATCTGAAGTCTGTAAACTTGCTATGACTTTCACCAACTAGCGTCAACTCCTCCAGACTGCAATTCAGGGCAAAAATCTGGGAAAAAGTCATTAAGTGTATTTCAGCCCTAAGACCAAAACTGTCAACTCAATAAAATAGTTTCATGGCACATTTTTTCAATTCACCCAACATTGGCAGGTATGGCAAAGAGTTCATTTTGGACCCTGGGTGCAAATATACCGACTACACATAATGCGGTATTGATTTTAGCACTGACTTTGACCACAGTGGTGATAGATTTCTTAAGAACTGTTGAAAGTTCTGCACTATGCTATCTTTTTAAAGAAGAGCACCCTGAGTGGTTGACATTTTGGTTGATATAATGGTTTGAATGTGTTTATTTAATGGTTTTTATTTAGTTTGGCTGTTCATTTGTGGTTGTTCTTTGGTTTGTGAATGGTTAGTGTTTGGTTGTGAAATGGTTTGAGCATTTCCAGATCAGTTATCTCTCATGAGAGGCTCATTCAGTGAAACCATCTGTTGCCTGACAACCCACTGCTGCCAGCAGTCACTGTGTGTGTGCGTGTGTGTGTGTGTGTGTGCGTGTGTGTGCGTGCGTGCATGTGTGTGTGTGTGTTTGGCACTGCCTGAGCTCGGTGAGTGGTTCAGTGGACCAGCACAGTGTGAGTCTGGCATGAGGCCTCAGTGAGAGTGTGTGGAAGTGATAGAGAAATGCCACACTGGCAGATAACGCTCTCACCGGCCATACGCCAGCCATAATTTCTCTCTCTCCCTCCACAGGTTGACCATGTGTGTGTTTATGTGTATATTAATAGTAGGTGTATTCTGTGTATGTTTTGATTAGTTATACCACATGGTTTGAGTTCACACTAATATTTAGCATCTTCCTGCTGTTTTGACCAGAGAGCGTATAACAGGGAAGAGAGGGACCACTCATAAAAAAAATGAATGGGAGAAACAGAGGAATGAAAGTCCCAGCCAATCAGGTTTTTTAAGGTTGTTTACTCTAAAAAGCAATATGCACATTAAAGGTTTTTAGTTTGATTTGAGTTATTTCCTGTATGATATTAATGAAAATGTGATACTACTTTGTCAGATTTTATTGCTGATTAACAAGATCTTACCAAGATGGCCACAGCCTTAAAACAATAGTTCACACATAAATGAAAAATCATTCATCGTTTACTTCCAAACCTGTATGACTTTCTTTCTTCTGCGGAGCAATGAAAGTCAAGGGAAAACGAGGCATAGATATATTAAAAATGTTTTGACTGTTTTTGTCCATACAATGAAAGTCAGTGAGGTCCAAAACAACACTGAAATCCATTCAATTTCATTATTTGAAAACAAACAAACACTGAGGCATGTTGTTTTTTGTGTTACATTTTATTTTATTTAGATTAACTGTTGTTTTAAAAAGTACTTTTTGATACTTATTGTGGTAGTGAGATTCAATTTGTTACCTGTGCTGATGCAACTGTTACTTAGTTTTTAAGAGGAGTTTAGGTCATTCTGAATAAAATACATTGTAATATATCAGAAAGGTCACTGCCATTATCATTATTGTTATGGCTATGAATTGTAAGTCTGTTCACTAGCTGGACAAGTATCTGGGATCATTGTTGCGCTCACTTTTTCTCTGCTTCTCCCTTCCGCATAGGAAATGAATCTTTTGGCGTCACAGCGGTCTTATTTTCAGAGCAAACATCAGGAGTGTTTGAAGTAGAAAATCAGCAGTGTGTGCGCTTGTGTGTGTTAGTGTGTGTGGTAAAAGTCAGCTTTGAAGTGTCTACTTCCTCCTGCTGAAAAACGTCAGGTTTAATCAATATTTACGTGCTTGCATACACACACACACACACACATACACACCAGAGTCTGTTGCCTAGTTAAACCACTCTCAGGGACCAAAACTGAGGTTTTATGATAGATCAAAAAAATCATTTTCTCAACCATTGAGACGTCTGTTTTAGACATTTTAACATTTAATGCTCTGGAAAAATGGAAAAGGTATAACAACTGTAACAATCATGTTTAACTTGTTAAACATATCTCATTTTAATGGCCGCATATTGTGACATTTATACTATACGTCCTGTTATGAATATGGACATGTGGTATTATTATTATTGAGTGAATAAACTCTCATGACACAATGAATCTCTGTGTACAGTATCTTCATGAAGATGTCTGGAAAACGTGTGTATGTGAATGAGAGGAAGGAGCGAGTGTCTGAGCTCACTAATGAAGATGAATTGAGTCATTCACTGAATCGCTGGTCTCATTAAATCTGTCTGGTACCTTAGAGAGGACAGGTGCCCATGCCAGGCGTACTAATAAATTTTAGCCTAATCGATTGGCATGTCATCTAGATATTAAGGCTTGTGCTGCCAATTCTGGATTGTTTGGACGCTTGGATTGCAAAATGCATTAATCGGAAATGCGTATAAGATGTCATAACATAATCCTACCAGAGATTCAAAGTCTTTCGTTTTTAATAATGCTGCAAGAAGTTTGTAAGATTAAGCAGCAGTGTTTACACATTTAGTTCTGTGCTAAACCAGAGGTTTCAAATTCAAATTACATGGGGCCAGGTGGTGTTCTCCATCAGAGGCAGTTGAACATTTACAACAAACACAAGGGTTTTTACAACCACAAATTCAAACTATATGCAGTTAGGTTTGCACAGTTATTGATGCAAGGACTTAAAGACCCAATATGTACTTTTTCGCCACTAGAGGTCACCTATTCAAAACAAAGGCGTAGTTTGATGACACCAAGATTGAGCGCGGAATCATGGGAGATGTCGTCTTTACATCCAGGGGGAAAGAATCTTACAGGACTCGGGCAGAAATCATGTTCGTGGATGAGATTATTAACATTACTGTAGTATGAAGCAGAGAAGGGCCGAGTGCTGTGGGAGCTGAACGAGTCTGCTAGAGCGATTGCTAATGAGAGAGGAGCACGACACACAGCTGGAAAGCAGCAGAACTTTTATTATGCCACAGTCGCCGCTTCTGCTTCTTCTGGTCAAGCGTATGTGGGGTAAAGTAACGTGTGTTGAAAAGGATGTTAAAACGTTACTCTGTGCGTTCGCTCGGTTGCTATGAGACACTTGTTGCACACTGCAGTAAGCTAGATTGATATTAGAATATCTACAAAATAAAACCGGAAATTGAGAGTAACGCAGGTATGATGTCATTGATAGGCGACACACGGGTTGATAGGTGGTCTGTTTCCTGGTTAAAATTGCTTATTTCTCTGGATGTAAATATTCTTGGAATCATCTGGGATAATTTAAGTACACAAGTCAACAAAATATATATCACTATATAAACCAATCAGATTTGAGCATTCAGCAGCCCCGTAGTGTGTGTATATATATATATATATATATATATAGGCCTATATCTCAATGGGGAAAAATATCATGCTGGATATCTATACTGATATGGACTGGATAATGTGTTAGGATATCCGTACGGACCAAGGCCCACGGTTCGGGACGCATGTGATTCGCGGATCAATTGCAAGTTTAACCGCAATAGAGTATCATTTGAACGTGTTTTGTCTTGCTAGTTTACACATTAAATAGATATAAAACCATTCCAGCGCGCTAGAAGAGGCAAAAGAAGATTTAATTCGGTATCGCACGCAGCGCTGTTATCGGTGCGCACAGACGCACACATTCAAGGCTCACGCGCATAGAGAGAGAGAGAGAGGCGCGTTATAGCTTGCGAACTCCAAATTGATTTCTCTTTCGCGTCCTCAATGCACTTGGATGGTCACATACACGCATTATGTCAGTCAAAATACCCCTCTCAGCAAGTATTCGGCAAGTGAGAATTCGGATGTGAATCTATCGGATGTGTACGTGCATGGGGTCTTACTCTTAAAGTGACAGCAACTTATAAAACCTGCTGTTGTCTGTCATGTAAATCAAACAACAAAACAGCTTTAACAAAGATGAATCTATATTAAATTTATGCAGTGAACAGTGTCATTTTACATTTAATTATTAAATTTCTGTACACGAAAATTAATACTACAGTTAGACCTTATACTTTATTTGTAACTTTATGTTGTATTTATCTATTGTAATTGGTGTACAGTATTTGTTTTTTTTACAGTCTGTTCACTTGCCTTTAATAATGTATTAGTTAGGCTAGTAGTTTCTGCTGTGGTATCAGAGTAGTTAAAGTGGGCTAAGTAATAAATGCAAAGTTAAGTTGCATATCCCCCAATTTTTTAAAGGTGCCCTAGAATTAAAAATTGAATTTACCTTGGCATAGTTGAATAACAAGAGTTCAGTACATGGAAACGACATACAGTGAGTCTCAAACACCATTGTTTCCTCCTTCTTATATAAATCTCATTTGTTTAAAAGACCTCAGAAGAACAGGCGAATCTCAACATAACACCAACTGTTACGTAACAGTCGGGATCATTAATATGTACGCCCCCAATATTTGCATATGCCAGCTCATATTCAAGGCATTACACGGCAGTATTAACGTCTGGAGCTGCACACAGCCGAATCAACAGACTTTATGCAGGTAAGCAAGCAAAGACAACAGCGAAAAATGGCAGATGGAGCAATAATAACTGACATGATCCATGATATCATGATATTTTTTGTGATATTTGTAAACGGTCTTTCTAAATGTTTCATTAGCATTTTGCTAATGTACTGTTAAATGTGGTTAAAGTTACCATCGATTCTTACTGTATTAACGGAGACAAGACTGTCGTTATTTTCATTTTTTAAACACTTGCAGTCTGTATAATTCATAAACACAACTTCATTCTTTATAAATCTCTCCAACAGTGTGTAATGTTAGCTTTAGCCACGGAGCACCATCAAACTCATTCAGAATCAAATGTAAACATCCAAATAAATACCATACTTATGCGATTAGACATGCTGCATGACTAACACTTTGTAAAGATCCATTTTGAGGGCTATATTAGCTGTGTGAACTTTGTTTATGCTGTTTAAGGCAAGCGCGAGCTCCGGGGGCGGGGAGCACGAGAATTTAAAGGGGCCGCAGCCTAAATCGGCTCATATTTAATGATGCCCCAAAATAGGCAGTTAAAAAAATGAATAAAAAAAATCTATAGGGTATTTTTAGCTGAAACTTCACAGACACATTCAGGGGACACCTTAGACTTATATTACATCTTTTGAAAACACGTTCTACGGCACCTTTGTGCTGATCCGAATAATTATCCGATCCGTGACTTCATAACCGTGATGTGATCCGAACCGTGAGTTTTGTGATCCGTTGAATCACTAATGCCATGCACATTGTTTGATGCAAAATTTAAATTATCAACCTACAGAGGACTGAATTCAAAGACACCCCGAAAATCAAAGTGAAAAAATTATGCAGCAGGCTAGTCCAGGAATTTCATTGCAGCAACTCGAAATGGTAATCAGTAGTTTGTATGGCCCCCATGTGCTTATATGCATGCCTGACAACGTCGGGACATGCTCCTAATGAGATGATGGATGGTGTCCTGGGGTATTTCCTCCCAGATCTGGACCAGGGCATCACTGAGCTCCTGGACAGTCTGAGGTGCAACCTGGCGGCATCGGATGGACCAAAACATAATGTCCCAGAGGTGTTCTATTGGATTTAGGTCAGGCAAGCGTCGGGGACATTCAATGGTATCAATTCCTTCATCCTCCAGGAACTGCCTGCATACTTCTTGCCACATGAGACTGGGCATTGTCGTGCACCAGGAGGAACCCAGGACCCACTGCACCAGCATAGGGTCTTACAATGCCTAGCCTGTAGAGGTCTGTGTGTCCCTCCGTGGATATGCCTCCCCAGACCATCACTGACTCACCACCAAACCGGTCATGCTGAACGATGTTACAGGCAGCATAACTTTCTCCACAGCTTCTCCAGACCCTTTCACGTCTGTCACATGCTCAGGGTGAACCTGCTCTCTGTGAAAAGCACAGGGCGCCAGTGGTGGACCTGGCCTTTCTGGTGTTCAATGACAAATGCCAATTGAGCTCCACGGTGCCGGGCAGTGAGCACAGGGCTCACTAGAGGACGTCGGGCCCTCAGGCCACCCTCATGAAGTCTGATTCTGATTGTTTGGTCAGAGACATTCACACCAGTGGCCTGCTGGAGGTCATCTTGTAGGGCTCTGGCAGTGCTCATCCTGTTCCTCCTTGCACAAAGGAGCAGATACCGGTCCTGCTGATGGGTTAAGGACCTTCTACGGCCCTGTCCAGCTCTCCTAGAGTGACTGCCTGTCTCCTGGAATCTCCTCCATGCTCTTGAGACTGTGCTGGGAGACACAGCAAACCTTCTGGCAATGGCACTTATTGGTGTGCCATCCTGGAGGAGTTGGACTGCCTGTGCAACCTCTGTAGGGTCCAGGTATCGCCTCATGCTACCAGTAGTGACAATGACCCTAGCCAAAAGCAAAACTAGTGAAAAACAGTCAGAAAAGATGAGTAGGGAAAAAAAATGTCAGTGGCCTCCACCTGTAAAACCATTCCTGTTTTGGGGGTCATCTCGTTGTTGCCCATCTAGTGCACCTGTTGTTAATTTCATTAACACCAAAGCAGCTAAAACTGATTAACAACCCCTCTGCTACTTAACTGACCGGATCAATATCCCAGGAGTTTAACTGGTGCTATTCTCTGATTAAAAAGTGTACCTTTAATTTTTTGAGCAGAGTATATATATATATATATATATATATCAGTGGCGAGCGGTGACTTTTTTTAACCGGGTATGCTGTCATGTCAAAACTGTGCCAGGTGCAGATATGTACGTTGGAATTGTTTATTAAGCTAAATGCTCGCGTTCACTCTACACAAAGTGTTAGATTCTCCGTTGCTTACTCTCTTGACACATATAGTAACACAGTAAAAAGTATTTCTAATATGTTGGACCTTTTATTGAAAGTAGCTTATATTTACTTGTTGAGACATACCTTCATAATCATCTGTAAAAGCTGTGATTGTGTTGTTTGGGTCGGACGCGACGCACAGGGTCATTTGCAAAATATGTATTTTTGTGATTCCTCTAGGTGGCACTAGTGCAGCACAAACTACATACATCACCTTTAAACGTTACGGCTTGTCAGCTTAGTAAAAGTCTCAGATCTAAACAAATAAACACTAAGACAGGTATCAGTTTAAATGTATGCCTTGAAGAAGTATATTTTTTTAATTAAAGAATTACAAATAAGTATAACACAATAATTAGGCCTATTAGTAGCATATTACAAATAATAATTAATTACACCAAATTAATAAAAATATTAAAAATATAAGTATTCTTTTAAAAAATATGTTGAAATAATGCAAATTGGTGGCATTAACAAACAATGACCATTGATTACAAACTCGGGATAGTTACAGTAGGTCTGCTTACAATCTGTCTTTAACATTTTAGCCTATAAGTTTTCGTAAAAATAAATTTCCTTAATGCTATGAAAATAGTTTCAGTTATGATTTTTTAAATTTGATTTAGTCTTAGTTTTGTATCCAATACAATGTGATTTTCGGAGATCGAGATCTGGCAGCAGCAGGACATTTTTCAGCAGGACAGGATTGTGGGATATCAGAGGCAGGGAAGGATACATCTATACATCAAATGTACAAAAGCAGTGCTTTACACAATGCAAGTTAAATATAGCCTTAATAATAAATTATTAAATTTAACATAGCCCAATTCGATTTGAACAAGTAATAGATTAACAAGACCAAAGATTGCCTGTTTTATGTATCCAAAATTAATTATATCTCATGTTTAACCATTATAAGAGACAGCTGCAAATTCCTGAAGCACTGGCCGAGATGAAGCTGTTCTTGGCGGGTAATTGAGCACTGAACGGGCATTGACGGAGCTTGCATCTCCGAAAACGTCTAAACAAATTGTAAAATAGGTGCTATGATTAAATATGAGTCACATATTTCAGGTCTAACAACGACATTCTCACCTAAAAAACTGAAATGATTCTGGATTGATTCTGAGATTTTCGAATGCATCATGATTCTCTCTTGAATCGATTCTGAGCTCAGTTTTTAACAGCAGATGGCAATGCGTGCTTTATAAACATCGGAACAGTATCTTGAGGTGTGGTAACCATAGTATAAGCGGAATAATTGACTCCGGTCCGTTGAATTCTTAGAAAATAATGCACACCCGCTTCGTGTTGTGGCCGCATTTCCACCCTGGGTGTGCATTATTTTCTAAGAATTCAATGGCCCGTCGTCAATTATTCCTTACATAAACCACAAATTTTATCAATAAACCACACATTCTCGCCTGAAAAACTCTTGCAACTACATTCCGTGACACAATAACTGTATTATTTTTTTAATTATGCTGGTGTTTTCCTCCGCTATTGGCGCTCACTGGTTGGTGCGAGATGCATTCTGGGATACCTGGCTGTCTCAAGTCCACACAAGTTACCTCTTGATGCATCCTCTATAAAAGGGACGGATCAAGAACACACATTTTGAACAGTACTTGGCTAGATGTGAACTTTGAATTGGAACAGTACTTGGGCAGCGACTGATGATGTTTCACAAGTCCACAGGTACAGACAAGAACGCATATTGAGAAATGGCCCATGACTATGTGAAATTCAAAATAAAAGATGTGAAAACATAAAGAAGAACACAACCAAACACCGACATGAAAATGTACTTATTTACTTAAATTGATTTGATCGTGAACCCCCATTTGGGAACCCTGCTTCAATGTATTAATCTATTATAAATGAACAATAATTAGCAATAATATATTTATAAATAACCTAAACATTAACTAAATAAAATTAGGTACATTTTTGTTCATTTTTAGTTCATGATAATTATTGAATTAAAGGGTAGTTTACCCAAAAGTGAAAATTCTGTCATAATTTATTCACCCTCATGTCGTTCCAAACCTGAATGTCTTTGTTCTCCGTAACATAAATAAGATATTTTGAATGGTTTTGGTTTCCATTGACTTCCATTGTATGGACAAAAAAAAACAAAACAATAAAACAACAACATGAGGTTGGCTAAATGATTACTGATATTTTGGTAACACTTTACAATAAGGTTCAATAGTTAAACATTAGTTAATATATTAACTTACATGAACTAACCATGAGCAAGTGCAAGTTCACAGTGCATTGGTAACTAATGTTAACAAGATTTTAATAATGTATTAGTAAATGTTAAAATTAACATTAACAATATGTTAACTAATGTAGTTAACTAATGTTAACTAATGAACCTTATTGTAAAGTGTTACCAGTATTTTATTTTTGGGTGAACAAATCATTAAACTTTTGTTAAAATTTGAACCTTATTATAAAGTTTTGCTGAATAATCCATTAAAGGGTTTGTTCACCCAAAAATGAAAACCCTCATGATGTTCCAAACCCATAAGACTTTCTTTCATCCTCGGAACACAAATGAAGATCTTTTTGATAATCTGAGAGCATTCTGTCCTTCCATAGACAGCTATGCAACTACCTCTTTGACAAGTTCATAAAGAGATCGTAAAACTTATCCATATGAATTGAGCGGTTAATCCAAATTTTCTAAAGAGACATGATCGCTTTATATGATTAACAGATTGAGTTTAGGCTTACAGGTTCGGAACGACATGAGTGTGAGAAATTAATGACAGAATTTTCATTTTTGGATGAACTAACCCTGTAACACTTACTTTAGGTGGCTGAATATGACCTGTGAGCCCAAATCTGAGATGTTTGCTATACATTGCTGTTGTATTCCTATAATATGCCAAAACCACAATTTCAGTGAATAATCATTATAAACAATTTGTTAAATTTCAGATATGTGTGCTCATGCTCACATTTACACAATACTTTCAGTATTTAAATGTTCAGTATGCATTGAAGCAGGTGTGTCTTTCATTGGAGTCATACAGTATAAAATTCACTGGACACTGTCCAGCAATCTGTTGAGTACATCAAGTGTAACACGCATACCACAACTAACCATCTGTTACACATGCAGAAAACACACGCAGGGAGAAACAAACACACTCACATTCATGCCCCCATCTGCCATGCGGCTACACAGACATGCTTCACGCAGTCTTGTACAAGCATGTGCACACACACACACACACACACACACACACAGGCATTCAGCTTGCCTCAGTTTCACTTGACAAATAGCGCAGATAGACCTAAGCCACTTCGGAGCGCCTTTCTTCCTCCCCTTTCTTCTTCTCTCAATGTTATTCTGTTGTTTCTTTTATGTACAGTAAAGGCGTGTGAATGGGGAGGGCGGAGGAGACAGAGAAATTCCAGGGAGGGAAAAAGCTGTCCATTCAAATGCAGGATTATTATTGGCTATTGCTCCAGGCCTCCCTGAACAATCAGCAATACCATTCATTCTTACTGCTCACAGACAGATCCACACATATATAATACACACACACACACACATTCTCACACATAAACACATGCAAGCAAAGACAAGTGGCCTTTACTTATTACTCTTTCTTTCTTTCTTTCTTTCTTTCTTTCTTTCTTTCTTTCTTTCTTTCTTTCTTTCTTTCTTTCTTTCTTTCTTTCTGTTTCCTTTTTTGGTCTTTCTCCGTGATCCCTGCTTTTGGTTGTGTAATACTCCAGGCAGCTTTCAATGGGCTGAATATAACAGTCTGGGGTGCCCACTTCACTTCTGCACTTTGTGTGTGTGTGTCTAGGACAGTCTGTGTGTGTGGATGTGCTCTGATGGTAGAGAGGTACCAAGTAGGTCTTTCTGTTTATCCACCCCACAGAGAAAGAGAGAGAGAGAATATAAGAAGGAGAGAGGAGGTGGTTGATTGTTTCTTTTGCAGACGGATTTGGAGTGGGAGTCTTATTGATTTTTCCCACACTCTTCTCTTTCTCCTTTTCCTTCTTTTTTCTCACTCTGCTTTTCTTTCCACACACTTACACTATCCTCAAACTTTTTCCTCATATTTTCTCCTCTTCTCTCCTTTTACCTTTATTAATGAGAGCACCTGAACATCTACCATTATGCCAATAAAACATTGTAATAATAATTTATAATGTTAAAATATATATTCCTCTGTCTGCAAAAAATTAGGTCAGGTAAGAGAATGTTTCATTAATTTTGTAGGATCTAAACTCAGCCTCCCACTTTAAAATACTTATGTTGTCACTGAAACTCTAAATGCGGTAGAGGTAGAAACGTTCCAAAAACAGAATTTAGTGTAATTTTACTTTCTTAAAGGAATATTCCAGTTCACTACAAATTAGGCTCAGTCAAAAAAAAAAAAGAAGTAGCATAATGTTTATTACCACTAAAATATTTTCGACTTACCTTTCGTTTTCTTATTTATTTATTTTTTTATTTTTTTTTAAGAGGTTGGCTTGCATTGAGGCCCTTACAATGGAAGTGAATGGGGCCAGTTGTGGAGGATTTAAATGCTGAAATGTCAAGATTATGATTTTAGTTAAAACATATGCATTTTTGAGCTGTAAAACTGTTTAATTCATAATTTTATTGATGAACTCCTTTTTAGGGTTGTTGTGTTGTCATGAATACAAAGTTATAAAATTATAAAACTTTCTTTCAAGAAAAGGTTAGTAAGCTATTTTCAGGCTAAAATCATATTAACACACATTGTTTATGTCTTGTTGATATTCTTTTAAGTATATTTAAGTTTACAGTTGGGCTCCATTCACTTCATAAATGCTTCACTGTAACCTAGATTTGTTCTTTTTTAAGAAGAGGAGGGGAATTTAATTTTGTTGTAATTAACATTAGCTCCAAATGTTGTTGATTGAGCATATAACTTGCATTGAGCAGAATTGAGCTGGATAATGACACTAACATTGCAACATCAACACCATTAATGAACTGAATTGAATCATCATTGAACTGATTTGAGCTGAATAATGACACTGTTGGGTAATTCCACATCAGATCAACCAGAGGTCCTCAGCTCAAATTTTTAATTCTGTTAATATTTTTTTCTGAAGAAAGACAGACATAAATAGTGATGAAAGGCAAAATATTAAATGCCGTAGATAAATATTTAGTGAGTAATCCAGTATTTTGTAGAGTGGGGTCAAAATGTCAATTTTCCTAATATTTAAAGCCAGATTCCAGGGAGGAAGAAAATGACTTTAGAAAGATGGCAGCATCATAATTTTATCTTTACACATATATAGGTAGGCCTATTAGTAAATTCTACTGTATTTGTTGGTCCTTGTTGCGTTATATGGGTCATTGACAAATAAAGCTTCAAAAATGTTTTTTAAAGTATCTTTTCAAAACTGATGTAATGCATATTTTTTGAGTTATGAACAATGTGTTTAAACAAGTTTCAGTTGTTAAATAACATATCAAAGTGTTTAAATTAATTTTTTGACTGTTTTTATCTCAGGCGGTACAACAAAATAGTATGTATATACTGTAGTTGTACCACCCTACATGGAAAGTGAACCAGTCTTCCTATACTTGAAATGAGCAGCTTTACCAGTAATTGAGAGAGATCTACAAACCTTTTCACTCTGGGAAAGATCAGTTTGGGTCCTTTGGATGATGCATTATTATGTTTACTTTGTCAATTCATAATAAAAGTGCCATGTTTGCAGTTGTGCCACCCTGACATTTAAGAATATATAATTTTTCTCAA
>RJVU01048958.1:2627756-2638907 GCA_003731715.1 Anabarilius grahami | reverse complement strand
ATGGCTCCTCCGGTTGAGGGCAGCCGGCAGCGAGTCCGCCGTCCCCTGCTCCTCCCCTTCATGGCAGACGGTAGCAGGCTTCGGCCCACGGCAGACGACGGCACTCCTCCGCTCCCTCCAGGACGGCAGCCACCCCACCTCGTCCCAGGAGCATGGCATCCTTCAGTGAAGGACGAGAGAGGACCAGGCCTGGACTTTATTTAATGTTTTATTATGTTTGTGTGGCCGGCAGACGTCCGCGAGGGTCTGCCGGCATTACTTTCGTTTTGTATTTGTTTATTTTGAAATTAAAAGTTTTGTTGAATGTTCGCCGGTTCCCGTCCTTCGTCCCAACTGTGTTACATTGGTGCCGAAACCCGGGAGGAAGGAGGGACATGCTGCCGAAAAGCCCTCGCTGCTGAGGGGGATCGCGGTGCTGCGGAGTTCGGGCAGCGCAGGAGTGAAGACCGCGAGAGGCTGCCCGTCGTCGTCTGTCGTCGCTCCTCCTTTTATGCTTCCGGAGCTCCTCCGTGAGAGACTCGAGGCCGGCGCGCCTCGCAGGTGAAGCTCATTAACTCTCGGCTCTCGCCCGCCCTGGTCGCCACAATGGCATTAAAAAATTTTACAAATTGGCATTAAAAAGGCATTAAAAAGCATTAAATTAGATTTGATGAAACCTGTAGAAACCCTGTTATATGAAAGGTTTCAAACCTAAAATGCCATAGTAGTTCTTTTTTTATTTTTTTATTATTAAGACACTATTTTAAATAGTTTTCTTATTTGTTCGGATAGTTGCACCACCTGACATTTTGGGGGGTTAAGAAGCATAAAAGCATAAAATAATATATATTATTTAAATTAAATAGGTTTAAGTTAAATAGGTTCAAACTAAATAGGTTTTATAGAATGAATAAAGTGATTTGTCATGACTTTATCAAATTATTGGACACAAAAATATGCATCTCATGTCACTGACCCATATACCAATTGTGGCAAAAATGGGGAGAAGCACTTTTTATGTATTTTCCAAAGTTGGCATGCCTGTAACTCAAAAAGTAATAAAAATATCTCAATATGTTTTTAGATTCTGCATCTTAACAAACTTTTATTTTGATATCTTCATTTTAAGGCTCTATATGTTTCAGTCCCAGAAATATGGGTATCTCAATGTGGCTCCATGAGTAAATTGTTAAATTGTACACATTTTCAGTGGTCAAAAACCAAATGTGGGTTACTTTGCATACAGCTGATTTTTTCTTTTTCTTTTAAAGAGAAATTTCTGAAGAACAAATAATGCTGAAACTTGAAATGTATCTGGTTTCCCTTAATCAAAATAATTGTATAGAACATGTCTGAGTACAAAAAAACATTCCTTTTCCAATGTTTGTGAGGCTGTAACTCAAGAAGTATTATGTTAAAAGTGAAAATGTGTCTATATTTATTCATATAAAAACAACAATGTCAATATCTTGATTGAGTCCAAAAATATGCTGTTAATAAGAATAAGGAAAACATGGCTACTTGGCTGTTGCAATAATTTTATTTTACATTTGTTTTTCAGAAAACACTTCACACCTCTGGAAGGAAGTTAATGTGCCTCAACTTGGCAATCTCAGTGAACTTTTGGTACTGAGAATATTGTTAAAATTGGTATGTTCAATGCATTTGTTTTAATAGAAAAAAAGAAAAGTTTCGAATTTTAACAATATTTGTTCCTCAAACACTCCTCTTTTAATACAATAAGTATCAGCTGTTTGAAAAGTCACCCAAATTTGGTTTTTGACCATTGAAAATGGGTAAATTTTAACAATTTGCACATGGAGCCACATTGAGATCCTCATATCTCTGGGAATAAACCAGATAGGGCCTTAAAAATAAACATACTAAATTAAAGGTTTGTTAAAAACCAGAATCTAAAAGGATATTGAGATATATTCAATACTTATTGAGTTACAGGCACGCAAACTTTGGAAAAATAGTATTTTTGGAACTCAAACAGGTATGTTCTATGCAATTGTTTTGATAAAAGGGAATGAGATACATTTCTAGTTTAACATTAACATTTAACATTATTTGTTCTTCAGACATTCCTCTTAAAAGAAAAAAAGTATCAGGTGTATGTAAAAGGGTCCACATTTGGTTTTTGACCTCTGAAAATGTAAAATTTAACAATTTACTCATGGAGCCAAATTGAGATATCTCTGGGATTGAACAATATAGGTGTCACAGATCCCTTGTTCCTTGGACTCCAATTCCCATGATCCTCCTGTCTCCACACCTGCACTCACTTCCCTCGTCATCTCCCCATCATCACNCTTTAGAGGCATGTAGAAGAAAGACAATGTTTGTCTTTCTTCTTCTTCAAAAAAAATAAAAATAAAATAAAATAAATGAAAAAATAAATGAAAATATAACAAAATAAAAAATTTTAGCCGAGAAAGTTTCCAAAATTTGGTTGATTTGACATGGATTGACTCTGTTGCCTTCTGTTGATCTGCTTATAGCTGGAATGAACTTGTTTCTTAAGTGATGAACATGGCAACATTGACACAGTTCTTGAACTAGTTTGTAACAACATTAAAATAAATTGAGCTAAATAATGACACTATTATTATCTGTAGAGCTGTATAACATCTGAAATTGAATTTGTTTAACATTAACACTGTTATTGTCCTGTTTATTAATGTGAAGCCGCTTTGAAACAATCTGTATTGTATAAAGTATTATATAAATAAATCTGACTTGACTTGTACTGAACCTCTTTAGTGTTCATGCTGACATACACAACAATTTTGTTTCTGCTAAATATCCTAAAACAGTTGACACTACTATCATAGTATCAGCAAATAACTGTTGACACTTGAATTATTTCAGCAAATGTTCCATTTGACAGTAACTGAAGCAAGTAATGAGATAATTAAGAAAAAAATTAAGAGATGATAGATTACATGAGTAGTTAAACGTAGCTGCAGTGTGTGTATGCTGAATAGGCAGTGTGTGTTTGGGCAAATTATTCCATTCTGCCTGGGGACAGGGGAGCTCATGATATCAATATGAAATCGGTGGGGACATAAAAGCAACTTCAAAACAAGTCAACCTCAAATAAATAAGGGGTATTGTTTTAGTGAAGCTACTGTTGCTCATTGTTGTGGCCACTTCTAAGATCAGGTGGAAGTTACTGCTGTTATTCTACCAGAATAGAGATTGTATCAACCTGACTGTATCACCTGTCTTTAGCACTTGAAACAGATGAGATGTTTAACTGTTTAGCAGTGCCTGAACAAATGCACATACCTGACAGCTTTTGTCTGAGAAGGAATTTAAGTCTAATTCTTCTATTGTTGTTCACACTTTGGGGGAAATGAAATGTTTTGTTTAAGTGGAAAACATCTACATGCCATTCAAACAAACATAGTCATAACCAGAGAGCAAACATGCCTTTTTTTAACCACACAATACCCAACAAAACAATTAACAGGAAAACACCTGAATTTGGAATGTTGAATACTCTGTTCTGTCTACCTTTTTTTTCTTTGCCATCTTTCTCTGTGTACAGTTGACATTATTTCCAGACAACTGTTAAAGGAGATTGAAATATCAGACATTCAGTGGGATGGGCTTTCAGTATGCCTTGAGTTTCATTTGTATTCATTTGTTTGCCAGCTGCATTTTTGACACTGTCAAATTGTGTCAATTCAATGTGTGCGAGTGTTTTTTTTTTTTTTTTTTTTTAATACAGATGTCACTCAAAGGTAACTTGGATATTTTAAAACCTCACCTTGAAGGAAAATTTCCTTGTTTTGATTCACAATGTCTGTGACAACTTATTCAGTTGTTTTTGGCCATTTCTAAAGCATGAGCCCAACCCAGAATAAATATAAATGGAACATTTCTGATACATTTTACATTGACTCTTTCTATAAATTCTCTGAAAACCTCGAAAGATCAAGTTAATTAAGGGTCAATGACATGTATATTTTTGTCTAGACATATTAATTTACATTCAAAATGCAGTGCATACATACGATGACTTGAGCACACCCAATATTATCCAATTGCAGAGCCACACTGTTAGGGAACACCAGACTTGGAGACAGAGATAAAGTTAAACCCAAACAGGGTATTTATTAAAAGTAGTGAATTTAACAGTAAGCAGGTGAGCAATGGAACTGTCAGAATAATGAGTCTATTTTCCCTTTACCTGTTACGATCACAATCTCAGTTCACTGTTTCCCATCATCCTCTGTTTACCACCTGCACACACTCCCCAATCACCTGTCAGCTATCACACTCATCAGTACCGCTCTTTATAAGCCAGCATTAAACAAACACACATTGTCTGATCTCGTCAATACCTAGGACTATTGTCTTTGCACAAGACTGCTTTCCCCAATGTGTGTTGTCACCTCCGGAGTCCTTGCCTGTATACTTGCCTGTAGAGATTTACCGGTTATGATCCCATCCATTGTCATCATCCGTCTTCTGCCATCACCTGTTTCCTTCAGCTAGCCTGCACCAGTCGGCACCTGCAAAAGAGAGACTGTGTTAAATCAAGCTAAGTTTGATCATCTTTTCATGAACTCTGTTACTTACCTGCTTTACTTGCTTGTGTCCTGCAAATCCTGCAAATAAAGACTCTGTTATTTGATATTACCTTTCCTGTCTTCTTCTGTGTGCGTGACAGAAGATCAGACCAAGTAAAGGATGGACTCAGCGAGGGATTTAGCAGAAGAGATTCTGTGCTTCATCTACCAGAACGGCCGTAAATTGGAATTATATGTGAAGGAATTCTTGGAATATTGCCACCTAACATCCTGGGATGACGGGAGCCTCATGGCCATGGATTTGTTCTGGAGTGGATTGGACAGTCATCTAGCACCTTTGATACCATTAGGCAGTCCAATCTTCTCTTTGAAGCAGTATCTTGATTATGTACTGTTGCTAAATGGCTTGTCCTTCACTGTTGGTGAGGTTACTGTCTTCCCTGTGGAGGAAACTGCAAGCCCCACTCCTCCTGTCTCTACCACCTCAGCTCCAGATTCCAGTCTCATGCCCGAACCAGTCCCAGGATCTAGTCACAAATCTGTTCCTTTGAGAGAAATTCACCAGTCCATTCCTGTGAGAGAAATTCTCCAGTCTGTTCCAGTGAGAGAAATTCACCAGTTCAATTCGATTCACATTTATTTGTATAGTGCTTTTCACAATACATATCGTTTCAAAGCAGCTTTACAGAGAATGAATGTCAACATTACAATTTGGAGTAATCTGTTATCAGAGATGGCTGTGTCCAATTTTTGTAATTTCAGCAATGTACATATACAAACAAATCACGCAGTTAGCTAACAATGTATTAATTTAAGCAATGTATTAATTTAAAGTAGAAACAATGAGCTCATGGAAGTAATGAATACATGTTAACAATGATTAGAATATATAGCAAAATTTGGAATGGTGCATGTTGATCCAGAGTTTGCATCATCTGAAGTCCTCGCAGGGGTTGGCGCCGTCTCTTCATTAGGGTTGGGTATCGAGAACTGGTTCCATTTTAGAACCGGTTCCAAATTTCAAAGAGCCGGGGATTCGATACGATGTGAGCATTTCGATTCTGTTTATCGATTCCTGACACTTTTTCAGTCATTCTCTCACAGTGAATGGCAGTGAGCATTTTACAGTTGTATGTATCTGCTAGGACCTGCAACAAGGACCTTATCTCATCATGCACATACGCAGTTCATTACAATCTGCAATGACTTTTGCTTCAACACAGCATTAATCTGAAGGAGTGCACCGTGTTTGGGCTGTTCACATGTCGTGTCTAAAAGCTTGTAAAAAGTGCGGCCGCGACACTTTCTCCTCCTTTCCAAAGCGCTTTCGCTCCCGTGGCATCTGTAGTTGCTATGCCACCATGAACTGCGGTCTGCAAGATGACGAGGAAGTATCAGCAAAGGATTAATTGATTTCTAGCCATTGCATTAGCTTTACTAGATATATTTATGGAGATGAGAAATAAAACCAGGCTGAGCTTTTGATGTTGTTATGGAAAGGCCGAAGCTGATCGGTTGGTTCTTGTCACATGACCTGCGGTGTGCTTGAGGCATTCTGAAAAGCATATAGGCACGCCTGGAAACATTTGAAATAACAAACATTTAAAATAACGTGCCTACATTTGAAAAAACGAACATTTGAAATAACGCGCCTACATTTGAAATAACGAACTTACGCGTGCAAAAGACGTGATATGTGAACTCTAACCCAGCCGCGAGTCCTGAAGCACCAGATACAGCTAATATTAGCAATAGCAGCGTCTCACACTCAGGTACAAAAACAGTTACAGCCTCCTGGTTATAGCCTAAATGTGGCAAAAATAAAAGGTAAAAACATTATTCTTGAAGTATTTGCTCTTTTTTTCTCTCCATAAAAAAAAAATATTTGGAATCGCAATCGAGAATCGATAAGAACCGTATTCGATAAGCAGAATCGGAATCGCTAAAATTAAAACGATACCTAACCCTACTCTTCACAGGTGTTGGTCATCTGAAGTCTTCATAAGAGGCTGGATCCAAACTGGAGCTGATGTACTCTCCAGTCACCCTAAGTTTAGCATAAGTTGACGACCCTGACCTTCCCCTCCATCCTTCCCACCACCACCAGGTTGGCCCTGTCCATCCTTCTTCTTCAGGCAGGATAAGCCGAATCTGCATCCCCCAGGATACGGACTAAGGATGGGGCCTACGCCAAAACGTTTATCTATACAGCTAACACATGAATCATGTGTAGCAGGCCAAAAGGTATTACATTGGACGCTGCTGCCATGAGTCCTAACAGTCTCTGAAACTGTTTTACAGTCATACGTTGGCCTAGCTTTATCCTGGATAACATAGCCAGAATCGACTCGATATGTGCGGGAGACAGTTGTGATCACATCGTGATCGGGTCCCACACTAGTTCTAGATATGTTGTCCATTGGACAGGAGTGAGCATGCTCTTTTTTTATATTAAGCCTGAGCCCCAAGCTCTTCATGTGATGTGGCATGACTTCTTGATGCCGTGCTGCCATCTCTTGAGACTGAGCCAAAATCAGCCAATCGTCTATATAATTGAGAACTCTTATTCCCTGGAGCCTGAGTGGTGCCAGGACTGCATCCATACATTTCGTGAAAGTGCGTGGAGATAGTCCTAGGCCAAACGGAAGGACCCGATATTGAAACACTTTGCCCCCAAAAGTGTATCTCAGGAACTTCCTGTGTTCTGAAAGGATGGAGATATAGAAGTATGTGTCTTTCAGATGGATTGTAAAAACCAGTCCTCGGACTTGATTTGGCTCACGATAAGAGGGATTGTCAGCATTTTTGAACTTGTACCTCCTCAGAGGTCGGTTCAGCTGGGGAAGATCTATGAGGGGGCGTAACCCCCCAGCCTTTTTGGGAACTATAAAATACCGACTCTATAACCCAACATTTCTCTCTGGAGGAGGAATAATGTCTATGGCCTCCTTCACCAGAAGAGACTGTACTTCTTGCTCCATAACCTGTGCCTGTTTTCAGTGTGGAGATCCTGAAAGAATGGTAAGCTCAGACGTGGAGGTTGTGGTGCAAACTGCAGAAAGTACTCATCTAATTCGCTCTTTTTGTGCGCTTCCTGTCTCTCAGCCGGCAAGTCGATGTTTAATCTGGCCACGGCTCGAGATAAAACCTCCACTAACTCCTCATACTGTGGTGATTGGGCTAGCGAGTCACCCAATTCACCTGCTTCAATACTGAGAACGTCTAATTCCTCAGAACTAGACAAACCCATTGTCATGCGCTCATGCGAGCGGGCTTCTGGATCCCGAACGTGGGTGCTGGATCCAGAGTCTGAGGACTGTGAAAGGACCGAAGCTGTCTCAAACCCCTACCCTAGATCCATCTGCGATCCCCACGAGTGGAGCCGCCACATGGGGCACAGAGCTGGCCGCTCTGATCAAACAATGCCAGCCTGGAGCACAGCGTTCTCAGAACCAAACGCTTGCAATGCTCGCAATCAACCCCCTCAAGGGCTGACCAAGCATGCTCTGCTCCCAAACAGCTCACACACAGGTTCTGTGTATCTCCCCCCGGAATACAACGAGGACAGGGATGAACACACATCCTGAACTGCAGCTGCTGTTCCCTCGCCATAATATATATGATGAATACAGGACAAACAATACCAAATAAGACTGACAGACACAGAGCACTTGCTGAAGATCAGAAAGCTAACAACAGCTGTGAGACCGGCTTTATAGCTTCCGCTTTCCGCCGCCACATGTCATGGGATGACGTTGCACCAATCAAGATTGGACTCAGTCTGCCAATGGGGTAAGCAAAATAATCTTATCTCAAACTGAAAACAAGATTATTTATCTTATTTTTGGTTTGATATAAGATTATTTTGCTTACCCCATTGGCAGATTATTTTGCTTGTTTAAGGAAAAACTCACTTAATTTTGACTTATTTTTCCTACACTGCAAAAAATGCTGTTCTTACTTAGAGTTTTTGTCTTGTTTCTAGTCAAAATATCTTAAAGTTCTTAAATCAAGAAGCATTTTCTTGACAAGTAAAAATTATTTTCTAGTTTTTAGGAAAAATAAATCAAAATTAAGTGAGTTTTTCCTTAAAACAAGCAAAATAATCTGCCAATGGGGTAAGCAAAATAATCTTATTTCAAACTGAAAACAAGATTATTTATCTTATTTTTGGTTTGATATAAGATTATTTTGCTTACCCCATTGGCAGATTATTTTGCTTGTTTTAAGGAAAAACTCACTTAATTTTGATTTATTTTTCCTAAAAACAAGAAAATAATTTTTACTTGTCAAGAAAATGCTTCTTGATTTAAGAACTTTAAGATATTTTGACTAGAAACAAGACAAAAACTCTAAGTAAGAACAGCATTTTTTGCAGTGTAGAATTAGAATCCAACTCTTTAACAGTGTAAATAAGTCAGAATGCATGAAATAGCATTAGACATCCCCTTTAAAAAAGATGAAAATGTATTCATAATTAGAATTGGGTTGTGGACTACTATTAAGAAAGAGGAAATCAGAACTGTTGAGGTTATACCTGAAGTGGTGTAGTATGGGCGAGAACGGAATGAGTAATCAAGATAGATGGAGTCTTGTCTTGTGTGCTTCATTGCTTACTAACTCCTGATAGATACCACAAGTATCTGAAATTTAGGAGCTGCAGGACAGCTGTATTATGCACATATGACAACTTTTCGCAAAGAATGCATTAAAATTATGATGACACTGAAATTAACATGTAATGCAAGTAGTGATATTTTACCAATTGTTATTGTAATGGGATTATAAGACTTTGTTTATCTTTATAATCATTTACAATTTAGTGATTTTAAACTGTAGACAAATGGCTGTTTTATTCTTTTGATAACGTGAAAATTTAAATATTTATATTTTAAATCTTTCTCATCCAAATAGAATGCACTTTATTAAAATTTAGTTTTCTCTTCCAGTTAAAGAAATAATTTATGTTATTATCAAAATAATTGTTACAGTGTGCTTTATGTCTTTAATTAAATGTGTAATGCCACCTTAGTGGTTATACCCTTGCATACCACTATTATCTGAGTGGTTTAGGGCAACCATTTTTGGTTGACATCATTGTAGTTCCTATTTCACATAGTCTTGGTCTTAAAAGTTGCTTTTAGCTTCTGTCACAGACACGTCAGGCTCCACCATCCACCAATCACAGCACACCCAATCACCAGAGTACTGATCACCGCCACCTGCACCTCATCATTGCACCAATCAACAGCACTATAAAGAGCACGCACAGACAGCACTCCACGTCCGGTCTCGTTTGCAGATACTCACGTTTATGCTTACCTCAAGGACTCCCCGCTCCATGCTTACCTGTCTCCAGCGTGTCTCCTTACCTCTGTGTGTGCCGTCTCCTGTGTGTGAGTGCTCCACCCTTCTCCAGCGATCTCCAGCTCCAGCGTGTTCACAGATTCCCACATCTGAAAAGAAAAGGACAGTAACTATCTCCATTCATCTCATATATCCATCAACGTTTCCATTACTGCATACCTGTTCTCTGCTATTTGCTCAACTGGTGTCAATAAACAACTCTTACCTGTTTACATCTGTGTCCGACCCCTGTGTACCGTAACAGAAGACCGGACCAACACCGAAGACCCAGTATGAGCCAACCTGACCCATTCCAAGCACTTGTGGATGCGCTTCGGCGTACTCTCACCACCAATCCACCGTCACCATCTCCAGCCACTTCTCCCTCACCTGCACCAGCGGTAACCACAGTCAACACCGTCAGTTCTCCTTCACCACCAGTTTACGCCAGTCCCATGGCCAAGCCAGCGCCCTACTCAGGATCGGCGGAGGACTGCAGCGGATTCCTGCTGCAGTGCGAACTGGTCCTGGAGATGCAGCCGCACCTGTACCCGAACGATACATCCAAGATAGCGTTCCTCATCTCTCAGTTAAGCGGCAAAGCATTAAAATGGGTAGACTCCATCTGGTCTCAACACGGTGCTGTCACTCAGTCATATTCTGCCTTTATTTCCCATTTCCGGGAAGTTTTCGGGAAACTGATTACTGATTCATCTGCTGGTGAGAAACTTTACAACCTTAAACAAGGATCTATGTCTATCTATGATTATGCTTTGCACTTCAGAACGCTTGCTGCTGTTAGTGGATGGAACGAACAGGCTTTGCTTACCACCTACCATCAAGGACTGGAGCCTCGGGTGCGGCTGCATCTCGCTGCATACGAGGATTCCATCGGCCTCGAGAAGTTCATCCAGCTTTCCATCCGCTGCGCCACCCGTATGCATGCGTGTCTTCAAGAACACCAGGACCAGTCTCTTCCCAACATGCTCCTCTGCCGATCCGAACCCATCAGCTCCCCAGAACCAGCCAACGAACCCATGGATATAGAGAATTCTCGTCTAACTCCCTCTGAGCGCCAACATCGGCTGGCCCTGAACCTGATTCAAGATTCAAGATTCAAGATTCAAGAGTTTTATTTGTCACATGCACAATTATATAGAGCATATATAACCAGCAGTGAAATGAGAGTCAGGTCCGCTCCATGGACAGTGCAATTATTAAAGAATACAACACAGATGAAAATATACATAACTATAGCTATGAAGGAATTAAATAAAAGTAA
>RJVU01048958.1:2609200-2627570 GCA_003731715.1 Anabarilius grahami | reverse complement strand
TAACAGAAGACCGGACCAACACCGAAGACCCAGTATGAGCCAACCTGACCCATTCCAAGCACTTGTGGATGCGCTTCGGCGTACTCTCACCACCAATCCACCGTCACCATCTCCAGCCACTTCTCCCTCACCTGCACCAGCGGTAACCACAGTCAACACCGTCAGTTCTCCTTCACCACCAGTTTACGCCAGTCCCATGGCCAAGCCAGCGCCCTACTCAGGATCGGCGGAGGACTGCAGCGGATTCCTGCTGCAGTGCGAACTGGTCCTGGAGATGCAGCCGCACCTGTACCCGAACGATACATCCAAGATAGCGTTCCTCATCTCTCAGTTAAGCGGCAAAGCATTAAAATGGGTAGACTCCATCTGGTCTCAACACGGTGCTGTCACTCAGTCATATTCTGCCTTTATTTCCCATTTCCGGGAAGTTTTCGGGAAACTGATTACTGATTCATCTGCTGGTGAGAAACTTTACAACCTTAAACAAGGATCTATGTCTATCTATGATTATGCTTTGCACTTCAGAACGCTTGCTGCTGTTAGTGGATGGAACGAACAGGCTTTGCTTACCACCTACCATCAAGGACTGGAGCCTCGGGTGCGGCTGCATCTCGCTGCATACGAGGATTCCATCGGCCTCGAGAAGTTCGTCCAGCTTTCCATCCGCTGCGCCACCCGTATGCATGCGTGTCTTCAAGAACACCAGGACCAGTCTCTTCCCAACATGCTCCTCTGCCGATCCGAACCCGTCAGCTCCCCAGAACCAGCCAACGAACCCATGGATATAGAGAATTCTCGTCTAACTCCCTCTGAGCGCCAACATCGGCTGGCCCTGAACCTGTGCTTATATTGTGGCGCTCCTGGGCATGTGATTGCTGCGTGCCTCACACGGCCTCCATGACCCATGGTGAGTGCCATAATTCCTTCTATCCAGAAAATGAAACCACTCACCACTGTCGTCAATCTTACTGCCGCTGATATCTCCCTTACAGTGGTCGCGCTCCTCGATTCAGGGTCAGCCGGCAATTTCATCTCCGGCGCCCTCTGCCGGCAACTTCGTCTCAAGACCTCTCCGTCTCCGACGATCTACCAGATCAACTCCATAACTGGCAGACCTCTCAGCCGTAAGCACGTCCGAAGAGTGGCGGGACCACTCAAACTTCAAGTTGGACTTCTACATCAAGAGGAACTACATCTGCTGGTTCTGGAGGATTCCACCGCTGACGTGGTTCTAGGGCGTCCCTGGCTGGAGCAGCACAATCCCACCATCTCCTGGAAAACCAGCGAAATCCTGAAGTGGGGCGAAACCTGTTTCTCTCGATGCTTCGCTGAACTCCTTATACCACGAACTCCTCCTCCAGAACTTTCCATCTGTGCAACATACATCGAGAGTCCAGTGGAGAAACGTTCCATCGACATTCCCAAGTGTTACGCCCCCTTCAGCGACGTCTTCTGCCCTCAAAGGGCTTCCAGGCTGCCTCCACACCGGCCATGGGACTGTGCCATCGACCTGCTTCCGGGTGAACCAGTGCCAAGGGGTAAGATCTACCCCTTATCCATCCCGGAGGAGAAGGCCATGGAGGAATACATCAAAGAGGCCCTTGCTCAAGGTTACATCCGCCCGTCTACTTCCCCTGCTGCTTCCAGTTTCTTCTTTGTGGCAAAAAAGGACGGAGGCTTGCGGCCCTGCATCGACTACCGCTCACTCAACAAGATTACTGTCAAGTTCAGATATCCCCTTCCTCTCGTCCCAGCGGCCCTGGAACATCTCCGTGGTGCCACTGTGTTCACGAAGTTGGACCTCTGCAGCGCATATAACCTCATCCGGATACGTGAGGGGGACGAGTGGAAGACCGCCTTCATCACACCTACCGGCCACTACGAGTACCGGGTGATGCCGTATGGCCTGGTCAACGCCCCCTCCGTATTCCAGGACTTCATTCATGAGGTGCTCCGGGAGTTTCTCCATCGGTTCGTCTTGGTGTACATCGACTACATACTCATCTATTCCCGGAGCCTGGTCGAACATCGCCAACACGTTGCGGAGGTCCTCACCCGTCTTCGCCAGTTCCATCTGTTCCTCAAAGCGGAAAAGTGCTCCTTCCATCAGCCATCAGTATCCTTCCTGGGGTATATCATCGACCACAGTGGCATCCGGATGGACGAGAGGAAGGTGGAATCCATCACCACCTGGCCAGAACCCACAACCATCAAAGAATTGCAACGCTTCCTTGGATTCGCTAACTTCTATCGCCGGTTTATCAAGAACTACAGCTCCATTACTCATCCTCTTACCAGTCTGCTCAGAAATAAGCCCAAGTCTCTGTCCTGGACAACAGCTGCCACCAACGCCTTCAACTGCCTCAAGGAAGCCTTTACCACCGCTCCCCTCCTCGTCCACCCCGATCCAGAGCTGCCCTTCATCGTGGAGGTGGATGCCTCTACCACCGGAGTGGGAGCGGTGTTGTCACAGCAGCAGGGGACACCAAGTAGGCTCCATCTATGCGCCTTCTTCTCCCGCAAGCTCAGCCCGGCGGAAGTCAACTACAACATCGGTGACAGGGAACTCCTCACTGTGAAGCTAGCTTTGGAAGAGTGGAGGCATTGGCTGGAGGGAGCCAAACATCCGTTCCTGGTCCTCACTGATCATAAGAACCTTGAATATCTCCGCGCTGCCAAGAGATTGAATCCAAGACAAGCTCGTTGGGCCATGTTCTTCTCTCGGTTCAACTACACCATTTCCTATCGGCCTGGCTCAAAGAATGTAAAAGCTGACGCTCTCTCCCGTCTCCATGCTCCTGAAGAGAGGTCGGAAGAACCTGAGTCTATCATCCCGAGCTCTCTCATTGTAGGCCCGATCACATGGTCAGAAGAGACCATTCCCTCCTCCAATGCCTCCACGAACCCTCCGCCGGGCTGTCCACCTGGCTTGCTTTACATCACCCGGACACGACGCACTCCTTCCATCCACTCAGCTCACACGTCACTAGGCACTGGTCACCCGGGGGTCAATGAAACCCTCTCGTTGCTAAAAGAACGCTTCTGGTGGCCAGGAATGGCAGCCGATGTCAGAAGGTACGTGCAGGGCTGCAGGGAGTGCGCCATCTCCAAGAGCCCACGCCACCTTCCAGCCGGCAAACTCCTTCCTCTGCCCTTCCCAACCGACCTTGGTCACACCTAGGAGTGGATTTCATAATGGACCTTCCCGCTTCCGATGGTAATAACTGTATCCTAGTCATCATTGATCGTTTCTCCAAGTCATGTCGTCTCATTCCACTGAGAGGCTTAACTACAGCCATGGAAACTGCAGAACTGCTGTTCAACCACGTGTTCAGGTATTTTGGAATTCCAGAGGACATTGTATCGGATAGAGGACCCCAGTTCATCTCTCGAGTGTGGAAGGCTTTCCACTCGCTCCTAGGTGTGGCCGTCAGTCTAACATCGGGGTACCATCCGCAGTCGAACGGGCAGACGGAGAGGAAGATCCAGGAGATCGGCCGCTTCCTCCGTACCTTCTGTCATGACCACCAGGACTCTTGGAACCAGCACTTGGGTTGGGCCGAGTACGCCCAGAACTCTCTCCGGCAGCCGACTACAGGACTCACTCCATTCCAGTGCGTACTCGGTTACCAACCCCCACTGTTCCCCTGGAACGGGGAACCATCGAACGTTCCGGCGGTGGACTACTGGTTCAGAGGGAGCGAGAGGGTCTGGGACTCAGCTCACCATCAGTTGCAACGAGCCCTGCGCAGACGCAGGATGACAGCTGACCTTCGGTGTTCCAACACCCCTGTGTTCCAGCCCGGACAGAAGATATGGCTGTCAACACGGGACATCAGACTGCGTCTGCCCTGCAAGAAGCTGAGTCCCAGGTTCATTGGCCCATTTCCCGTCATCAAGCAGATCAACCCGGTCACATACCAACTTCAGCTTCCACAAGGGTATCGTATTCACCCCACTTTCCACGTTTCACTCCTCAAGCCTCATCACCCTTCTGTTTCCTCCACAGGGCCTGACGTGACTCCCGTCGAACCCCCCCTTCCACTCATCCTGGAAGACGGTGCAGCATATGAGGTCCACGAGATTTTGGACTCCCGGCGCCGTGGTGGTCAGCTGGAGTACCTGGTAGACTGGGAGGGCTATGGTTCTGAGGAACGCTCCTGGGTTCCAAGAAACGACATCCTCGATCCCAACCTACTTCAAACCTTCCACGACAGTCACCCTGACAGACCGGCACCGCGGGGAAGAGGACGACCACCACGACGTCGGGGTCCTCGGCCCTCAGGAGCGGGCCGTGGGGGGGTACTGTCACAGACACGTCAGGCTCCACCATCCACCAATCACAGCACACCCAATCACCAGAGTACTGATCACCGCCACCTGCACCTCATCATTGCACCAATCAACAGCACTATAAAGAGCACGCACACACAGCACTCCACGTCCGGTCTCGTTTGCAGATACTCACGTTTATGCTTACCTCAAGGACTCCCCGGTCCATGCTTACCTGTCTCCAGCGTGTCTCCTTACCTCTGTGTGTGCCGTCTCCTGTGTGTGAGTGCTCCACCCTTCTCCAGCGATCTCCAGCTCCAGCGTGTTCACAGATTCCCACATCTGAAAAGAAAAGGACAGTAACTATCTCCATTCATCTCATATATCCATCAACGTTTCCATTACTGCATACCTGTTCTCTGCTATTTGCTCAACTGGTGTCAATAAACAACTCTTACCTGTTTACATCTGTGTCCGACCCCTGTGTACCGTAACAGCTTCTAAGTGATTTTTTTTTTTTTTTTTTTTTTTTTTTTTATACATTTGTGTATCGTTTATCTAAGAAGTTTTATTTCAAGCTTTAGTTCAGGTTGTAAGATGTCAACTCACAAAAATTAATGATATTTATGAATTAATAATTCATGATATTTGTAAAATATACTAGCTAAAAAATATATTTCAAAACATTTTGAAAAATAAAGATTAAAATGTGTACATTCACATTCAAGGTGTAAGGAACTTTTTACACCACATGACATTTTAGAGTTATTCAATTAAAACTTTTGTTGTAAATTATTTAAATGTTTTCAGAATCATATAACCAACATGAATACAAATATTATATTTCTGAGAATATGGCATGCATGCATTTTCAATTTAAAATATTTTTTCTTTTTTCTTTATTTTATTTGTATTATTGTTTTATTTGTCATTGGCCATAAAACATCAAAAACTGATGCTGGTATAGGACATTAACTGGATTTGCTTTAGTTATCATCTAAACTATTTTTAAACCAAGACAAATGCTATTTAAGACCAAATTAAATTTATCTTATACAATAGACTTGGTCATACAGCTAAGACTCGGGGTACATGGCAGATGTTCGTAAGGAACGTTTAGTACTTTACCATGTGGTCTCGTTTATAGACTCACACACAGACACACTATCACAGAGAAGGACGGTGTGCAGACTAACGTCCATCTGGAAATGTGTTTACTGCAGTCTAAACAACTGTAAATTTCAACAAACACAGGTTGTAAACTCACTCATGGTTTCTTAGTTGCTTACACTTCCTCTTCCATCCCTCTAGCACACACATAAGTACTCACTACCACATTTCTGGTGTTCAGTGGTAATTATAGCAGATCAGATCAAAGCGATCAGTTGTCACCTGTCATCATACCTGTCATTGTATTTAACCGAGCTAAAATATCACAGTACCTGTTTTGTGATACTTCACCTGACCTGCAGAAAATAGCATGGATTTGTGTCATGTTTTTACTCTTTCAGATGGAGTTTTGTAGTAGGTTGCAGAAAAGATGAAGTAAAGGCTGGATCTAATCACAACAGTTGATTTTACTGAAGACGAAATCAAAATAACATTCTCAGAATACAGCAAACAGAAAAACCAATATATGTGGACAAGATCAGACAAAGGACACTTCAAACTCAGGGCTATTCATACAAATGTTGACCAATGAAAGAAAACAAGAAACAGGTGCAGAATCAGTAACGGAGTTTCATTCCTGAATATATTGATGTTTCTAAACAAATTGGATGAGGGAGTGATTCAGTGAGTGCATGCACGTTCTTAAACCGATTATGCTTAATAAGCCGACAATGCGTGTGGTACTGTAAACACATTTTCCTTTATTGGCATAAGATCATAAACGGCTTAAGAATAAAAATATTGACAGAGCTAGATTTTTACCCCGATTTAGCTGGCATGTAAACACCTTAACTTGCATTCTGTCAGCTTACTGAAGTGTGTGATATGTGACAGAAAAGCATCCTTATACGGAAGATTTAAGCGCATCCAGCCACAGCGAGTGTTTCGCGCTAGGGGAGGAGAAATATATCACAAACTCTGACTTTTCCTTGACCCAAGAAATATAAAAGTTGTGTTCTCATCTTGTGCAGCCAAGGGACAAGTGGTACAGTTGTAGAAACTTCAAATATGAGAGGAGAATGAGTCTGTGCAAGTTTCTCACTGACATTTTGAAATACTCTGGGGGGTTTTTAATGCTTAATTTAGCACCACAACTCACATAATACATATAATACTCTGAGTGAAATACATGGGTGTTTACATTTTTAAGTCACCTCTGGGGAATAACCCCGGCCATTGCCAGATTATTGATTTGCATGTAAACTGGTTAATCGGGTTTTTTCAATAAACTGATTTTTGATAGTTATCAGTATTGGTGTGCAAACATGCTCAATGACAAACTCATTAACACAGTCACTTGTTGAAAAATCCCCACTGCTAATGCACTGACAGAAAAATGCAGAAAAAAAGAGAGAGAAAAAGAAGTAGTAGAAGGAGAAGGAGAAGAATAAGAAAAGACTACTGGATTGATACAAACAGTTAAAAGTCCCAGTGCTGTTGCATTAAATAGAAGCACTCACAGAATGCCGCTCTGCCAATCAAATTCAAAGACCAGAACTAATTGTTTTATAAACATTTAAAAGTGCATTCAGTAATTTGATGCTATTTTTTTTCAGTTTTAAACATCATTAAATAAATTGTGTTTTCAATAAAAGTATTTTAATTATGAAGAACTTAAGAAACAGAACAGCAAAAGAATCAGAAAAGGTCTTAAACCAGAAGACAGGAAGACTGACAAAGACACACAAAAAAAGAGATGTGCCTTTTTTTTCTTTTTTTAATTGGCTGATAATTTAAGTTTAACTGCAGTTTTGTCTTTCTTCTGTTGTTCTACACCTAATTTAATTGAAATTTTCATGTGATATTGTTATATTGAATAATGTCAACTGAACTTGCCATACATTGACTTTTAGTGAATTGGTGCTTGTCAGTATAGACAGAGAACCTAGGCTCAGTGAGGCCCATGCTATAGCCTACTCACTGGCTCTGGGGGAGGGGACTCAACTATAATCATTTTGTCCTGCGCTCTGTGAATTTAAGCAATGACCCATGTCCCTGACTCAGCCTGACAATCTACTTCAATATCTCACATTTCTTATTATATTTCAGCACCTTACTCAACTTACTAAACTATCTCAATAATCTTACTACAACTATAAATCTATCCTACCTCACAGTATGTCTAACTCAACTTTCAACTCAACTACAACTCAATAACCTTTATCTACCCATCAATCTACCACAATACCTAGCATTACTTAATATAGCTCAGTAATCTTACTCAACCTCAGTACCTCACATTGCTACTTAACAGCTTGACAAATGAAGACTTGTAGGTCAGTTTTAAAATTAATAATACATAGTAAGAAATACAATACGGAACATGTATACATTTAAAACATGCTGTGTACATAGAGAATTTATTAATAAATAAATGGCCAAAAACATATTTTAGATAAATCTGTGTGTGCATGTGCTGCATGTGTGTGTGTGTGTGAGTGCAAGTGTTTTTGTGATTTATGAGGACACAGTTTGTATAATGATATGGGTATTACACTGGTATTATGACATAAACATGAAATATGGGAACATTTCATGAGTCCTCATTTAAAATAGCTTTAAAAGCATACTAAACATTATTATATCATATGTTTTATTAAAAATGCAGAATGTTTTCTGTGATGGTTAGGTTTAGGGATAGGGGTAGTGTAGGGGGATAGAATGTACAGTTTGTACATTATAAAAACCATTACGCCTATGGAATGTCCTCACTTTGATAGCAAACAACCTGTGTGTGTGTGTGTGTGTGTGTTTAAGCTTCACAGGAGCTGCAATTAACCCTTGACCTCTCCCTACCCTGCAGGTGCATACTGAGAAGGTGATTGAGGTCATTCCTGCTACCTTCTTTTGCTTCTGTCTCCCAGGCAAAAACTCTCCACCTCTCTCTGGTTTTAGTTTCTGTTGTTGTTAACTGGAATCTGGATTCAGATCTGTAGATATTCATCTGTAATCTCCTTAAGCAGCTTTGATTGTTTCAGATGGTTTCAAAACTTTCCCTGCAATTACTAAACAGCTAACCATTCATTTACCTCATTCACAAGCAAAAGAGAGCATATATGCGACAGAGAAACAGATGCTGCCTCACTTGTTAGCTCTCTGTGCGTCACTTGCGCATCGGCTACCGTCTTTAGACTGCTCGTGATAGCTGTTCATGTCCCTAGAGCGGCAGTGCCGTAGAAGGCAGACGGCTCGGGCTCATGCGGCCAGCGGGGCGGATCGAGGGGTGGAGCCGCTCCCGGTGTATATAGAGCAATTCCATGTTAGTCTGAGAGAGAGAATCCCCTGTCCGAGAGCCGCACGTCACCTAAAACAACTTTAATCCGAGCGTGAGAACGGAGGGAATCAAAACACAGGAATTCATTCACTGCACTGGTGCATGCATGGGAATTATTTGATTCTCTAACTACAGGAAATGCCCATTTAGACTGCAACTTCATGATTTCAAAGTCGGGATTCTTCTAAAAACACTAAAGCCTATTCCTACCTGTCAGATGTTTTAAATGAATCTTTAAAGTCCCGAGGTGTCTCAGTGCAGTAAACTTGAAGGACGGGTTTGACTGTCTCATATCTAGACTCGGTACCCGTGTTGGATCGAGAAATTGTGTGTGACTCAGTTACCGAATATTATCGGTGTGCGGGGCTTATTTCCACACTAGAGGCGCCGCCTTTGCTCTGAACACACACACACACGCATACACGCGCGCGCGCGCCATCAGGTGCCAGAGAGACACACACACTTCCGATTGAGTATTCGAGTAAAGGCAGATCAGCGAAGATCACCCAGGACTTTACCAGGTACCGAGTTGGATTTATAAAGCAGATTTGTCCCTGTGTGACAAGATGATGGATGCATGAGGGCTCGCGAGATCAATACACCTAATTAATCAATACCCTCTAAGCGCACGTGAAGATCAGCTCCGCTGGATGTGTATGACCGCATCTCTATCACCAGGTGGCTTTTCAAGTGCGTGTTTCCAAGCGCGTGTCTGGCGTAAATGTGCGCATAAGGTGTTTTTGGAGCCACAAAACAAACGCAGAGCGACAATGCGCGTGCGGGATTAGTTTAAACTTTGGTTTGCGGCGGAATCGTCAGGATCTAGACTCTAAACTCGCGTCCCTGTATAGAAGAGACTACGTAGATCCCAGATGGGAGCTGATCTGGATTGAATTGCTATTTATTTCCCTTTGTAAAGAAGAAGGGAAAAACATTCCAGCCGGAGGAGATTACAAGTGCTTTTTTCTCAAAGATCATTTGTTGTGACTCCTCTCCTTTTTGGATTTAAAAGTCCTGCGCCTGCTTTGGTGCAACTGTTCCGCACTAGGAATTTCGTGTGTTTTATCAGAACTTGGGGAAACAGCAGTGATGTTTGTGTTGAAAGCAGTGGTGCTCTGTGCATTGCTCGGCGGGGCTGGGGCTCAGTCGTGCCCGTCTCAGTGCTCCTGCAGCGGGACAGCGGTGGACTGCCACGGGCAGAGTCTGCGGAGCGTGCCGCGGAACATTCCCCGCAACGCTGAGCGACTGTGAGTGCGCCGAAACACGCTACATTAACACAATTGCAATGACCAGTACTTTACTATAGTAATAACACTGTGCATTTATTATACATTTGGTCCACAAAATAATTCAAACGATTTCTATTATAGCCTATACGAATTATAATTATTATCTCTTGTAAATTAATTCAACATCACTAATGCACGACCAAATGTCATTAATATAAAGGATACTATTTATTATATTTATTAATAACACGTAATATATATATTGTTTATTCGTGTCTGTCACACATTAAATTGTACTGTTGTTAATTCTTTATAATAAACCACACAAATTATGTATTAATATTATTCTGTTACATGCTTTTTGAAGTGCTGTTATCAGAACAAAACCAGAGTGTCCTTTTCTATTCCACTCACGCATGTCTCTATCTGTCATTGACTGTCTTTCTGAAGTGGGATTCATTAATTAAACTGGCATGAAGTTTAAACACAACCTGCTCTGCTTCGAGACTGCAAGAGTTGTTGAACCACCAAAAGACAGTTAAAATCCTGACTTTTTACTTATTACAATTTCAATCATTCCTGGCCTATGCATTTTTTTCTGTTTAAAACTACATATGCATTTATTTGGCTGGGTATCTAAGTACCTGTCATATAGAAAAGGCTACATGACACCAGCGTTAATTGGTCAGGATTGCTGAACCCTGACCAGAATTCAATTAGAAACCGGCTAAGAACTCGTCCACAGTCTAGCACATATTTCACCAAAGATAAAACACATTCAGGGATGGTGCATAATAATGATGCAGACAATTTAAGAAGTCCAGCATGCTGCTAAACATGTGGAATTCATTGTAGCCAAGGCCAGTGTAATGAAGTGACCAGAAAAAAACGTTCATATAGCCTCATTTGCCACTTAATGACCTAAATTAGACTTCTTAATTAGGGCTCCATACTTAAGTCATTATTCACAGTTTTACCCCCTCTTCTTTCCACAGTGACCTGAATGCAAACAATCTGACTAAAATCACTAAAGCAGATTTCGCGGGACTGAGGCACCTCAGAGTTCTGTAAGTATTGAAGAAGTAGTTTTTTGCTTTCTTGGTTTTGTTTTGTATTTTGCATGCATAATGTAGATTTTATCTAAAAAAACAAACAAATAAAGGTGTAGCCTACATCAAATATTTCTCTTCATCAGGCTAATTTTAAAAATACCTCTGTTAAATACCACTGTTTTAATATTAATGTAAAAATCTTATTAAATTAAACTTAAAATTAAACATATATTTCAGATTTACTCCCATTATCCAGCAACGGATTGGCCCACAAAGGTCCCATTATTAGATTAATGCCAGTGAGTGCATCGTTATGCCAAATGCCATGACTTGTCACAAAATGCATTGTTCTGGATTTCATTGGTGGTTAAACACTTGTAGTATACGCACCCATAGAGAGAACAAGTTTGAACGATGAAGCTTAACGAGGCAGTGAGCCCATGATTGTCAAAAACACACAAAGACAGTATTTATTCTGAAAAATGATTGCGTTATCGGAATGTGAAGTGTCTGTCTATCTTTCTTTCTATCTTCCTCTCTGTCTCTGTGTGAGGTTGTGACAGAGCGGGAGATTTTGTGAATGTAAATGTGAGTGAGATGGAATGTGTGGGTGTGAATGTATGTGTTAGAGAGAGACATATAGAGAGCTCATGTAAGAACAGGTTTGCCCTCCCACTTGGAGGATAGTATTTCAGCTGAAGACTTTCTCTCAGTGTCTGTCTTTCCTGTCCCTCATAGATGCATTCTTTTTTTGAACTCAGTCACTTCCCCTCTCTCTTACTCTTAAAGGGTTAGTTCACCCAAAAATGAAATTTCTGTCATTAAGTACTCACCCTCATGTCGTTCCACACCCGTAAGACCTTTTTTGATCTTCGGAACAATAATTAAGATATTTTTGATGAAATCTGAGGGTATCTGATCTACACATAGGCAGCAACGTCATTGCATCTTTTGATGTCCAGAAAGTTGAAAACATGGCTAAAATAGTCAACGTGACTACAGTGGTTTAACCTTAATATTATGAAGCGACGAGAATACTTTTTGTCCGCGAAACCAAAACAAAAATATCGACTTTATTCAAAAAATTTTCCTCTTCCCTGTCTGTCTCCTATGCAGTTGACGCAGTGAACGCAGTGCAGAGCTTCCGTATTCTACGTCAGAATGCCGACTCTGTATTGGCCGGCTCCTGCGTCAGCATCACATGCATGCATCGTGGTGCTCACGTGATAAGCGTCAGCCAATACTGAGCTGGTGTCCAGACGTAAACACGGAAGCTCTGCACTGTCAAATGTGTAGGAGACTGACAGGGAAGAGGAAATATTGTTGAATAAAGTCATTCTTTTTGTTTTGTTTTTTTGCACACAAAAAGTATTCTCTTCGCTTCATAACATTAAGGTTGAACCACTGTAGTCAAGTTGACTATTTTAACCATGTCTTTACTACTTCTCTGGACCTTGAATGTGGTAATTTTGTTGCTTTCTGTCGGAGATAAAAAAACATCTTGGATTTCATCAAAAATATCTTAATTTGTGTTCCGAAGATGAATGAAGGTCTTAAGGGTTTGGAACGACATGAGGGTGAGTAATTAATGACAGAAATTAAATTTTTGGGTGAACTAACCCTTTAATTTTCCTTGCTCTCTTGCTGGTACATAGGACTGAAATGACCTTAATTATCAAACCTCATAAAACACTGCCATATAAATCAACATATTCTGATTTATTGATTTATAGTGATTTACTTCAGATTTATGACACATATACTTCAGCTTAAAATCAGCTCATGTTAACTGACACTTCAAGACATCCTACTCCTACATAGACATAAAACACTTTTACTTTCACCATGTCTCGCACACACATTCAGTCAAACTGTGACTTGAGCTGTGATTTTTCATGTAGGGTCAATTTCTAGCTGTGTTGAATCTTATAGCACGGAAGGGTTAAATAATGCATCAGTAAACCATTGAATGATGTTATAAATTCCTATACTGCATAGGTGTACCAATGAAAGTTCACCTTGGTATCTGCGATGTTGTAATGTACTTTAAAAAGGCAAAATGCAGTAACTGCACCAAAGCTGGAACTGAGAACAAATTGCAGTGTGGTTTGATTTAATGATTTGATATGAATCTTCACACTTTTTTTTTCTCTTAAGTCTGAGCGTATTTGAGCCAAACCTGTCTGTCAAAGGACAGATCATAGTCTAAGAGACCAGATTTCTGCCAATTCACTCATTTTTGATAGGCGTTTTGCTTTTGTAGGCCAGCATAGCTGAAGGAAATGGTGCAGTTATGTTGTTTTTCAAATCATAGTCTAAGTATAGATGTTGTATTTAGACTGGGTTGAAAGCTCTTTTTTACAGTGGGTTTATAATGAGAGGAGGGTCTCAGATTGTGAGATATACTGTGAAATGGTGTTTGTGAAAACTATTTGTGGACAATGAAATATAAAGTGCTCTCTATAAAAGAGCCAAGTATGCACAGACATAACTGTTTTAATCATTGAAATTCATGCAATGAGTGACTTATCTTTATTTCGGTCTCTCTCTCTATCTCTCTCTCGCTCTCTCTCTCTCTCTCTCTTTCATTTCCTTTCTTAGGCAGCTAATGGAGAACAAGATCAGTTCTATTGAGAGAGGGGCATTTCAGGAGCTGAAAGAGCTGGAAAGACTGTGAGTGACTAATACACACACACACACACACACACACACACACACACACATACACACACAGTTTTGTTTTTGTGAATTGTGGGGACATTCCATAGGCGTCATGGTTTTTACACTGTACAAACCGTATTTTCTATCGCCCTACACCAAACCTACACCTATACCTACCCATCACAGGAAACTCATTCTGTTTGATTTATAAGCCTTTTGAAAAATGGGGACATGGGTAATGTCCTCATAAGTCACCCTCTCCTTGTAATACCTATGTCATACCCATGTCATTATACAAATTTGTGTCCTGATATGTCACAAATACGCACGCACACACACACACACACATGTTTGTTTTTGTGAAATGTGGGGACATTCCATAGGCGTAATGGTTTTTATACTGTACAAACCGTATTTTCTATCCCCCTACACTACCCCACCCCTAAACCTAACCATCACAGGAAACTGTGCACACTTTTACTTTCTCACAAAAACTCATTCTGTATGATTTATAAGCCTTTTGAAAAGTGGGGACATGGGTAATGTCCTCATAAGTCACCCTCTCCTTGTAATACCTATGTCATACACATGTCATTATACACATTTGTGTCCTGATATTTCACAAAAACATGCCCACACACACACACAAACACACACACAAGATATGCTGCACTGGCCAGTAGGGCTAAAAGTCAGCAGTGTATTCGTGAGTTAACATTAACAGTGTGACCTACTGAGTTCAATTTAATTGTAAAATGGCATTACACAATCAAGTGTGTGTTTTCATACATTAATGGTGGATATTGTATGTTGTGGGCGTGTGTGTGTGTGCGGGCATTGTGGTCAGGATTTGATGGAGCAACATTTTTGTCTGACAGCCAACCCAGCCTCAGGGGAACACACACATGCGCAACTAACTCTGGCACACACAGCCCTTTAAGAGAATGACACTGGAAGCTGGAATGGAAACGGGAATTACGCTCTTAAGGAACCCCCCCTCCCATCTTTTCTTTCAAGCTTTTACCCCCCAGCTATTCTCCATTTTCAAACCATATTCATTCTGATGGCCTTTATCTCTTTGTCACGGACTCAGACAAAAGTTTAGGTTTCGTCAGTTTCTTAAAGTGATGCACTTGGTGTACTGCAGATCTCTTTTAATGATATATGTACATATGTTAGATAATATGAATGAACCAAATGAATAACGAGTAGACGCAGAACAGAATTTGAATTTTCGAGCCATGGGTTCCCTCAGGAAATTCAAATTTTATTTATTTATTTTTTTATTTCTTTTATAAACCAAGCAGCTTTCTACATAGGTTAACATTTTTTTCAGCTTGCAACTTGTTAGCAACATGTGGTTTTGAAATTCATTTTTGAGGCATAACTGTGTATAAACTATGTGGTATAACAAAATTCTTGGACCCACTTTATATGAAGTGTCCTTAATTACTATGTATTAATATTTAAATTAACCATTTGATACAATGTACTTAATGTGTACTGTGCATACATGTTTTACTTATATTTAAAAGAAATACCTGCATGTAATTACATCTTTAATTACATGGTTGACCCTACTCCTTAAACCATCCTTTTAACCTAACCATACCACAAACCTGCCTCTAACCTCAACCATATCCCACATAAGTAGCAGCAAATGTGTTTTACAATACAACATGAACACAATAAGTACACTGTACCTAACAGTTTTTTTTAATGTATGTAGATAATAAAGACAGTGTAATATAAAGTGGGATCATATTCTCTTCAAATAATGTCCACTACTGATTTTATTTTATTCATAAATTGTGAATTTTTACTCAGTAACTGCACACTGCACTTATTTTACTCATAAATTCTAAAAACCCATTTGAAGTTCCCAACGGAACCCAGGGCGAATTAGCAATTAATAATGGATTGCAATTAATAAAGATTATTGTGCAGAAAAGTAATGTATTATACAATGAATGAAGGCTAAGCAGATTTAAAATTCCCCACAAAACCACATTTCTCTCTTAAGAGGAGCTTAAACACTAGTCTATGCTATTGTATGATCACAATTACTGTCTAGATTCTGATTGTAGAATCGGTATTTAATTTAAGATGATTGACTGTCAATTACCTTCTCTTAATGGTGACTGGCAGATGTTCAGTTTACATGCACAATCACATTAGGGCTGGCATTTAGAGCTGCTCCGTGTGAGGCTCAGTCAATCACCTGCCCAATGCTATCCTATTTTTCTTCTAGTCATTACCTTTTAATTTGGTGGGGAAATGTTTAATGACTGCAACCAACCCAGCTGAACCACAAAAGGCTTATGCCAACTCGGCTCTGTGAAAGACATATAATTCACTCACAAGTATGATATCTTTAGTTTTATAAAGGATTTGTGTCAGCTGCGTGTGGCTCTGAATGCTAACTAGCGAAAGGGTCAATGGCATTAACCGTGAATGTGGCTTTGTGTGGTAATATAAAGCAGAGTACAGCTAACTGGTAATATCTTGTAATAATAGCAAACTTGCTTTCGGCATAAATTGTGCAGTGTTGGAATAACTGAAGGGTTAGGTGGACGAATGATGGCGATGAATAGCTCTTTATAGTGATAAGTGTAGGGATAGAGGAGCTAGCGGTAGTGCTGAATAGCACAGCTAAAGTCAGTGTGTAAGATCAGTCCCACTGTGCCGGTACAAAAGCAGGAGTCTAATGCTGGAGGGTGACTGCATAGCTGAGAGGATTAGAACGCACAGGCATTATAATGCCCTTACCAAAGGCCCTTCATAAATATGTGTGAGAGTGTGTGTGTGTATGCGTATTGGGGATGCATATAGGTATTGGGTGTGACGACCTCCTGTAGGGAGGAAAAGTGGAGACTCTGTTCCACATATGACCCCTCTTTCTTGACACACACACATACATACGCACAAACACCCTTCGTCACGGCTTGCTAGTCATGAGCAATGCAGTCAGGTAAAGTAAGCCTATGGAGAAGGACTTGAGCAAACGAGCGAGATCCTTTTTTTCCTGCTTGTTTTTGCAGTTCTTTTTCCTTCAGCCTTTGTTTTTTTTTTACAATCAGTTTTGTGCAAGTTGTTGGTTGTGAGCTGATGGCAGGTAGAACTGCCCACTTAGACAGTAATAACAGTGTAATTGAAGCATTTTGTTTTGTTAAAAAAAATTAAATAATGATGTTGTTGTCTCCATAAAACACTGTACAAATATTGTAAAATGGTATATAGACTCAATCAGAATATCTAATTTGGAAAACTTCGGCAAAGTAAAAGATTATTTTGCCGTCAAAAGCGCTCGTTGAATCGGCCCGGTACCAGACTTTGTTCCCTTCTGGACTGATAAAGGCTGTGTACCTATAAGGAAGTTGCACAGATTCAGCCAATCAGATTAGTGCTTGCCAAATGAAGACAGTGCTTTCTAGTTTTGTGTGCAATATGAATCAGGCTGTCAGTGTACAGACTGTAGGCAGCCTGTCTGAGCCTACTGATTTATAAACTAAGACATAAACTTATGTCATGTGCTAGGCTATACGTGATTGATTGCGAATCATGTCTGCTTTGCACTACAGTAGCTGTGTGTTTCTTCATACAAACTTTCAATTCATTCTTTCCTCTGTTCCGTCTTGTTGCCTGTTTTTTGGCAAGTCATCTCACTTTATAGCCCTCCTTGGAAATGACTGTGAGTGCATGTCTGTGTGTGTGTGAGAGAGTCTGGCTATGTGCATTATCTGTAAGTGTGTGTGTCTGTGTGTACTCATCTATTTTAAGGGTCGATCTTATTCGCTTTAAGCACCGTGTGTCTTTGTGTGTTTCTGCAGAGGGGTCCTCAGGGAAGGCTGTCCTCTGTGCCTGAGTGAAACACGTGGGCATTTCTGGAGTGTGCAGCACTGTGTGCCTCGTTATTATTTCATCATTCATTAAATATTCAAATGGAATGATGTAACCCCAGAAGCTCAACGATGATGTCATTGACTGCTATGTTTGAGTGTGTGAGTGTTTGCGAGAGTGTGTCAGAGAAAGTGAGGGCGTAAAACAGAGGGAGAGTGAGAGCTTGATGGTTTCGTACTTTGTGCAGGCAGAGCTCACTTTAGAACTTCGGCTTGTGTGATAGATGTGTGGTAAATCTTGCATGCTGACGTCAGAGTACAAAAATTGATCGGGTATTTGTATTATTTTAACGTTCTCCCATTATCAGCGGGCTTTCTAATGTCATTGTAGTAGTTCTCAAAACTCTGATGCTTAATAGGCTGCTCTGAACGATCTGTATTCTGGTATTAAAAACATTATTGATTAATCTCAAGCCTCATTAATCTAACACAGAGACAGCAGTGGCGCCACTCTTCATTAATATGCGTAGTGGGTATTATATATGTGCTGATTGTCATGCATAATGTCTGTTATACATGCACTAGTCGGGAATATTACTCAGTTTATTAATATGCCAGAAAATTGAGAGTAAAAGAGAGCGAGAAATTACTTTTTATCACGGAATTGTCGCAGAAAAAAGCAAATATGCATAATTTCCTTTCATGACGTGTGTGCATATGTGTTTGTGTGTGTGTGTGTGTATTTGCACTGTAAGTTCTTTTGCTTCACTTTGTGTGAGACATTCTGTTTGTTTTTCCCACATCTGTTTTTCCGGGCTGTTCTTTGTCTGCGTGTGTTTGCTAGATGCCCCCACACACACACAGTGTCTGCCA
>RJVU01048958.1:2548546-2609123 GCA_003731715.1 Anabarilius grahami | reverse complement strand
TCAAGTTGACGGCTGGCAGGCACAAATTGAAATATTTTATAGCATTAAATGTATAAAGTATTTTTCTTGAGCGCAACACAATAAGTGCATATTTCTATAAAATGATGTTTCATGGAATATTTTCATGATATTTATGGTGTTAATATTTTTCTGATGTTTTCTATAATATGTCCCTGGGGTGCATTATTCTAGTTGTTTTAGAACTTTTTTCTTTTTGCGAGCTGAAACCCACCCATGTTATATCAGACTTTCTGCAAACAGTTTAAGGTCTGATACACATCATATACTGTTTCTGGTGCCTCACTGTCATTGAATTTTGCTCTGGTGAATGTACATAAACTGCACCGCTGTGTGTTTTGTGTGATTTCATGTTGCTGCGTGTGTCTGTGTTTGCAGGCGTCTCAACAGGAATAATCTTCAGGTTCTTCCGGAGTTGCTGTTTCTGGGCACGACTAAACTCTTCAGACTGTGAGTCCTTTATCTTTTAGACCCTCTCTTTCCTCTCCCTGTTTTTTTTCCTCACCCCCCTTTCATTCTCTTTCTCTCCTCTTTGCAGTTTCTCTCTTTGTTCCTCATTGTTGCCTTTTTTTAATGGGACTTTTGCCTCTTTTCAAAATATATTAATTAATTATTTTAGTTACATTATATTGCTTTTTCATTAATTAATTTTGCTGTGCTGTAGGTGGATTTGAGATCTTTTTAGCCAAGATGAATTTTTTATACATTTAAATGTTCCTATTTGGTTTCCTAATGTTCTAGTTGATTTGTAGATTTGGGTTTAATTAATTTTTATTAATACCAAAAGATAGTAACATTAAATTTGGTGGTAAATTACAGCATAAACATAGTAAAATCTTGGGATCTGTCTTCTGAATCTTGCTCATTACTCCCAGACCGGAGTGTATTTGTGTACGTGTGTGTGCTTATAATTGAGTTATGCAGGACATCTAGGGATCAGCAGTAAGGGAGGTTCAGACCATGAACAGACTAAATTGAGTTAAAAGGAGATACACGCTTAAACATCTGCTGCTCAGAGAGAGCGAGAGGAAGGATAGCGAGCGCTAACAGCTTTACCAGGAAAAACAACATTCTAACGGACTTTGCAGGAGGTTGATGGAGGAAATGTCTGTGTGTGTGTGTGTGTGTGCGTGTGTGCTGCTGCACATATCGCTCATGTTTCTGCATACAGCCACTGTTCATGTTCTAGACATGGTATGGTTGTGTGTGTGGTCTCCTAAAAATACACTGGGAACTTCAGGCTCAACTATCAGGAGTGTGTGTTTGTGAGACTTAAAGTAAAATGCTGGGCTTAAAATCAAATCTTAAAGAAATAGATTAACGCATTTACCCTTTACGTGTTTTCTTTTTAAAGAATCAGATTGTGTGTGTGTGTGTGTGTGTCTGTGTAGGGGTCAAGTTTTGCTTACATTGTGGGGACCAAATGTCCCCTCAGGGATAATAAAACCTTAAAACAGCTACATTGGGGGACCAGCCAATGGAAAATGGCATAATAAACATCCTAAATAATTTTTAATAAAAATGTGTAATGGTTTGTGTGAGGGTTAGGGATATGAATATCATTAGCTTAGTATAAAAAACAATAGAAGTCAATGAAGTGTGTGTGTGCAGGCACATATGGGGTTTTATGATTCTTAGGGAGGATTTTTCTGTTCTGTCTGTCAATTCAATTTCAACAAGATAGTAGCAGGTGTGTGTGAAAGAAAAAAGACAATGAGGGAAAAAGGAAGCACTGCTAGTGTATAATACTTTCTGATAGTATTATTTGATTTGTTGTCTCTCTCTCTCTCTCTCTCACACACATACACACACACACACACACACACAGTATTCACTCCTCATTAAATTATCTTTGCTGGTCTACATCTGTGGCTAACATGTGCAGCTTTTATCTGCCTGCCTCTTTCATCACTCTGTCTATCTCATTTTGCTTTATTTTGCTCTTTTTCCTGTTCTCTCATCCCTTATTTATTTTATGCTGCTTTAATCTCTTTCTTTCTTTCTTTCTTTCTTTCTTTCTTTCTTTCTTTCTTTCTTTCTTTCTTTCTTCTTTCTTTCTTTCTTTCTTTCTTTCTTTCTTTCTTTCTTTCTTTCTTTCTTTCTTTCTTTCTTTCTTTCTTTCTTTCTTTCTTTCGGTCTCGTCTCTGTACGTCCTTTTCCTCTGCCCCTCTGATCAGGTTTGACGTTAATGTGTCTGGATGGAGTGTGTGTGATTTTTTTTTTTTTTTTTTTTTTTTNAGGGGGATGGTCTGGTAGCGGGTGACAGAACCTTCTAGAGCTTGTTTTGTTCATCTTGCCGGGTGCCCTAGTGACCCCGGCTTCTGCTGTACGTGTGTGTGTGCGTATATGTTTGTGTGTGTGCTGTGTGAATATGAGTTATGGTTACACACATACGGCCGCTGCCACAGTAGCGGCTGAAGTATTTCTGCCTTTTGTCTCCTCAGAGGCCGGGCCTGTTTGAAAACCTTTGAATAACATTGGTTATGTTGGAGAGAACGTTCAGATAACATTTCTCACGGACAGCAGGTTGGTCACAGCTGTGTCTGTTTGGATAGAGAGAAAGTGGGAAAGGAAGAAGAAAGAGACTTGAAGGGGAGAGAAAGAAAGTGAAATGAGAAGCATGAAGGCAGTGTGAGTGAGAGAGAGAGAGAGAGAGAGAAAGAGAGACTGGTCAGATTTTTTGAGAGTCCATTAAGAACTCTGTAAAAACCCAACAGTAGATTGAAAATGAGAGTGGCACTCCAATAAAAAAACAGTTGGAGTGAGAAAAAAACATAGAAAGTGAGAGAGTTTAGATTAAATTTAGATCCCAAAATTTAAGGCAAGACACGGGTGAATGTAGGGTAAAAATGATAGCTAACAGATATCGCCATACTTCCCCTGGTGACTAATCAAAGTACATTAAGACAATTGTTTTGCAAGTATTCTGAAATACGTTTGTAAAAAATACATTTTCACATGTTTTTAGGAATAAAATGTTATATAAATCAGGCAAATTATATATGAACAAACCCTTCACTAAAAACCTTCAGTGAATAGATATGAATAAAATTTGAAAGTTTGGTGAATGTGCTACTGAAGTAGAGATTTCTGGCTCAATGCATGAGAAATAGCTATGTCATAATAATGTCATAACTATGCTGTCTAAAAATATGCAAATGAGAATATTTAAGCAAGATGCAACAGGTAATGGCTGGCTAAATCTGTTGCACACCATTCACTAAACTTCTCAAATAATAACATTTTGAGTAAACAGTCTTAAAAGATACGTAATGTAATTGAAATCTACAGACACAAATAGATAAAGTGTAATAAAATAAAAACAAATGTGTATTAAAGGTTTTCTTTCCACTATTCTGAAACACGTTACGGAAACAATATAGCCCAAAATCGTAAAATTGACCAGTGTATGAAAAAATAATAGTTGTGCCTATAGTGCCTTGTTCTTAATTGTAATTTTGATGTTGGGGTGGGTGGGGGTTTGGGTCGTTACTTTTTTTTCTGCTCAGACTCAAGCTGGCGCGAACATACTGTTGGTGCGAATACCCGCTCATAGTTGCTACGGTTACTGTTGTCATGTCATGTAGCCATCATCCCTCATCCAGTAACCATTAGTGCCGTTTCACACTGTGCAAACTTTCTGAGTGTGTTTGGGGGTGTTTCTGACCACCGAAGGAATTTCTCCTGTTGTGACGTCCGTGTGTGGCTTTTATTGAGCCTGTCACTGATTATCAAGTCAAATCAAATGACTTACAATGGTAATTGTCTGTGTTAGTTGTTTGTGCATACATTTAAATCATAAGGACAGATATTGATCAGTGTTCTGTGTGGATGAAGAGAATAAATATTTGGCATCACTTCTTACAGCTGAAGTGCCTAATTTTTTTTTATTAAAGGGATTGTTCACTCAAAAATGAAAATTCGGCCATCATTTACTCATCCTCATGTAATTCCAAACATGTATGTCTTTATTTCTAAAAGAAGATATTCTGAGGATGGCACTGTGGGTACTATCAACACATTTGCTGTAGCATCCTAACCAGCCCAACCAAACAACACTGACTCAACTAATCATGTGAGTTTGGAGCGGGACTATCTGTTTGACTGACCAATGACAGATGAGGGCAGTTTTTGGGAAGCCTGTTTGAAAATAAACATCATATTTGTTTTGCTATTATTTTTTGTTACAGTAGTGCAGAAATTACAGCTTTAACCTCAGATCATAAATTAAAATTATCAGGTCGTCTTGTGTTACAGAGCTTGCAAGCCAAAGCAAAACATTATGAAGTCTCTGGGAACACTGACGGCATGTTATGAGAACAGCTTTGTGAGAAGATTAGAAACTTAAACATGAAGAAAAAGTGAGAGGTTGAATATGTGAATATGCCAGCAGACGTCTTCATATTCCTGTCATGTCTGTTAGCAGTGGCTTTGGGTTCACACACGCTTAGCTGATTTTAAATATGGCTTTGACTGTGTGGTTTTCTTGAGAAATGTGCCACGAGTTTTCGGGGTGAAAAATCATAGTGGTTTTCTTGCTTAATCCGCACACCAAACCCTAGACAAGCCAAACAGTTTGCCATCTCAGAGTGTGTGTCTGCGTGTGTGTGTTTACTGAGCTCGGCGTTTCCTAGGTCACAGTGCTGTAGAGAGTTTGGCTTTTGTCTGCGGAGTGGACGCTTAACCCCAGTCCTCTCAGCTCACAAGACACACACATAAAGACACACAACACACACACACACACTTGCTAAGCCTTGTCTGTTCACACGAGTTGGTGGGAACAGTTTTGAAATTAAAGACGGATACAATGGAGTGAAGTGTTGCCTGTCTGTTAAAGTATAGCGTTATTAGGTGCGAGTGTATATGTTTGTGTGTGTATGGGGGTGGGAGATTTAATTTCATTCATAATCAGATTTTAATGAAGACATGAAAAGAGTTTATAGCCTGTTGCCATAGTGACAATGACTCATAATGGAAAAACCTCAAGCTTGAAGACATGTGTGTACATGTATGTCAGAGTCTGTGTGGTTTCTTGTGTTGTTGTGTGTTTATATACATGCTGTGCATTTCAGGCATTTTCATGTCTTCTCTCATCAGTCATCAGAAGATAAGAAATAATATTTTTTCAGAGGACTTCAGTCATTAAAAAAACATGCTTTGAGTAGAATAAGTAAATGATCTGTTGAAGCTGCCATTACGATGCTGTCTAAAAATATGCAAATGAGAATATTTAAACAAGATGCAACAGGTAATGGCAGGCTAAATCTGTTTCACACCATTCACTAAACTTCTTCATAAATTGTTTGATTATACACCATGCCAAGCAGTTAATATTCTGAGGAATTGTATGTATTAATGCAGCTAGCAGCAGATATGATATATGTCTTGTTAGAAGCATTGAGGTTGTTTTAGTATAAAATGTCAAATATTTTAACTAGGACTCTCACTTTTAATTGTCCATTTAGTGTAATCTTCAGTTGCCTTTTTTAAACAAATATTAATATATGTAGTGAGTTAATGGACATATGATGTAATTATAATTGATTGACAGTGTTAATATTAACATTGTGTGCATCACAAGGAAATAAAACTAAGCTGAGTGATACCAAAATCGTTTTTTTATTTACATTCTTCTGGTTTCTGTCATGCAAATGTAACTCAGACATTTCAGGAAATTCAGTTGGATTATTATTTTTGCCTGCAGGCTGTTTGAATAAGCCCGTTCACATTCATACATGCGCACACACAGTCATTGGTTTGTATTTTTTGGGTCCAGAGGCATTTAGTAATGTAGTTGTATGTATGTTTTTGTTTATGACATAATAACATTCAGAATGTAATGGTATTCTTGTAATACAGTATAGTTTAAATACAGAGTTATTAATGTTTGGGGTGACAGATAAAGCAACATGAATAGCTATGAAACAGTAATTAATTTCACCCAATCACTTATTTTTTTAATTTTTGCTGTGTGTGATAGAGTTTATTTGGTAGGTGAGAGAATGAAAGAGGGTTGTTGGCGCACACACACACACACACACACACACACACACACACACACACACCTGAGCGGTACTCTGGAGAGAGTCTCAGACAGACAGTCTCCAGACCAGGCACTGAGCCATCCACAATTATAAGAAAAAACACCTGTGTGTGTGTGAGTGTGTGTGGGACTCACAAGACTTTCTTTTATCAGTTGACCACATAGTTATGGCCTTTGACCATTAAACTTAGTGTTTAGAACCACTTGATAAGTGATTTATGTTTGTCTGACCAGCTCAATATGTGTTTTTGATAAGTTTTCAGTATTTGTGGATTCTTTAAGACAGTATTCAGACAGTTTTTTTGTTTTTTTTTCAACTGAAATCTGAGATTTTGAACTTATGAGATTTTGAACTCACAAAAATGTGTGTGTTTTGCTTCATGAGCAGGGTGTGATATCTGGGCTCATCTCTAATCTTTTTCCACATTTATGTGAAATGTAGCTTTTTTATGGATTTAACGAAGTTAAAGTGCACTAGATTTGGGAATCACACCACACAAACAGCATCATCAATCTCTATTGCTTATTTGACCTGTCAGACTGCACCACGCGGGGCTTATATTCCTGTCCAAACACGCACCCACATGCACACGTGAGCACGCACACAGCTGGGTTTTAAAGATGTCCTTTTCAGATTGAGCAAGCAAGCCACTTTTTTAATTGTCTTATGTAGCAGAGTGTGTGGTTGTGTGTTTGTGCCTGAGACTGTTTACTTTTGAGCGAGTGTCTTAGTGACGGGTAACAAGAAGTGGGCAATTTCTCGTTAGCATGTAACTGAAACTCCGGCCGTATCCTAGCAACCATATTGGCCACTCCATGGTCTTTAGTTTCACCTTCACAACACCACGGCAACGAGAACACAATATCACCACGGCTACAGAGCACCGCACCACTGGAAGCACTTGAATTAAATAATTAAGGCCCTTGATTAGTGTTATATCAGCTAATCTGTTACATTTAGGGTGTCAGATATCGACTTCCTTTACAAGCAAATCAGTGTTAGGAATCAGTGTTACATTTCCATTGAAATGTAGAAAATGGTCCGATGGGGTATTGTTTCTGTATATTTTGTTATTAAGAGTATGACTGGAGTCTTGAGTACAACAACAACACCACCACCAACAAAAACATTTTGGTTGTACAGTGTACAAATTACGCAACTTCTGAAAGAGTACTGAATCTCTGGATCAAAACTCAGGCAAAAAAGGAGCAGAAACAAGCGATAAAAGCATTGCTTATGCATGTAGTCTTTGAAAAAAAACAAAAAACGATTTTATCAGCTTTTTGTTCAAAATGTTGCTTTTGTTTTTCTTTTTCTTTTTTACTTACCCACATTCAAGTGTTGATAAAAAAAAGAACGCATGAAGCTAGAATAAAATGTTTTTTTTTGTTTTTGTTTAAAAGTAGAGGCTCTGTTCTTTACTGTGTGGGCCATGACATTTTTTTTTTTTAATTATCAAAAACGCTGGCAGTGGCTGCCAACTTTAAAAATAAATAAATTACAAAAAAATGGTGGCAGAGAAAGAGTTAAGACACTAGTTGCTAGTGTGCTAGTTGAGTGTACAAAGGACGCGCGGTTGGAGAAAAAAATGACTGATGATGATATTTACGTGATGCACACATACCCTACTACGCTAACCATACCACAGTGGTTCCCAAACTGGGGTACGTGAGGTGACAGAGGGGGTAGGAAACAAAATGCTGAGTTTTGCCATTCATTTAATTCTACACCATCTTTAAGCTGCAGTCCATAACTTTTTTTGGTTAAAAATTATCCCAAATTCATTTTTGAGCAATTACGTAACCAGTCAGTGTTCAAATCTCCTTACCTTAGCCTGATTCACAACGGTAAGCTTGTAATAATGTTTTCTAATAAGATCGGTACTGGTAGGTTTTCCGAAGAAAATTCGAGCATGCAGCCATTCCCAGCTAGTAGGCATGGCATGTGAGGATGCTGCAGCTGGTGGATCATTTATAGCCTGTTCTCACAGCAGCTGAAATAATTAACCTTATCATTTTGATGGCGGATTATAATCCAGAAAGGTCCAAATGACAATCATCAGTGACAACTGGAGATTCACCCGCAGTCAAAAGCAAAAGACTTCGGACTGCGGAGTGGTTACAGAAATTGAAATTTACAGGTAACGCTAATGCACACTAAATACACATAGTCACGCAATGCTGATGTTGTTAACATTACCAATTTGAGAACAAAGTATAACAATAATAATAATTTGCACGGTTTGACTTGATCCGAGCTAAGCGATCGTTAGATTTAATCACCATTGGCAGCGCAAAAGTGGCAGACATGTTACTTGTTCAGATGACATTTTCCAGTGAAAATTGTTATTTTGGTCATACTTCCAAGATGTAGAATCTGTGATTCCGAAGTACAGTAGTGGTGACTGACCCCATTTCACGAGTTCACATGTACATATAATTCAATAGAATAAAAGTTATGCGTATTTTGGCATGCTGTCCGGGGGGAGGGCTCCGAGCTGGGAATATTGGCCCGAACCCAGTATACTCCTCCCTGTGTGGTAAAAATAGATAGAACTAGAAGTGAGGAGATGGGGTGGAGGAGGGATGCTGATAAACTCTCAGATGAACAGAGGTAAGTCTACTGTATTTATACCTCTTGTTATTGGTTGAGTTGATTAACTGAATGCTCTCCACCTGTGCTAATTAGGTTAATTATCTGAACCTGCTCCTCCCGAATTTTGTTAATAAAACATCATTTCGTATGGCAGTGTGCACAGCATTTTTTTTTTACTTTGTGCGCGGCTCCGCTTCAGAAGATGCACGACTTTGAGGTGATTCTGTCCGAGCAGGTACGTCTGTACCGGCATTAACGGCACCCAGTTTGCGCTTGTCTAAATAAATGGCTTACATTTACAAAATGAGCCTGCGATAGCCTATTTAATGAAAATAAAGGTCCATGTTTAATAAAAATGTTCATGAAATTAAATGAAAATGTTTAATGAAATTAGAAAATATAGAGCCTGTTGTTTAGTTTAGTTTTATACACATATTCTCATATCCATATATTTTGTTCTAATGTCACAAGTAATAATCTCAAGGTTTATTGAGTTTTACATGATTCTTTGGTTCTTTTGTAATGTGGGTTTGGTGCAGAGGTGTAAAGTATTTGAGTAAATGTAATTAGTTACTGTACTTAAGTATCTTTTTGGCTACTTTGTAGTTGTACTGAGTATCAAAGATATTAGCAACTTTTACTCTCTACTTGACTACATTTTTGAACAAGTAAATGTACTTTTTACTCCAATACATTTGTAATGAGTAATTCAATTACACATTACATTTTTCATGACACCTAACATTTTCTGCAGAAGTTTGTTTCTGATATAAAGAAGCAATATCGCCATCAAAGGGCATTGAAGGTACTATATCTTGTGCGTTTTGCCTTTACTCACCCAAACTTGTCAACAAGGCTACTTTACGTGAATGTGAGTGCATTAGCAGCGAGTTGCTGAATCGCAGGTGTTTGATTTATTAGATGAGGAAAATGACTGCAGATGGTGATGAAGCTGAAACCAGCACGTACTGTAGACTTTGACTATTTAATTTTACTTAACATTGTTTTATTTATCCGCTATTGTTACGGATACACATACATGTTACATGTAACAGCTATATTGACAAGACCTTTTTAAAGGATATTGGTTTACTTATGACCTTTTTGTGCACTTGAGCTTAACTGAGGCTTGAGAGTTTGTAGACGTTTAAAGGGTTGTTGTGTCGACCTTGATTTATTGCAATATTGAGGTGTTCAGTTTTATTTTGATTTTAGAAAATAAACTTGATTTCTCATCAGTTACAAATCAATTGTTTCTTATTTTCACTGGCATGTCTCTCAGGTGTTGAGGACTAGTGCATCTCTGAGCCTACGTTCAGCATGAGTTAAATACTTCTAAGAAGTATTCTAAGACTCTTACTCAAGTCGAATTAGAATTGATGACTTGTAACTTGTAGTGGAGTCATTTTTGATGTAAGGTATCTGTACTTTTACTCAAGTATGGTTTTCAGGTACTCTTTACACCTCTGGTTTGGTGAAGTGCAATAAATACAAACATCGGCACGTGTGTACCTTCTTCTCACATCTGCTTCCTGATGATTTAGAGGACAACAGTCAAGTATAAACGGCTAGTCTGTACGTGGAGGTGCGCGCGCAGTCAGCGGAGGCTTGCGGTGCGGAGCCAGGCGAAAGTATAAACAAGGCTTAAGTGGAACCGAGGGGGTATGCTGAAGGATGTTAAATGCCTCAGGGGGTACGCCACTCTAAAAAGTTGGGTATGTTTAAAAACCCAAGTATACATTGGCCTTAACTTGTAATCTAATGGTTACTGCAGTGTATTGAAAATCCTGTTGAAACAAATACAGATTTAAGGCCCCACCAACCTTTTGTTTTGACTTTCCTTTTCAACCATTAATTAGGAGCTTCAAACCCCATATAATTCGGACTCAGATATAGTTGATGTGATTGCTGTGAGTTCATTCGGGGTTTGTTATGCAGCTGCATGGGGTGTGAACTCTGGAAGGTGGACTCCATCTTGGCTCTACTTGCTCAGTCGCACAGTTGTCTATTCTGAGTGAAAGCGTGGGAGTGTAATTGCTCTGAAGTGGACTCCATTTTGGCTCTGGTCACACAGTGGCACAGTAGGCCATTCTGAGGGAATAGGAGTGAGTTCAGCAGCACTGGAGTGGAATTGTCAGCATTCTTCAGCACTGCTGTCATCTTTAACCTCCTAACAGAGCCTCTTCACTTTGAGTTCTCACACTCACATCACACAAACACAAACAAGTGAGCATACACAAAGAAGGACTGACACACACCAGACACAAGAGGTGTAACAAGCAAACATTGCTTGAAAATTATACATGGAGACTGTGTATGAGATTGACAGGGTGACACAAAAGTAAAAGTGTATGTGTGTGCACGTGTATACGTATATGTAATTCAGTAATAACAGGCTTCAGCCACAGCTCTGTCATTATTTAATTACCGCTTCCTTCCATCTCCGTGGCAACGTAATGTTTCCCTGATTGGTGTACGGTTGCCGAGTCACTTCCTCACTCCCTGACCTTAGAAGAGTGAGGTGAGGCAGTGGCTGCATCTCCAAACCTAGCGAGCTGCCAACCTATACAGCATTTTTGGACATCGTAGACACCTATAAATGTTGTCTAGGAAGGCTGCGCTAAGTATTGAGACACAGCCGGAGAGAAAGGAGACATCGGGATGACTGAATCACACACTTCCTATGGTCAACCAAGACTGGATGCAAAGACACACTCACGCCCTCTGTGGTGTTTAGTTTGTCAGGTTTTCAAGTTTGTCAAACACAGCAGTGAGTAGTTTCGCTGGTGTGTGAGAATTTGTGTGTGGGTGTTTGTGGAAGTGTGTGTGTGTGCCCTGTACAGTATGTTTTGCTGGTTTGGCCTTTTTCTTGACCAGATTCTATTTTTCTTTGCTCAGAGAAAATGTTGTTTAAATAGACCAAACCTTTTTCTCAGTATGTTCTTGTAAATACGTCTCATTTAGCATTTTAAACTATTACATAAGATGCCATATGAAAACACACAAGCCTGATAATCATATGTAAGATAATAAATGATCAAATAGAACATACATTAACATTCAGATACTGTTTTGCTTTTCTTGTACTGTTACTTATAAGGATGTTACATTGTGTAGCACCACATTTATGTCATCCTGGGAAATTCCTACTTGTGACTTTGGTCAGAATAAAATCAACAATGGACAGTTTCATATTTCTTTCTATTTTTTTTTTTGTTACTTCCTGACAAGGATAGGTCACTTTTAGAGCATGTAGAACCAAATGAAATAATCAAATGTGTTACTGATTTTGCCCTTCAAGTGGAGTCGTAAATATTGAGTTCTGAGCACATGAATGACCAAGCAAAGTCGTATTTACAAGTGAGAAACTCTAAATTTTAGATTTTTGACCAGTTGTGATGTTGGAAAGGGCATGTCGATTTGAAACATGGTGGAAACACTGATCTATAATAAAGATAATATATCTATATAGAGAGAGAGAGATCAGCTTACCATTTTGAATTCAAATGTAGTTATTATTATTCACAATCTAATTCTTTTGTTTTATTTAGGCAACCCATGTTATGTTTCCTACTTGAATGAGTGACGTCATAATAACGAACAGCCGACTTGGGTTTCCCACATGCACTTGGAGGCCGCATGTGTTTTATCATTCTCTTTCTGCCAGAGAGATGAGAAATGTAGTTTGATTGTACAAACCTTCTCATAACCCGGCTGAATGAGTAGTATTGCCTTGCAAGCTTTACCTCTGACCTTCATCTACAGCAAAATGGATACAAATGAAATTTTACGGCCATCATTCACAATGACAACTGAATTTCAGTTAGCTTCTGCTACTGTTCTTTAATTGATTTAGAAATATCATATCCATTTCATAAATATGATCATTCCAACATGAGTTGAAGGCAGTATACGATGAGGTGAATGAAAAAGGGGGGTCAGAAAAGGCTCATAGGACTCTTTCATTAGAGAGTGTGTCATGTTTATGGGTCAGACTTGCCCCGTTTGAATAGATCATGTCTAAGTGGCATTGTGTGAGAAACACAGAATGGTGCCGAGCTTTTTGTCCTTCTACAGCACCCATAATCAGCACCCATTCTGATACACAAAGATTTGAGTTCTCACAGAGTTTTATTCCCAGAGGAATGTCTTCCACCCTGTATATTTATATATACTATATATATGTGTGTGTGTGTCTTGGATGCTGCACAAATCAGGATCTGTTTGAAAGGGTTGAGTCTTTGAATGAAAGCTTAGTGTTGTTCTCTGGCTTACACAGTTGATCCTGTTCAGTGTATGCCCTCTAATCGGCTTTTGCTAATGTGAATTCTCTAACAATCACCCTCACTCTCTTTCTCCTTTCTCTCTCTGTGTCTTAACCCTTCTCTTTCAACCACTAACAACCATCACATCTTTTCTTTTACTTGGTTAATCACTCCGTTGTTTTAGCCAATTAACTGCTGACATAAGGGCAGCAGGGTGTGGAAGTTGTCTCACTCTCTCTGTGTCTGTATACTGTTTTACTAGGTAGTCTCTAGTCACAAACACAAGACCTGCATATGTTCCTTTAAAGGGATTTTCCTTTGTACTTGGGAGGGTATGTTAGTGTGTGTGTTAAGTTGTAAATTCCTGCATTTAGCCAGTATGTGTAAAGTGTCCAGAGGTTAAGTTAGCAAAGGTGAGATGTCCTTAGGGTCACTGGTGAAAGTTGTACGGTGGCTTAACACTGAGCACCTGGGCTTGGCCCTGACTGATAAGGACCACACCTTGTGTATGTGCATGTGTATGTCATTAAAATGCTATTTAAGGATATAAATAAATTAAGGTACAAACAAATATTCGTAGGTTTAAATGATAACAAAGTTCAGTCTTGTAAAACAGCTAGCACGGACCAAATTTACTCTAGTACAACATGCAGTATGACATGCAGTATTTTAGCTCAGGGCTGTGAACATTTTAAAACATTTTTTTAAATTAAATACTGCATGTTTAACGTTGTCAATTCATTTAGCTAATTTGCCAGCTAGCTGTTTCATTTAACTTTGTGTGATTTTGACTGTTTTGATCCTGTTTATTAAGAGTTTTTAATTAATTTATGTAATGAAACTTGTGAGATGAGAAGTCATTTGCCTTTTTTGCCAACATCTTTGGTAAATATGTAAGATTAAGTCATAAAGTGCTGGGGAAAGCTGTTTAATTAGAGGAACATTGTTTAATTATTGCAGGGTTGTAATGAGTTCAGTTCAAACAACAAGCATGAAAGGGATTTAATCCAACAGTGTTCTTGATGTTATTGATATGTGTAGAATGTATTTGTATATAGACGAAACAAAACAAACCAAACCAAATAAGTAAAAAATAAGCAAAAACTTACTGAGTGCACATAATAAGCTGTTGCAGACAAATCATCAAGCTTTAACAATTGCAAAAGTTCATTTGGCTTCTCAGAGAAGCTTATCATCATCACATTCTCATAAAAATGCTTCATGAGAAAGGCTTACTTTTTACGTTCCTTGGAACAATTGAGCGGCTCACTCCTGAATTTTTTCTTAGAGCTTTTAAATCAAAGGCAAAATGAGTCGTTTATTAAGTCATGTCTCAAGGCCCCCTGCTCAGGGCCCGGCACAAGTACGGTGAGGCATTATATCATCATAAAACAGCATCATAATGGCCACCTAAAGAGAGAGTGAGGAGGAGGAGGAGAGATATTGTTTTGAAAGAGGGGATATTACCAAATATTTCCTGAAGACCACCCATAGCCTGAAAAGCTGATCCTCGTTTTAGTCTCTGGGGCTCTAAACCTACCCATTTATGATGAGGCATGGTGGGAGGCAGACATGTATAGTGACACTTGATTATGTGTCTCTCAGCTCTGTTGCTGGCTTCCTGGGTGTGTGTGTGTGTGTGTGTGTGTCTGTAACAGTAGCTTAAGGGATGATGTAAGCGGGTTTCCTAATTGCAGGGTGATACAAGGGTGTGTCAGATCTCACTGCCTCAGGGAGCGCTAGATTTGTGTGTGTGTCCTCAGGTAACAGAATGATATAAAGACTCTTTGGTATGTCTTTCTGGAGGTGTTTGCTTGGATACCAGAAAAATGTTGTTTTTTTTTCCTCACTTTCACATCCTTTCACTCCTTAAAAACTACTACAGAGCTGCTGCTACACCTGATGAAAATGAGATGCCTGAATTTAACAAGTCAAAAGAGAGCAAGGGAGATTTACATTGACCTTTTTTTTCTTTGGGCTCTGAGGATACAGGATTGTAATTAGAGTTTTTGGAAAATTTGACATTTTTTTTCTTTTACTCAAGCTGCCGGCTGTATTAAAGGCTTAGCTTAAGGGAAAAGTGATATATCTGGCAATCACTCACTTTCACTCTTATAAATTTGTATAATTATTTCGACAGTGTGTGGTCTTCCTTGGCTTTCACCGATAGGTTAGTGTTTTATAATAAAAACAGAAAAGAATGAATGTTCTTGCATGTATAGTTTTACCCTGAAATTGTCTTTGAAAGAGAGTGTTGTCTGATTAATCTTCCTTTGGGGACATTCAGTTATAATGAAATGAATATTTAATTGAAAAAAATCTAAAAATGCAAATGCTATATGAGTTGATTATAATTAGATTTGAGTCATTATAATTAGCTTTATATAAAAACAGCAGTCTTTGGTATGTCCTCATTTTGAGTTCTCTGTGTGTGTGTGTGTGTGTGTGTGTGTGTAGGTGTGTGTGTAGGTGTGTTCTTGTTTATATTACATCGTGGGGACCAAATGTCCCCACGATGTAATAAAAACCTGAGATCACCTACATCGTGGGGACCAGCCAGCGGTCCCCACGAGGGAAATGGATTAATAAACATACTAAATGATGTTTTTTTGAAAATGTAAAAATGCAGAATGTTTCCTGTGATGGTTAGGTTTAGGGATAGGGGTAGTGTAGGGGGATAGAATATACAGTTTGTAAAGTATAAAAACCATTACGCCTATGGAGAGTCCCCACTAAGATAGCAAAACAAACCTGTGTGTGTGTGTGTGTGTGTGTGTGCGTGTGTTTTTGTGACATATCAAGACACAAATGTGTATAATGACATGGGTATGACATGTATTACAAGAAGAGGTGACTTATGAGGACATTCCCCATGTCCCCACTTTTCAAAAGGCTTATAAATCATACAGAATGAGTTTTTGTGAGAAAGTAAAAGTGTGCACAGTTTCCTGTGATGGTTAGGTTTAGGGGTAGGGGTAGTGTAGGGGGATAGAAAATACGGTTTGTACAGTATAAAAACCATTATGCCTATGGAATGTCCCCACAATTCACAAGAACGAACGTGTGTGTGTGTGTGTGTGTAATTGCAGGAATGTGCATTTGAAAGGAGGGGAGGAGGAGAGAGGTGCAGAATGACACCACTCTATCTGTTGAAACAAAACACAAATGTAATAAGGGCTCTCCTGACTTTTGTCTTGTGTGTGGGTGGGTGTGTGTGTGTGTGTGTGTGGAGGGGTTTAACAGGAAAGGTTCAAAAGTTCACTTATAATAGGTTACTGCATGTTTTTATGATTCATTGCATTGTTATGCCTCTGCGGTGTTTGCACACAAACACACAGCCACACACACATTCCCACGTAATAAACACAATTTCAGATGACCCAAACAACTTCAAATGACTGTGAAAAGTAAATGATGTCTCATTGGTATAATATAATACAAAAATGATGTCTGATGTTCATTTTATATCGTCTTTTTTTCCATCTCTTCGTGGAGGTTGAGGGGGTGAGGGGCAGGGAAAGGGGCGATGAGTTTGATGGGTCGGCAGCGGTAAACGAGTGTGACTGCAGTGAGAGTGACGTGCTAAGCAGAGGGGTGGAGACGCTTGTCTTTTCAGAATGAAGGGAATCACCATGGCAGCAATTAAAAGCCTGAGGCTCCCCGCGCTGGGTCAGTGTGCACAGGGAGATGAAAGTGTGTTTGTGCATGCATGTATGTGTGTGTCAGAGTCTGTGAGCTCCCCAAAAGCCGTTACTCAGCAGGGAGAGAAAAATGAACTAATGAACTTTTAGAGGGTAATCTTTGAGAAAAGGACAGGTGTCAGCTGCAAAGAGGTGATGAACTGATTAAACTGAACTATAAAAGTTATGAGTAAGAATACCTGCTTTTGTTAACTGGTTTGTGCATCAGTTGTTACCATATGGAGTTAAGAACGCAAAAGAACGATACAAACGCGGTTGCCAGGTTTTTACCACAGAATCCACTCAATTGCTTCTCAAAACTAGTCCAAACTAGCCCAATCACGTTCCGTGGGGTATCCTGGTAAAAATCGCGTTCTGGGGGTTAAATATTGTGTCGATTCAAACCATGGAGTTGCAAAACAACCCGCGGCAACAGTGAAAAAGTAACCTAATTCTGCAGGAAAATCACGGACATGGCAACATACAGTCATACAGAAGTTAGTCTCGCATAGCCAGACCTTCAGACTGACGGCGGAAGGTCTTGACTCTATCGCAGCTTTCATTGGCCAAAGACCGCCCAAGAGGACGTTTGACTGACATGTAACGCTTGATCCTGCAAGCTCTCGTTGTCACAGTTGTAAAAAAGACAGTGTTCTTCTTCCACGAGGGGGTTTGACGTCACGGCATTTGTTTCCAGGCAGACCGTTAAAGAGTGCGACATGTCTACCGGACGTCCTGTAGAATTCAACCAACCAGATGATGACTTCGAAAATCCTGAAGTGTTTCCAGTTAAGTGTGCCATATGCATCAGACGTTCAGCCAATGGTCCGTGGGCTTGACGTCTGAGACTATATGGATGTAAACATGGAGGGCATTAAAGAAAGCAATTACGCTTTTATTTATAGTGTGATCTGCCGCGGAAGCCAGCAAAATTATGCGCAGGCAATATGAAAAATTAAGACAATGATGTGACAAAAGAGAGCAGAGTTTTGAAATGTTTTAAATGCCTCCATCGTGCTATGATTAGATGTGATTGGTTATGATTGGATATGATTGGTTTGTGCGATAAATCCCGCCTCTTGATTTTGTGCGCATTCTCAAATCGGCCTAAATGAAGACAATGATGGTGTTTATGGGAAGACTAATTTAAAAAGTACACAACTCAGCCACTTCGATATCACCGCTTTGTCACGTCAAAATCAAACTTAAAATGGCCTGAAAACATGATGACTATGGGGTTTTTTAGTGCGCAATCAGCTTGGTGAAATTAAAGATAAATCTTTGTGTCTGTGACCAGTGTGTACAAGCTTGATGACTGCTGAAAATAAGTTGACTATTAAAAAGAAAAGCTGAACATTAGTTCACAAATAAAATATATTGTTTAAATTTTTTCTGCCTATAATTATTATTTTGGAATAAATGTAAAAATGCGTAAAAACACTAACTTAATGAAATGTATACTTGGTTTTAATAAATAGAACATTATATAGTGTACAAATACAACTTTTTTATGTAATGTTTATTTAACCAGGAAAATTAAGTGTAAATTCACATTTGATATATAAAAAAGTGAAGACTTTTCCTCCTGATTTTCAAACACCACTGCACATGTATGTATTTATACTGTGGTATGCGAAAGTTTGGGAACCCCTTGCAGAATCTGTGAAAATGTGAATAATTTTAACAAAATAAGAGAGTTCATACAAAATGCATGTTATTTTTTATTTAGTACTGTCCTGAGTAAGATATTTTACGTAAAAGATGTTTACATATAATCCACAAGACAAAAAAGTAGCTGAATTTATTAAAATATCTCCGTTCAAAAGTTTGGGAACCCTTGATTCTTAATACTGTGTGTGGTTACCTGGATGATCTATGACAGTTTTTTTGTTTTGTGATGGTTGTTCATGAGTCCCTTGTTTGTTCTGAGCAGTTAAACTGAACTCTGTTCTTCAGAAATATCCTCCAGGTCCTGCAGGTTCTTCAGTTTTCGAGGATTTTTTGCATATTTGAACCCTTTCCAGCAGTGACTGTATGATTTTGAGATCCGTCTTTTCTCACTGAGGAGAATTGATGGACTCAAACACAACTATTAAAAAAGGTTCAAACATTCACTGATGCTCCAGAAGGAAACACTGTGCATTAAGAGCCGGGGGGTGAAAACTTTTGAACAGAATGAAGAAGTCCAAATTTTTCTTATTTTGTTGAAATATTCTTTTTTTCATTTAGTACTTCCCTTCGAAAGCAACAGAAGATACTTGCATGTTTCCCGGAAGACAAATTAAGTACAATTTACCTTGATCTTTAAATTCAAAAAGTTTTCACCTCCTGACTCTTAATGCATCGTGTTTCCTTCTGGAGCATCAGTGAATGTTTGAACCTTTTTTTAATAGTTGTGTTTGAGTCCATCAATTCTCCTTAGTGTGAAAAGAGGAATCTCAAAATCATACAGTCACTGCTGTAAAGGGTTCAAATATGCAAAAAATCCTCGAAAACTGAAGAACCTGCAGAACCTGGAGGATTTTTCTGAAGAGCAGAGTTCAGTTTAACTGCTCAGAACAAACAAGGGACTCATGAACAACCATCACAAAACAAAAAAACAGTCGTGGATCATCCAGGTAACCACACACAGTATTAAAAATCAATGGTTCACATACTTTTGAACGGAGATATTTTAATAAATTCAGATACTTTTTTGTCTTGTGGATTTTATGTAAACATCTTTTATGTAAAATATCTTACTCAGGACAGTACTAAATCAAAAATAACATGCATTTTGTATGATCTCTCTTATTTTGTTAAAATTATTCACATTTTCACAGATTCTCCAAGGGGTTCCCAAACTTTCGCATACCACTGTATAGTCTTTTGAGTTGTAACTGTTCATTCACACACTCACACACACAAGGCACAGTCACCCGCAGCTGTACCTGTATTGTTTTTTCCAGTGAAGTGGAAATTGCTACGATGGTCTTGACATGGTTGTTGAACATGCATTTATGGAATGTGTCTTTATGCAAGTCTACAATGCTCTATCACGCATAGAAATCAGTAGTTTAGATAAGCCTGTGTGTGTGTGTGTGTTTGTGTGTGTGTGAGTGAGTGAGAGAGAGAGAGAGAGAGAGAGAGAATTATATAAAGACTCTTTGTAAAAAAAAAAAAAAAAAGAGCTTTAAAGTTCTGGATACACTTAAAATCTAGTCCTGAAGACACTCTTCATTTTAAAGCACTAAAAACACAAGAACTGAGTGCTCAGAAAAGTCATCTTTGTGCAATGGTGTCAGAACTGACAAACAAAGCGTTCAAAATAACTGCCCCTGAAAAACCTGCAAGAATTAAAGAAATTATGAGTAAAGAGAAAGAGACATACATGCAGCATTGGAAAGAACAAACCAAAGAGCAAAGTCGTCTCCAATGTTATCGTAGATTAAACAGAGAGTACAGCCTGGCTGACTATCTCACCTCAGTCAGGAATACAACACACAGGAATTTATTGATCAAGTACAGACTTAGTGACCACCAGCTGGCCATAGAAAGAGGGCGACATAAGAAGACATGGTTACCTAAAGAAGAGCGAGTCTGTAATAAATGTAGATCGGGGCAGTTGAGACAGAGGCACACTTCCTCCTCCACTGTGATAAATACACAACCTTAAGAAAATCACTGTACTGTCAAATACTGCATATTATCCCTGAGTTCCAGTCACTCCATGAAACTGACAAACTGAAAATATTACTTGGTGAAGGACCTTCTTCCTCTTTAGTAGCACACCATATTTATAATTGCCACAAACTAAGAGGTACTGAGCGAACACATCCATATTATAATACTATTAATATGGGTATAAATATATATATAAATGAATGCATTTTATATGTTCTTGTTTGTTTGTTTGTTTTCTTTACAGTTTGTTTTTGTTTTGCTTTATGCAATGCTTTGGCAATATGTACCTAAATATGTCATGCTAATAAAGTAATATGAATTGAATTTAGAGAGAGAGAGAGAGAGAGAGAGAGAGAGAGTTAAAGGGATAGTTCACCCAAAAAATGTTTAATTAATTTACTTACCCTCATGTTGTTCTAAATCTGTATGACAGAGAAATTTTGAAGAATATACTTGTATAAATGGAAGCTGGTTTTCAAACATCAAATAAAAGGATGTGAAAGTATCAATTGTCTATAAAGTGAATAATGAATTGTCCACTATTCCAAATCTTCTGAAGCCATATGTGACCATGGACCACAAAACCAGTCTTAAGTTGCACGGGTATATTTGTAGCAATAGCCAACAATACATTGTACGGGTCAAAATTATCGATTTTTCTTCATTTGGACAACTTTAAAAGCAATTTTCTCAATATTTTGATTTTTTTGCACCCTCAGATTCCAGATTTTCAAATAGTTATCTCGACCAAATATTGTCCAATCCTAACAAACCATACATCAATGGAAATTTATTCAGCTTTCAGATGATGTATAAATCTCAATTTCAAAAAATTTACCCTTATGACTGGTTTTGTGGTCCAGGGTCACATATGATATCTTTGTGTGAAAAACAAATCAAAATTCATTCACTGAAATTTCCTCAAGCAGAGATATCATATGGCTTTAGAGGATTTGGATAGTAGTAGTTATGTGTCAAATGGACCATTTTAAGGATACTTTTATGCTGTTTTGCATCCTCTTTGAAGCTTGAAAACTTCACTCCACACTCATTACAATCGGAAAAGTGCAACCAGTACATTGTTAAAAATTACTCTTTTCGTTGTCCACATAAGAAAGAAAGTCTTTAGGTTTGGAACAACATGAGGGTGAAAAAGTGATAAAATTATTATTATTATTTTTGGGGGGGGGTAATTTTCATTTAAAGGTGTGATTTAACTCAGAATTTTTTACTTCCTGCGTGTGCTAAAAATTTCTTCTGGCTCAATAACTTTCATTTCATGGTCACATTGACAGTTTATGCCACCTGTTCTGACCCAAACAAGCTTGACTTCCTGTGCTATATATGGGTGTATAGTGTGTGTCTGAGTGCATGTGTATGTCATGACTTTAACACCTTAATCGCTCAACCTGTCTGTCAGTGTGTGTAGTGCTGAACTGACAGATGGGGACTAATTGGCCCTGATCATTTCAATTGGTGCTTCTCTCTCTCTCTCTTTTCCTCTGCTTTCCTTCCCTCTACTGTATGTTTTCCTTTGGGATAGAAATGTTTTCACTTGGGAATGTGGGTCTAGCAGGTGTTAATTTTATTTTTCCCTTTGTCTCGCTCACTCTGAGTCTCTCTCCCAGGAATTCCTCCCATGTTAGGTCACTGTAATCTCACTTCTCCAGTTCACTATTATGATGAAGACATGCAACATAATACCACCATTCGGAAGTGTGTTTGTAAGAAAGAAAAGAAGGAAAAGCAAGAGAAAGAGAAAAAGAGATTTGCTGGAGAGACAAAATGGACTTTTAAACCTAAGTTCTTGAAAGGAATTTTTCAGATAATCCCCCTCTCCCGCCACTAAGCCCATTCTCCAGAAAACGTACTTCATTTCCATTGATGATTTCTCTCACGTACGTTACGCTCTGTTTGCCAGCTCCTTCCTAAGAGCCTCAAAGCGTCAAGCATTGCAGTGCCCTTTAAAAAAAAACAACTTCCTCCTCATCACCTCTTTCTCTGTGAGGTCTCTTCCTCTTCTGATGTGTTTCTCATTCCGACTAGAAATCGTTTGGGTTGTGAATGAGTTTGGCCTAGTTATAAGACCCCAGCAGCATGCGGTTCGGACCACTGAACTTTTCTAATCAACACTTTCCATGCACACAGAGTGATTATGTGAAAATACAATGGAATTTTTCAGAAGGTGTTTGGTAGAAATGCGAAGAACGGAATAACAATTTCTCAAAAAACTCAAAGCAAAGGGAAATTTCTTTGTTTGAGGAGTTTTCGAGCATGTTTTGTAGAAGACGATTTTACACCTCATCAGTTGAATATGTTTAAGGTTAAAATGAGCTGTGACTTGAACTTGATCTTGTGGAGACTGGAATTGAACTTGTGTCTTTGCAAAACAGTATTTCTCATCGAGATTAGGTTTACTGGATGTGTGTGTCTGTGTAAATCCCCCGGCCTCTAAAAATAATGCAGGAACTGTCGGGAATGTGACACACAGATATAACGACTGCAAGAGCTTAACATGGATCAACACCACACAGACAAACACAGACACTTACACACCCTATAAAAACACTCTCTCTCAATAAACCTAAACCTGTCGACAACTGCTGTGATAGTTAGACACACTCACAAAAGTCTAAAGACAAGTCCAAATGCACACACAGTGTATACTGCAGCGAAGTTCAGCTGTACAAAGAAGTGTCAAACATAATAAAATTGTCCACTGATATGTGCATCTGCACAGTGTGGTGTTTGCATGTTTGTGTATTTGTGTTAGTGTGTGTGTGTGTGGTTTCACTCTGGGTGGTAATGTCTATCTGCTCATGTGGGCCAGTTAATTTTAGACGTCTCTTTCAGCTCAGAAGTCTCTCTTGTGTCGCGTCGGTGTCTGTGTAGGAATTTGTCACTGTAAATGTCAGATGAATGCATGAGGCGTCAGTGATTTAAAAACTAAATGCTTATTTGGTCTCACCTAATGTGCTAAACATTAGAGATGCACTTCTCATACAGTAGATCAGTTGTTCTTAAAGGGTCAGTTCACCCAAATATGAAAATTGTCATCATTCACTCAACATCATGTTGTTCCAAACCTATAAGACTTTTGTCTTTGGAACACAGATGAAGATATATTTAATAAAACCTGAGAGATTTCTGTTCCTCAGTTGAAAGTCTGTTCCACCAAAAATCTGATGCTTCACATTTCCAACCTTCATAAAGACATTGTAAAAGAAATTCACAAGAACCAAAGAGGTTTGTTCCTGCACATTAAGAACAGTTCTTTTATGTTCATTGAGCCGTTTATTGCTTGATTTATATGGATTATTTTAAATATGTCTTAATTAACTTTGAAGCAGTAGTGGAAAGGACTTTTAACAAAGGTACAGAAATATCTCAGGATTCAATAAAAATAGCATCATTTGTGTTTCAAAGATGAACAAGTCTTCTGAATGTCATGAGGTTAAGTTTAACAGGTTTCTTTTAGGTTAGACATCAAAATTGTTAGATACCAAAATTGTTTATTATGAAAAAGCAAAAATTCCTTTCAAATGTAACATTGTAATTTATTAAGATATTAAAGTGTTATGTGTTTGTTTTCTAAATGTCTGATGTCATGATGCTTTTGATGGCCAGTTAAACACTGTGGGTGGCACCTCAAAACCATGTATTTTCATTGCTACTAGTGATCCCATATTTTTAATGTAGTCTATGTAGTATTTTCTTTTAACTTGCATAGATTGTTCATAGTTTTTGAGGATGAGGGCATGTTACACAATCTGTACTTGTTGGAATTTGGCTGTGTCTATCAAGTGACATGAATTTGTGGCCCTAGAATTGTGACTGTTTGATATGTATGTGTGTGTCTGGGGTCATGAACAGCGTTGTTTTATTGTTTTATAATGTTTCCTTTTTACATCCAAAATTGTCATAATTTTGAAATAAAAGGCATTATTCCCACCCTGATTTTAGCCTTTTGAACACTCTGTTTTAAGGGGCATGTCTGCTGTGAGACTTCAGTGTAAACGCCCACTGCTGTGATTGGCTAACATCTTTCCATTTGAAATAGCCAAGTATTACTCTCTCGAAAACTTTTAGCACATTTTCACTATAACAGCTCTCAAGGTTATCTAATCATGAAAAGTGCTACATTACATTTAGGTCTATGGCATTATGTTTAGATCGTGGCATGAATGGTTGCAGAGATGAACATTGTAGCCGATCACGGACATGTTGTTGAGCGCATGAAAGCAGTGATCTCGTCATTGCAGCTCAATTTCTGTACACTAACAATTGCTTTCATCATCATTAACAGTACAAACGCGATATAATTAAAAGATTTGTTGAATAAAAACGGGAGTTTTTGCATGTGTCCAGAACTCATCACTGATAGACTCGTGCTGTTTAATTGACAGCTTAAGCGCGCGCTGCTTCAACGATTACAAAGGGAGCTTTCTTTGATCGCTTTCTTTATATAATTGAATCACCGTTTAAATAACAGATTATTTTAATCCTACTAAGAGAAACATTGCAAGTTGACGTTTAGTCACGGGTTTGATTTACTGACACATAGACAAAGAACATCTGACTGTACATGAATCAGTACATTTCAGATCAGGCATTAGAATTAACACAGTTACTTACATGTTGCATTACTGTCGAGTCCAGGAACTGCACAATATTTTTTAATCCTCAATGGCATGTTTATTGCTTGGTAGCTCGATCCGGTTTAGCACCATGTAGGCCTATGTTACTTGGGCTACCTATTCTATTGCATGTCATGCGCGAATCGGTGGGTGGGGCTAAACAGGCAGTGATGAAGTAGGTGTTGATCTTCTTCTGCGGAGGCGGTGCTTGCTGCCCTTTGACATCATAGATCCCCACTTTGAAAAACCTGTCGTTTGTTGGGCCTGGTGTCAATAAAAGCTTTTATTGGACTAACAAGGAAGTTTTCAGTTCTGAAGCTTACAGGATATTCTTATAGTATGATGACCTCTTATATGTCAAAAGCTCAAGGAAAATTTGATTTCTCAGTTCATCACCCCTTTAATGTTTTGGGGACAAATTTGTACCCAGAAGTGAGCTGAATCTAACCTTTTGAGGACACCTTCATTTGTAAAAATGGTATGATTTTCTTGGGTTGTGGTTATAGTATTTATAACTAAACACAATGGAAGTCTTTGGAAAGTCCCCATTTAAATAGCTGAGTAAACATGTGTCAGTTGGCAGACATGTAGGGAGAGTTATTGATGAGTCATTTACATTTTACCGAATGTTGTGTCTAAAAGCATGCATGGATTTGATCTTTCTTTGATTTGGTGTAATAAAACTCTCCACCATGGTGTCTAGCTGCTCTGGAGATATGGGTGTGGTTAGGCAAATATTTGTGTTTGACAGACAGTGGTGACTGACTATTTATTGAAGTTTATGTCTGATGGACAGAACTGGAAAAAGAGTAACACGCCAACTATGAATAATCTTTTGGAGCAAGTGTACAGACTGCAGTGGTATGTACTGTATTTGTGTAATGTGCATTATTGGCTTTCTCTGATTGCAGATGTTATCCTTCACCGGTCAATATGTTTTTAGACACACTAAAGCTAGCACGCTTTCACAGACATAGCCTTTATCAGTGTGACCCGAGCACACAAATGCACACACTCATGCCAGGTCTTTCTCTCTCGCTCTATAAACGCATGACTTAGGGCCATGTTTTAAAAGGGAGATGGAGAGGGTGGAGAAAAGTAAAAGAGCAGCTGAAGTGAGCACCAATTTGCCTTCCAGCTTTTGAAGGGTTTTTAAGATGCTCAGCTTTCAGTCCATATAAGACATAAAGGAATGACCTCTTAAACCACTAACAAACACAAAAACTTTGAATGTCTGCTCAACCCCAGTGGTGTTACTAGAATGCCATCCTGGGTTTTGCATTTGGATTATGAAGTGGACAACTAAATATGAGAAGATGTAGAAATTAAGGAAAATGTGTCCAATAAAACTACATTTCCATTTTTAATTCATTCAAATACATGAGTGTAACTAAGTTTGAAAAATGAGTGGGAAATTATGACAAAATAATGATTAGTTGATACAAGTAAGATTTTTCCTTTGAATGTGGTCTTGAATCCTGCACGTTAATAAAGCAAAAATGCAGCCATCGGTGGATGTGTATCTGGATTTTGCAATATCACTTCTGTTTTGCAATATCACTGGAATGAAGAATAGACCTGCTGATAAAAGCCACACAGGACAGAACATTGCTGCTCTATAACAAGACAAACCACAGCAAACACTTATAACATTAAAGTCCCAGTGAAATAGAAGTAGCAACAAATTTTTTTCTTTCATGTTGTGAATTACGGTGCCCTCCACTAATATTGGCACCCTTGGTAAATATGAGCAAAGGTGGCTGTGAAAATAAATCTGCATTGTTTATCCTTTTGATCTTTTATTAAAAAAATTCACAAAATTCTAACCTTTCATTTAAGTAAAATAATTGAAAATGGGGGAGAAAGCTCATTATGGAATAAATGTTTCTCTAGTTCACGTTAGCCACAATTATTGGCATCCAATTATTGCAACGTCCTTTTGCCAAGATAACAGCTCTGAGCCTTCACCTATAATGCCTGATGAGTTTGGAGAACACCTGACAAGAGATCAGAGAGCGTTCCTTCATACAGAATCTCTCCAGATCCTTCAGATTCCCAGCTCCATGTTGGTGCTTCTTCTCTTCAGTTCACTCCACTCATTTTCCTTAGGGTTTAGGTCAGGGGACTGGGATGGCCATGGCAGAAGCTTCATTTTGTGCTCAGTGACACATTTTTGTGTTGGTTTTGATGTTTGTTTTGGATCATTGTCCTGATGGAAGATCTAACCACGGCCCATTATAAGATTTCTAGCAGAAGCAGGTTTTGTGTTTTGTTTTTATCTGTTAGTATTTGATAGAATGCATGATAACATGTATCTGAACAAGATGTCCAGGACCTCCAGCAGAAAAATAGGCCCACAACATTAAAGATCCAGCAGTATATTTAACCGTGGGCATGGGGTACGTTTTATCCATGTGTGCACCAAACCCATCTGGTGGTTTTGCTGCCAAAAAGTTCTTTTTTTAGTTAGCTCTGGCCATAGAAGCCGGTCCCTTTTGAAGTTCCAGTCGTGTCTGACAACTGAATATGCTGGAGTTTGTTTTTGGATCAGCGAGGAGGATTTTTCTTGAAACCCTCCCGAACAACTTGTGGGGATAAAGGGGCTGTTTGGTCATTTTTTTTAGGCTTTCTGACCCCAAGACTCAACTAATCTCTGCGATTCTCTAGCTGTGATTTTTGGAGAATCTTTGGCTACTCAAACTTTCCTCCTCACCACACAGTAAGACGATTTAGACACACGTCCTCTTCCAGGCAGATTTGTTACATCTTTAGTTGGTTGGAACTTCTTTGTGGGCTTTATGCACGGAGCTTTTAAAATGTATGTTTTTACAAGTGTGCTGAAATCATTGATCTTGTGCTGCACTGACTGACAGCTGCTGTGATTACAAAGGGAAAGCGTGGTGCTCGCTTTGTGTCATTCATTCACAAGAAAAGTTATTGTTTTTCTTAAGATTTTTTGAGTATTTCATACTTCACATTGACAAAATGTATTTTTAAACCTAGTTATTTTATAATATTTAATATTTAGTCAAAAACGAAGTGAAAAACGATTAGAGGAAATGGCTGATATATGCGCAAATAAATGCTACTTTGCCGCCACCTGCTGGTTAAAGTGGTAATTATTGTCTTTTTTATTTTTAAACAAGTGTTTTCTATCAAATGTTGAATTTCCTACATTTTTAAACTTTCAGTTTGAAGTGCTGGGGAAATAAATGCGTGTGTGTGTCTAATTACAGACACAGCATTTTTAAACGGTCCCAATAGCTTCGTCTTTATTGCAATCAATAAAACTGGTTTATTGGCAAATTAGGTAATTGTGATAATTGCATTAAAATATGAATGCAACATTAAAAAGTCAACCATTGATGGTTTTGTGTCGATATACAGCGACTACAGAAAGAACAGCTAACAGTTCACCGGAAATGCCCGAGCTGGCTTAACGACAACCAGGAAGTAACCGTACAAATAGCCTATTATTGCCCTGAGAGTGGAAATGGGGATTTTCAATGCTTTAGCTATTTTCTTACAGCCACTTTCTATTTTGTTAAGCTCAACAATCTTTTGCTGCACATCAGAACTATATTCTTTGTTTTTTTTCATTGTGATGAATGATTAAGGGAATTTGGCCTTTGTGTTTAAACATATTTATACTCCTGTGGAACAGGAAGTCATGGCTGGACAATTTCATGCTCATAGTCACCCTGGTGTGCTAAAAATGTAAATATGAATGGGAATATACTTCAGAGATATTTTACTCATAAGAAGGGGGCAGTCGTGGCCTAATTGGGGGCAGTCGTGGCCTAATTGGGGGCAGTCGTGGCCTAATGGATAGAGAGTCGGACTTGTAACCCAAAGGTCATGGGTTCGAGTCTCAGGTCCGGCAGGGATTGTCGGTGAGGGGAGTGAATGTCCAGCGCTCTCTCCACCCTCAATACCATGACTGAGGTGAGACCCTTGAGCAAGGCACCGTACCCCCAACTGCTCCCCGGGCGCCGCAGCAATGGCTGCCCACTGCTCCGGGTGTGTGTTCACGGTGTGTGTGTTCACTGCTGTGTGTGTGCGCACTTGGATGGGTTAAATGCAGAGCACAAATTCCGAGTATGGGTCACCATACTTGGCCACATGTCACTTCACTCACTCACACTCACTCAAGAATTTCTAGGGGTGCCAATAATTGTGGCCAACATGTATTGGAGAAAAACATTTATTTCATAATGTGAATTTTCCCCCACTTTCAATTGTTTTACTTCAATAAAAGGTTAGAATTCTGTGAATTTTTTGAATGAAGGATTAAAAGGATGAACAATGCAGATTTATTTTCACAGCTGCCTTTGCTCATATTTACTAAGGGTGCCAATATTAGTGGAGGGCACTGTACATCTGAGTGTAAAGGACTATAAAACAAAAAAAAAAATTTAAATGTTGGGTGGGGACTTCTATCTGTTGGTTGTTGTTTGGATATTTGGATGTGGACGTTGCATTAAAAAAATATTGTGGACTGTGAATTAACAGTCTGAGGCATATGTTACCAAAAGAGAAGTCTGTCGTTTTAATCAGAAGATTGAGTGTTGATTTTAATTTTGATTTGAATTAAACATTAAAAGGTCAAACATATTTTTTTTAAAATGAAACATGCATAGATGAATCATTCAAAATAAATATAACACACATTTACAAAATAGATTGGGTAAATCATTTTCATTTCATTACATCTTCAAATTCCAGTGCTGACATTGCCACTCATGACACACTAACAAAATGAAAAATCTTCCTGCAAGTTATTTTTTACCTATTTTCAAGAAAAGATGCTTGAATATGTTTACCACAATGCACAATTCATAACCGAATATGAAAATAACTTAAAATAGAACTATCAAAATAGAAGACAAAGTAAGAAATAAAAATTTTAGGCCTATTAAAAAATTGAATTCAAGAAAAATAATGATAAAAATATATGATAGTTACAAGATAATGCTAGAAGAAAACACTGTAAATATATAAAAAAGTAATTACATTTAATTAAATTAAAATAATAATTAAAAAACAATAGGTATGCAAATTACCTTGGAAACTTTAAAAGCAGTCTTACACAGACAATAATTATTTACATAAGTTAGAATTTTATTTTTTTCTGATTTTCTGTTGTGTGGGTAATGCACTCAATTGCCCAATTATATTCTCACCTCTATCCATCCCTGTCATTCCATCCTCTGTCTGTATGTCTGCAAGAACCAACATTACCTCATTGTTTTGTGTTTCAGCGTTGCTCATTTCATATAAGAATGTTACAACTCATATGTGTGAGCTTTAAAAAGGTGTTTGAGTGTGTGTATGTATGTGTGTAGGAGAGCGAGTGTGTTAACAGAGGTGTATTGAATTGCAGTTGTCAGAATAAACAGTCAAATTCTCTCAAAACTTTTAATAGACCTTTATTCCTCTCTTTTCCTCTTCTCTTTAATGCAAAATATAAACTATAGACAGATATTGCTAAATATTGCTATATTCTCTTACTCTCTCACTCTCTCTCTCTGAGTGTGTGATCTATTAAGATAGTCAGACAGGGGTTGACAGATACACAAAGGCTTCTGCAGTTCTATTGTGGTGGCAGCCTCACCATACAGTACGATCATTGTGTATGGCCTGCGGGTGGACTGTGTGTGTGTGTGTGTGTGTGTGTGATCATGGGACTTACACACTGCTCTGTGATGAATTACTCAGAGTGAGCAGATTATGCCAGTATGACATTGATACATTGAGACATCCAGTGAGATTTTATTGCATTCAAAATGTGTGTGTGCCTGTGTGTGAGCGGGTAGATGTATAAGGATTTTTTAGGGTGTAGAGTCACTTGTTATCACACGGGTGAATAATGACATCAAACTGCTCTCCAGACGCACACACACACACACAATCACTCTGGTACACACTGTATTGTAAAACAGATGTTTTATTACTTCCAGTGCCCATGCATACATTAAATAAACATATTTTTTGTTTTAATATTTGTTTCAGCAAAAAGAAAAAATCACATAGAGAAAAAAAAACTGTGTTTGCATCTGTGTGTGTGTTTGCTTATATAGATGCATTATAGGCCACATGCAAGTATTTGTGAATGTTTGTGTGTTTTGGTTGGAGTGTATATTGAATTCCTGTCTTTGTGCTTTCTTGCTGTCATGGAAACATGTTTTCGGGGAGTACGGTGGTCCATAGGAATCAAATGAGGCGTGAATAATTTATCTCTTAATGACTTCATTCACATCAATAGCATTGACTCTAACAAACCTCCTGCCATGACTGAAGTGTGTGTGTGTGTGTGTGTGTGTGTGTTCCTACATGTGGCACTGCTGAAAGTAAACACACTTACGTGTAAGTTTTAATGGTTTTAAAGTTAATTGTAGTGAAGTCTGGGATTTTCCATTGATGCAAGTTAGTGTGCTTGTGTGAATGTGTATTTCATGCATATTTGTTTGCACTGGTACATTCCTCTTTTGAAATTGTATGAATTATGGAGTGGAACATCATTCAAAGACAATCAAACAGACACACTTGTGTAGTTCATGGTAATTTGATCCACAGTCTACAGGTTTCTCTGTTGGAATTTGTTATTATAATTTAAAATGTCTGACATGCATATTACGTGTTTGTCTGTACATGCTCAAATGTGTTTTTCCATAACAGTGCCAGCATTTACCATGTTTTTTAGGGATGTGTACCATAGAAATACAACATTTGTAAAGTATGCTATTCTTTGGCATAAATACCATGCTACCTAAATATGTTTATCATTCAGCAATATAATTTACATAAATAGCAAATTGGCATGTGAGTACATTATTACATTTACCAAAATGCAATGAGTTGAGTTTGCTGCAAGAGTTTTTGACTTTCTGAATCTCATATTCAGTTGTGTTTTCACATAACAATGCCAGCATTTACCATGATCTTTAGGGATATGTACCGGTGAAATACCATTTTTACCATGGCAATACAATTACATAGTAGTACCATGGTGTTCTTTAAAGTATGATATTCTTTGGCATTAGTTCTCTGATACATGAATAGGGTAATCAAATTAGCATGTTTATTACATTAATGTTACATTGTAATTACATTGTAATATGTTTCTTAAAGTGCACATTTTGATGCTTACTGCAAGAGTTTTTGACTTTGACGCAGTTTGCATCTCTACATTTTATTTGTATGTTTACTTTGGCCCTAATACTTACATACGTAACCTCCTACGTGTGTGTACGAGCATCTGAAATTGCAATAAGAAAATCCCATGACAAGAATTTCAACCACAAAGCAGGCAGGAAAAATGAGCATCAGTGAAAGAAAGCATTTTTCAAAAATATAAAACACTGCGAACTGTACTAAAGTCATTGAATACATTCAAATGAGGCAGTAAATCAGTGTCTTTACGATCCCCCGAAGTGTCTATATGCGGTTTAGACATGAGGAATACTGCGCGGGACGGCAGAACTCTTCTGTGATGCTTTATGGCTTGGTCAGGCGTTAACAGAACCTTCCATTAGCCTTCAAACAAAATCTCCCTTCAACCATGATTATTTGTTCCTGAACTTGTATGAGAGTGGAATTATGGGAAAGGTCACACAGAGAGAGGGAGATGATAATGTTGACTGTGTTTCATATGTAATGTAATCAGATATGTAAAGCTGACATCTTAACAGCTGCTCTGGGCTGAGTTTTATTGATTGGTTCATGGTGGTTTAGACCGAGGGAAACTTCTGGTAAGGCTGACTCGCAACCTGCTATTACAAATGCGAGGCGCACACGCACCCGTGCAAACACACACACAAACTGCGGTGATCGTTAAGCAGTAAATTATAGAAGGAAATCCTCGACGGCTGTATGTAATTCCCACTGGCAGATTGAGTGTGACTGGAAAACCACACCGTCTCCTTTCTCTCTTTCTGTTCTGAGATTTTCAATCTGTATTTTGTAATTGTAGATTACCGAGAATCTGAAGTTGGTCTCATCTACTTACTCAACGTGTGTGTTTGAGAAACCGAACCTTAAAGCTCCAAAATCAACAGCTCTGACAGACACATCCTTAAAGTGACCCGCTGAAGAAATGTGGGCTTAGCTCTGTGTGCGTGTGTGTTTGAGTGAGTGTGGAAAGGACAGATGGACTCAAGCAGCTGTGTGTGTAGCCATTGGTCGTGACTGAAGTTTGCGGGTGTGTGAAAGACAACATTGAGGCCTCGTCTGTATTTGAACAGGAATATTTCAGTTTGACTCACCCCCACACACATATACTGTCTGCTGGAATCGACGGCAAATAGCTACGAGACTCAAAACATCTTGAAAAGATTTAGAGAGAGAGAGAGTGAAAGAGGGGGAAGAGAGGGGAAATAGAGTTACTATCTCCTGTCTTTCATCTTCAAGTGTTTCTTTGTCTCAATTGTTTCGATCTGTGTGTCTTAAAGAGAGAGAAAGAGCAACAGATAGACCGACAGAGACAGAAAGAGAAGGAGTCAGAGAGAATGGTACGCAGGGAGACACAGACAGAGAGAAAACAAGTGGTTGTGGGAAAGTTGGTGGTTGTCTGTGTGCACCCACACTGGCACAATCAAATCCTGCTCACTCACGTAAACACACACACACTAAAGTCTGACTGACTTTTTGACCCTGAACTCAGTGTCGTCCTGGATGCACAATACAAAATACTGTAAGGATTTTAAAGCAGTTTTTATTTGCCTTAAAGATTGTTAGTAGAGAGCGTAATACATTAAAGGATTAGTTCACTTTCAAATGAAAATTACCCCAAGCTTTACTCACCCTCAAGCCATCCTAGGTGTACAATTTATGACTTTCTTCTTTCTGATGAACACAATCAGAGAAATATTAATAAATATCCTGACGCATCCAAGCTTTATAATGGCAGTAAGCATTACCAAACGAGTATGAGCTGAAGAAAGTGCCTCCATCCACATCCATCCATCATAAACATATTTCACACGGTTCCGGAGGGTTAATAAAGGCCTTCTGAAGTGAAGCGATGTGTTTGTGTAAAAAAAATATCCATATTTAACAAGTTATGAAGTAAAATATCTAGCTTCCAGCAGAAAGTGTAAACTAGCGTCGCGTCAGTTATACTTTTTCCGTAAGTAGAATAGGGAAGGCGTAGGATGTAGCGTAAGCTTTTTGAACTGCGAGAGTTTTACACTTTCTTCCTAAGTAGAATATGGAAGGCGGTCGGGCAGAAGCTAGATATTTTACTTCATAACTTATTTGTATATATATTTTTATACAAACGCATCGCTTCGCTTCAGAAGGCCTTTATTAACCCCCCGGAGCCGTGTGGAATATCTTTATGATGGATGGATGTGGATGGAGACACTTTCTTCAGCTCATACTCCTTTGGTAACGCTTACTGCCATTATAAAGCTCGGATGCTTCAGGATATTTATTAATATTTCTCCCATTGTGTTCATCAGAAAAAAGAAAGTCATATACACTTAGGATGGCTTGAGGGTGAGTAAAGCTTATGATCATTTTCATTTGAAAGTGAACTAATCTTTTAACGTTAATAATAATGATTTATATAATACTAATAATATTAATAAAAAACAATCAGTGATTAGATATCATTTTTCTATTTATGCATTTAATAAATCAGCATGGAACACATGCCTTGATTGTTTTGATTTTTATTTTACTTCTTGGATGTGCTTGCCTGTAATAGTTGTTCAAGCCATCCAATTTTCAAATTTAATTTATGCACAATATAACTCACAGAAAACTCTAAATGAATAAAGCAGTGTTTCCATTCCATTTGTTGAAGAGCCTAAAATCGTCACTTTCGGTAAAAGAAATTAAGTTATTGCAACTGGGAAAGTGCCTGTGGCTCTTATAATCAATGTAATGAATTACAGTTTAGAGCATACAGACAAAATGCTGTGACAATGTATTTAGCAATCAGTGGCAGATGCTTTATGTTTGGGTGCAAGTGTGTGAGAAAGTTCTGGGAAGTAAGAGTGACCAGTCATTTTGATGATGACTTTGGCAAATCAGAATGACCAGAGCAACATTTTTTCTTTTGTGAGTGAATTCAAAGTCACTTTTTTGATGATCTTGGAATTTATTTGGTAAATGTATTTTAGTCTTCATATCTTATAGAATTTTTTTTTTTTCTTTTTTTACTGTTATCCAGCATTTTATATGCAATATCTCAATGATATCCCACTGATATTTCCCAGTCCTATTTTTTTTTATTTCGGGAAACTGATTCCATGACTTGTCCATTTACCATTATATTGATTACATAATCTCTGTTTTCTTTCCAAACTTTTAGTATAATCTTTATTTCTTTGACTACAACTTTGAGTGCCCACCTCACCAATATTTCAGTCTGCGTTTGTGTGTGTGTAAAAGAAAAGGAGGGCAGTCTGTGCCCTCAGAGCCAGGCTTACAAGACGAGTGCTGAATGCCTCCAGTTCATAAACACCTCACTAATGAGCCTCTCAGGGGAAAGCAAATGATCAGCGCTCATTTCTTCACAGATCCCTCTAACATCTGCTAATGTGTGTGTGCGCATGACATTTTCATGGATGACAGGTGGTCTCCCCAACACCACTGGATGTAAAGAGAGAGAGAAAGTGTGAACCACACATTCACGCTCACAGAGTACTAATCCATTTTCAGTGTTTGTCGATGCATCTCAGCTGTTAGTAGAGCCAAATTCTATGTAGTAAGAGGAAAAAAAACTCACAAGTGACAAATTATATTAAAGTTGAGATTAAATGGAAGTAGCAGCAACAGATCTTTTCTTCCATATTGTGATGTATGAATGTAACAGACTTTCAAAAAAGAAAATGTTCTATCCATCAGTTGTTGATTGGATTTTGAAATGTGGATGTAGCACTGCAAAATTAATGTGAACTTGCAGTCAATTGTGGAGTTGTGGGGTGAAATCTGGTATACCAGTTTTGACATTTTGATTGAACATTGTGAGATAAAAAAAAAAACAACATAAATAAAAATGAAACCTGGATGTTCACAACAAGATCTACAGTCAAACCAAAAATTATTCAGACATTTTTGATATATTTTTACTAGCGGGTGCAGTACACTATAGTTCATTTATGTAAGTGAGGATAGCAAAATCAAGTAAACTGTGACATATTATTCCCAAAAATTCTTCATACAGTGGACTACCAGTAAAGTTGATAAAAAATTTCTAACCAAAAATTATTCAGACACTTTGACCTGACCATGTTTTGCTTAAGTGTTATCTGACAGAATTAAGATAATTTTTTTCTGACACAGTTTAACTCTGAGATCTTGTCATATTTTATCACCATTTTTTTAAACTATAGTGAAAAAACTGTATTAATGAATGAAATGTTGGTGTCTGAATACATTTTGGTTTGACTGTATCAAACATGCATTTACAAAATAAATATGGTAAATTTTCATTTCATTTGAACTTGTCATAATATTTACTCAAAATTAAATAAAAAAATGTTATAATAAACATTTAAAAATAGAAAATGTTCAATATTTATTTACATTTATTTAGGTAGATTTGCAACTTATGCAAGGAAAATGCCAAACAGGAAGCTAATCATTTTAAAATAGTCAAAAATCAGCCGATTAATCAATGCCTGCAATGTGTATGTAACTAAAGTGAACCTGATAAGGAATGTAAAAAAAAAACAAAACAAGAATGTGAAAGAAAGAAAAATAAAAGACTTGACAAATGGTGTACAAATGCAGAATTCTTCAACTTGGGGTCGTACCGGCCAGACGCCCATTGGCAATCGATTGAGAGACTCATATCTGGGACAGTTTCACCCTGGCTTAAACTAAAAATCTTTACACATGTCGCCTGAGTGAAATAAATGTTTCTTATGCTGTCCAAGCAAATCCAAACACTTCCAGCTCTGATGTTTGTGTGCTTATCGTGTAATTTGGTGAGATAGCGTTGTTTCTTGTTTGTCGTACTGGCGGTAATGATACGTTTGCTATCAAAGGCTCAAAGATGTGATAGCATCTCCGTCTGTCTGTTTCTCTCTCTTTCCACTCATTCCCCCCTATCAGTTCACTCTTCCCTCTCTCTCTTTCCTTCCTTCTCTTCATCTCTGTATTTCTCAAGCACAATGTGGCAAGGTACATTCATTTTTGTAGAATTTCTAAGTTTCTTCAAGCACAAACTACAAAATTCATAATTTTTTAAAGTGTTGTTTTGCTCATCCACAGTGCAAAGAAAAAATGCAAGTGTCCATATAAAGCAGCAACAAAAGACCAAGCAGAGTGCTTTGCCAATTGGTTACTTAAAGTCTCGGGGCCCAGGACAAAATGTTAATCGGTGGGCCCCCTCTTCCAATGAGAAGGCTATAGCATAGTGCACTTTAGTGGGCCCCCTTCATCACAGGGCTCGGGACAACATTCTCGGTAGCCCATCCCCCAACTATGGCCCTGGTCGGCTTTGGACGGAACTTAATAGTTGTCCTACTGTGGCTTGAGTCCACTTACTGGCCTTTCAAAGAGTCAGTTACCCTTCTATCATTTTAATTATGTAATTTTTTATTAATATTTAATTATTTTATTAAATATTGATATATTACTGAGTCATTTACATCTGTAATATCTTTACAAGGTTAGTGGACATAAGTAAACCTAAACAAAAACACAGTTTGTGTCTGTGCTTGGATGTCCATGCTGGTAAGATTGCACTGCCCCCTAGTGGATGAAGATGCAATCCATCACTGCAGATACATCCAGACAAATGTGTGCGTTTGAGTGAATATTTTTGATATTATAAATACCTGTCTGTCTCCCTGGCAGTTTTCATTTAAATCCTGCTGCTCTGTGATTGGTGCTGTCATGTGCCAGTCATGGAAATGACAGGCATCTAGATGAATAGAGCCCTCAACAGACAGACTGGCCTGACCTCGGCACACACACACATAGAGTTGATCTCTTACGGTCAGTGTCTAGTTTTTGGAGACTGAGTGTCTGTCTCCCATTATGATTGACGACTGAGGATTTTGACTGACAGGTCTGGCTAGCTGAACTAGCTATTCACAGTCTGTAAGGGTCCCATGCTGTGTGTGTATGTGTGTGCGGGTGTTCGTCTATAAATGAGAGGGTTGTCTTTGAGGGTCTGCTTTGCGTGAGGGAAGACACTTCATTAAAGTCACCCCCTATGGAAACGCACACACGGGAACCCGCACGCATGCATGGGTGCAAAGGTCAACCTTTGAGAACCCCCTTGAATGTTGAATCATGTGACCAGGGCTTAAAATCTGATCATGTGACCTCTTAAAAAAATCAAGTGTTTCGGTTGCGGCTATTAAGATAATTGATATTCATTGAAACGAATGGTCATAATTAGTGCAGGTGGGCTCTTCATAACTCATTATGTTCATTCTCACTGTGTGAAAACAGAGAGAGCGTAAATCATTGATTAGATTAGTTTAACTTCTCTCAGTGTTTTGTGTTATATGAGGTATTTTTTCCTCTCAGCAGGAGAAAAGAAAGAGTGAAAGTGACAGAAAATGAAGGACAGAGAGCAGGACTAAAGCAAGGATTAAGCTTCTGTTAGTTTTTGTTCATTTATTGAAAAGAGGAAGAGAGCGAGTGAAGCACTTCCTCTGAAGGTGTTCAGGGGTCATCATTCAACCCTCTTACTCTCTCTTTTATTCTCTGTTTCTTTCTTAGCTCTCGATTCCCTGGGTGTTCCACTCTATGCTGCCACTGAAGTTGTATATATGTGTGTGTGCGTGTGTGTGTGTGTGTGAGCCCTCACTAGTTGTCTAGCCCACCTCCCACCATGTCTTTGTGTGTGTGTGTGTGGTGCTTTATTTCAATGTTAGTCGCCCTGTTAAACTGGGAACAGGTTTTTTAATTGTTTGGTTTCAATGGTTTGATTGTCTGTGCCTGAATTCATCTCGCTCTCATCTGGGTGACAGCTGGAATGTTTGTGCTGTAATCCAGAAGAACGTTTGATCTCATAAATGCGCACGCAGAACGGTGTCGGTGTCCTGTACAGATGCATATGAACCTGATTAAAGACGATTCCCATTCAGTTCACGCTCAGGTCATGTCAGGATGACACTTTTAAAGAGCACTGAAGACTTAACCAGGCTGTTTAAATGTCTGCTCTGATGCCTGAGGAACCTGGGACTTCAGTTAGAAATGTTTGTTTAGTCTCATCATAGCTGTTTGCGTGAGAGTTTGGTGTGTATGCGTTTTTTGTTGCGTTTCTTCTTGCAGATGTTAAATTTGAAAAGGGTAGTTTTTAATTCTGTTCTCATTCTGTTTTTGCTTTCCTTCCTACTTTCTTTTTCTTTTGTTGTTGTTTTTCTCCCACTGACAGTGCCTGCATATGTCTATGAATGTTCAATACTTTGTGTGTGGTTGTGTTCTTTTTTGTGTCATATTTGAACACAAGGCTATTAGTTATGTGTAGGTTCCACGCTGGAGGATTTTGCTAAAGTGATCAATTATATACTTTTTTTCTACTACACTGTCTCTTTGTCATTTTTTCATATTGACCATATTTCTCTAAAGCTGCCTTTTGGGACACATTTTAGTAATCATAAAGAGTTAATTTTGTTGTATAATGAAATCATCAGTCTTTCTGTCAGTTTTAGACATTTTGTCCTTGTTTACTCACCCTCATGACATTCTAAACCTGTATGATTTTCTTTCCTCTGTGGAACACAAAAGAGGATATCATTTTGAAAATATGTCCTGGTGGCTCTATTCCATGTAGTTATATGGATTGAAGCCTCCTAGCTTCGAAAAGAATATGAAAGCATCCTAAAAGTCACCCATACAACTTGGACGCTATATTCCAAGTCTTAGGAAACCATACGAAACGAATAGTCATTACTCACTGGAACTCTTGACATCTGTCTCAGCTCTCGGTTATGTGTTGGCAATGTTGTAGCAATATCTGATTTATAAACAAAACATTATTTTAATCTTTTCAATTTATCTTAGGCAGAGGGATAGGTGTCCTGGCATTTTCAGGGGGGCAAATAATCCTTACAAATATTTACATTTTGTTATATATTAACATGATCTTCATTAAAATCTTAAAAACACTAAAAATAATTTATAATTGATTTGTATTACAACAGATGTACCAGGTGTACATATTAGCTTAGATAGGAAGGCCTTTGAATATTGTCTTGGACAGAGGGGGGTTCTTGGAGTCAAAAAGGTTAAGAACCACTGAATTAATATGTTGAACTTATTTATAAATCTCTGAATGATTCAGTCACAACTCAGACTGATCTTGTTCTCACTAACCAGCTCACTGGAGGAGATTATCAACTTTAATTTCATATGGCTTCAGAAGACTTTGAGTGTAGTCATATGGACCACTTTTATGACACTCTAATGGTCTTATTTGATGATTGAAGGCTCCAGCTCCCATTTACTATATTGTTATGGCATGCATTTCTTCTTTTGTGTTCCAATGATTGTTAATGTTCTCTTTCTCTGTTTTACAGTGACCTGAGTGAAAATCAAATCCAGGGGATTCCCAGAAAAGCATTCAGAGGAGCTACTGAGATCAAAAACCTGTGAGTCTTCTATATTTATGTGTGAAATAGAGAGAGAGCGAGAGCACGTTGAATTAATGATTGTGTGCTTTAATGAGATGCCCAGGCAAACTGACCATCGCGCACACACACAGAGATGGGAGGAGTGGGCAGTGCAGGTATACAATAGTAGAGGAGAGCACAGCAGACAGAGTGAGGAGGCTGGAAAGTCAAGAACAATAACGTGGGAAGGAAGAGAGAAAGACTGTGACAACAAAATGAGTGAGAGAAAAGAAAGATTGAGGAACAGGAGAGTGAAAGATGTATGTGGTTTATTAGTAAGGAACAGTAGTGTTTCTGAGAGCATATTACTCTATTAGCATAATCATTGAACACCAAACAGAAGAATCGACAACATCATCTTCAAACATTTTCTCTCTGTCTTTTTCCTCTCTCAGGCAGCTGGACTATAATCAGATTTCCTGCATTGAAGATGGAGCGTTCAGAGCTCTGCGGGACCTAGAAGTACTGTAAGTGCACTGCGTGTGTGTGTGAACTTGTGTGATTGTGTTCTGTTGAATTAAAGCCACTGCAGAGATCTTTTCAGATATCGAGGTCTCATTAGACTTGGGTCAAAGCTGGGCAAAACCGGTTTTGGGACTGTTTCAAAAACTTAGATTTTTAGATTTTTGAAATTGAGATTAGAAAAGTGTATATTCATGTTAAATTGGTATGGATTTCTCTGTATGTAGACTGCATGCTGTCAGATCATGCCTGTAGGGTGTTTAATAATTGTATAAAACGTGTATCTGCTTTTTAAAGTGGGATTAGTGGAATAATCCTGTTATAGAAAATGGAATCAAGACAGATAAACAGGATTGTGTCAGATTATTTTACTAGGATTATTTTGATGCTTTGTGAGAAATGGACAGATGAGGTTTTAGGAGCAGAAATAGCAAGTATTAGATAACAGATGTAAATATGTGCGCATAACCACACACATGCGTGGAGGCATACAGATATACTGCAAATAAATGTTAAATCAACATTATAATATTTTTTTATGGAATATTGTAATAGAAAAAAAAAAAAAAAAAGGATAGTTCACCCAAAATTCTGTTATCATTTACTCACTCTCATCCAAAGCATTTCTTTCTTGTGTGGAACACAAAAGGAGTTATTTAGCAGAATGTCTAAGATGCTCATTTTGGTAACACTTTAGTATAGGGAACACATATAAACTATTAACTATGACTTTTCCCTCAATAAACTCCTAATTTACTGCTTATTAATAGTCAGTAAGGTAGTTGTTAAGTTTAGGTATTGGGTAGGATTAAGAATATAGAATAAGGCATTAATATGTGCTTAATAAGTACTAATAAATAGCCAATATTCTAGTAATATGCATGCTAATAAGCAACTAGTTAAAAGACCCTAAAATAAAGTGTTACCCTTTTTTTATACGGTGAAAGAAGATTGGGACCAGGGACAGCTGTGGTCACCATTCACTTTCATTGTTTAGAGCTGCTTGGAAATTCTGCTTCTACACAAGCTAAAAGGTCATATGGGTTTGTAAATGTTTGTTATCTAAATAGGTCCATAAAATGATTATTATCTTTCTCTGACTTTGTTTCACAGCACACTGAACAACAACAATATCTCTCGTTTGTCAGTGGCTAGTTTTAACCACATGCCCAAGCTCAGAACATTGTGAGTATGCGAGACACACACACACACACACACACACAAATCCACTCACTCAAACTGCTTTAAACCAGTTCTTCAGACTGTCGTTAGCATGTTATCCAGCACTTATCATGCTGGCCCTTAATAAGTGTGATTATGGGGTAATAAGGTGAAATAACTGCATTAATATGTATGTTTCATTAGCATACATTTTGTAGATTGGAGCCCTTTGTGTGTGATCATGATTTAATCTCATTTACGTGATGAGCTAAATTAGCTAATTGCTATATCAGTATTCTGGTCCTTGTTAGCTAAACATCAGCAATAGATGATGGAAAGAAAGCCTGTGAACGATAAGATGGGAAGGACAATGAAGGCCGTGAAACATACTTGGCTAGTGTGAAATGTCAGTCACTGTGACTGTTTAATTTTTTTCCCCATCAAATGATAGATAGCAGTTAGTAAATTGTCTTAACATACAGTGTTGTTTGTTATTGTAAATCTAAAATAAAATAAAATATAAATATTAGATGAAAAACTTAAATGAAAAATTAGAAATATTATATTTGTGACTAACTGAAATAAAAGATTTAATTTGAAGTACTAAAATTACTAAACTAAAACTGAAATAAAAATGCATTAAAGCTAAATAAAAATATATATAAAAAAAAGAAAAAAAAGAATGACAATTACAAAAGCATGTGTCTAACTTACTAAACTAAAATTACTTAAATAAAAACTGAAAATATTAAATATTTAAAATGTAAAATATTAATACATATTTTAATAGTATATAATAGTACTAAATTAACACTGTTACACATTCACAATGGAAAAAAGAATTGTTCAATAGATAATTGGGGTTCAAAGGTTTTTTTTTTTATGGTAAATATGTAAAAGAATTCCCAATTCAAGTAAAATTCCCAAATTGAGATATAACAAGAACAGTCCATTTCAGTGCTTCTCTAGCTCAGTTCAGTGTGAAGTTGGTCACTGATAAGTGATGATTTCTGCCATGACAAAATATTCCACAAAATAAACACTATCCTCTTCTGTCTTAATACATCCTCTACTGACGTCATGTCATGTTAAAACAGGTAATTGGCTTATTGCCTCAGGTTTATACAGTCATTTACAACTAAATATGGTTTGAGTTTGTTTGTAACATTAATCTTGTAAAGGGAAGGACTCCTAAAGGTGCTGACCGCACAGAAACACCAGAGTTTGCACGTTGTTTGTACAAGACTGTAATTAATGAACATGAAACTGTTTGATGCAAAGTCGATAACACTAACACACGCTCTCTCACACACATGCACACAGATTTTATCGATACATCAGCTTAGACTGCCAGGGGACCTTCAAATGACTCTTTCTCTCCACTCTCCATCTCTCTAGTCGTCTGCACTCTAATAATCTGCTATGTGATTGCCATGTGGCCTGGCTCTCTGATTGGCTGAGACAGAGGCCCCGCCTTGGCCTCTACACACAGTGTATGGCCCCACCCTCCCTGAGGGGCCACAACATTGCTGAGGTTCAGAAGAAAGAGTTTATGTGTACAGGTGAGTTTGTGTTGTTTAATTTGTGTGTCTTGTTTATAGGAGATAAGGGCTTGTGAGAGTAAGAGAATAAATACATATATTTGCTCTTTTATTGTGTCAAAGCTTCCATATTCTGTCCATTTTCCAACTGTTCTCTTTCTTTGCTCATGCTTTCAAGACTTCAGTGAAGGCAAGTTATTTGTGCTGAAATAACACGGACAAAAAAAAGTTTCTTTGCATCAAATTGCATTTGGTTGCAATATGCAGTCAACAACTTTTTTGTTCAAGAAAATTTGTAATTTAATTCAACCTTCCTTTGAGTAGCACATACCCCTTCATCCCCGTCATCTCTCTGTATGTGTGTTTTAGGGCCCCAGTCACACTCGTCCTGTAGTGTGCTGCAGTGTCCTGAGCTGTGCACCTGCAGTAATAACGTAGTGGACTGCCGGGGGAAAGGACTGACTGAAATACCTACCAACCTGCCCGAAACCATCACTGAGATGTGAGTGAGGATCACACACACACACACACACATGTTCGTTTTTGTGAATTGTGGGGACATTCCATAGGTTTTTATACTGTACAAACCGTATTTTCTATCCCCCTACACTACCCCTACCCCTAAACCTACCCATCACAGGAAACTGTGCACACTTTTACTTTCTCACAAAAACTCATTCTGTATGATTTATAAGCCTTTTGAAAAGTGGGGACATGGGTAATGTCCTCATAAGTCACCCTCTCCTTGTAATACCTATGTCATACCCATGTCATTATACACATTTGTGTCCTGATATGTCACAAAAACGCGCATACACACACACACACACACATACACACATACAGGTTTGTTTTGCTATCTTAGTGGGGACTCTCCATAGGCGTAATGGTTTTTATACTGTACAAACTGTATTTTCTATCCCCCTACACTANACACACACACACACACACACAGGTTTGTTTTTGTGAATTGTGGGGACATTCCATAGGTGTAATGGTTTTTATACTGTACAAACTGTGTTTTCTATCCCCCTACACTACCCCTACCCCTAAACCTACCCATCACAGGAAACTGTGCATATTTTTACTTTCTCACAAAAATTCCTTCTGTATGATTTATAAGCCTTTTGAAAAATGGGGACATGGGTAATGTCCTCATAAGTCACCCTCTCCTTGTAATACCTATGTCATACCCATGTCATTATACAAATTTGTGTCCTGATATGTCACAAAAAAATTTCTTTTGAGGGTATTCACAAGGAATGTCTATTAGTACGTGAAAAGCACATATCAATGCCTTATTCTGCATGACCATACATCCCTTAACCATTTAAGTCTGAAGTTTACACCAGTCTGGGTGTATACACCACCCCCCGTAAAAAAAGGAGTGCTGAGTTATTTGCTGATAAATAAAAAAAAAGTTTTCATAATTTATGAAATACTTTTTTTGTACTATGTACTTCAATGTTTTAAAAACTTACAGCTCAGATAGTCATGTGTCATATGTCACTTAACAGGTCTCTGGGAGTAGAATACAACAAGCATAAGCAAGCAAACTTGAGCGAGTTTTTGTACGTGTAGCCCCACAAGATGTCAAATAAGAAAGATATGTAAAATACTAATATATCATAGGCGTAATTTGCGGGTGGGACATGTCCCCACCACTTTTTGCCTGGGTCGATATTGTCCCCACCACTTTTTGAAATATCTCGCAACACGGATGTACCTAATACAAAAGAAACATCTGTAGTTGATTAGCAGTTCATTCATTTGTGTTAAATAATAGGCGATCTATCGCTGGGATGTGTTGTTTTTGAAATCGAGTGCCCATTGCCGCTGTTATCAGTGGCTCAACAATGTTCTCTTATTTAGCGTTCGTGAACACTGTGCAGTCTTTACATGAATGAGCGCTTCAATTTATTGCTTAACGCTGTTGCCGAGACTATTCGGTCCGGTGGAATCACGAAACAAAATACACATAAACGATACAATCATATTAAATATGAGGTCTATGTCAATAAATTTTGTGCATTTTTTATTGTGATAATAGAATGACAATACTCCACCCCATCACACACATTCCTGTCCCACCCACTTTTTAAAACAAAGTTACGCCACTGTAATATTTATATATATATAATATATATATATAATGTAATTTCAGAAATGTACATAATTTGGACAGTCACCTCTGATAACAAATTACTCTAAATTTAAAAAGTTTACTATCAAACGGTACCTATGTTTTGACTCTCCTTGGTATAGTTTTGGAGTTATGACTCTTTACTTTTGTGTATGTCACTCAGAAAACAACATCTCTAAAAATGCCCCATCAGGGCTTAAAGGGTTTGTAACACAGTTCGTATATAGGGGAAGAAGGAGGCGGGAACCGGCGAACATCAAACAAAACTTTTATATCAAATAAACAAAGAACAAAATGAAAGTAATGCCGGCAGACCCTCGCGGACATCTGCCGGCCACACAAACATAAGAAAACATAAAATAATATACAGGCCTGGTCCTCTCTCGTCCTTCACTGTCGTCGCTCCTCCTTTTATGCTCCCGGAGCTCCTCCGTGAGAAACTCGAGGCCGGCGCGCCTCCCAGGTGGAGCTCATTATCTCTCGCGCCACCGGCCTTCCGCCGTTCTCTCACGGCTCTCGCCCGCCCTGGTCGCCACAGGGTTATTTCTACCTAATACTTAATCTTAACAACTACCTTACTCACTATTAATAAGCAGTATTTAGGGGTTTATTGAAGCAAAGGTCGTAGTTAATAGTTAGTTAATAGTAAGAATTGGACCCTGAACTAAAGTTTGACCAAAATTAGTTATAATACTATAACCTAACCCTAACCCACACCCTAACACTAACTTTTTACAAACAAGGACATCCTCAAAAGGAGATTTTGTCAGGCTTAGCTCACTTCTGGGGACAAATTTGCACCTAAAATAAGTAAGTTCACACACACACAGAGTACATAAAGCTGTCACCGATAAGACTGTATTTATATGTCTTCCTCAGTCTTCTGTTAGGTTCAGTGTAATGTTGGATTTGTTAACTAAAGTTGGCACTAGTCTAATGTCTGCCTCCTTTTTGACAGATGTAATTTCCACATTCCACACACACATACACACAGTGAGGGTTGTATCTGTATCAAATATTTTAACTACGGAGGCCATGCTGAAGTCATGCACATTAATTCAGTGTGGAAATGGATTTATTTTATCAATGGCATCTCTTCTGAAGGCCAACGCTCTGCCAACGGGGTCTGGATTGAGACGCCACATCTTTTTTTGAACTGTTGTGCATCTTACTGCCAGGATCATTGTCTATCTTTTTTCTTCCCATCTCTCTCTGTCTGTCATTCCTTCATTTTTCTTCCTCTGAAAGCCACTTGCAGGGCCTTGGCAGATGAGTCGGATTATCTCATTTGGCTTCGGTTGAATGAAATGTGTGTGTATGTGTGTTCATCCACCTATGTGGGGGCCTGATTTTCATGCTCTGTCAACTTTGGAGAGCTTATCTGATTTATGACATATTTACTGTCAAAGAGAGGAACAGATATCTAGAGAGAGAAAGACAGAGAGAGACAGAGAGAAGGAGAGATATTATAAATAATCATTGCAATAAGTTGAATCCTAGAGTACTGAATGAATAATATATTTATGTTTCTTAATTAATTATTGCTGCCTTGACTTTGCTGGTGGGAAAACTACAGCTGATGTTGATGTATCTTTTATTGCACTAACGAAATCAATCTTTTATCACGTTTTTGTATTTAATGAAAGTTTAATTAGCTAAGTTTGTAACTTTTACCTTAAAATGTTTTCTTTTCAGGTTTTTATTTTGATTTGTGTGTGCATGTGTCTTTGTTCAAAAGTGGACTCACGTAAAAGCAAAAGTTTTGGTTTATAGTTGTAGAAATACAATAGTTAGCCATCAGCCATGTATGGAAAAATTAGTACTGGTGATTGTGAGGAAAAAGTTTGAAATAAGGAATAAAGTTATTGCAAGATGTAAAGTTGATATCATGTAACATACAACAGCTTGTATACAACTAATATAACTGATGAGTCTTCATCCCATCTTAAAGGGTTAGTTCACCCAAAAATTAAAATTCTGTCATTAATTACTCACCCTCATGTCTTTCCAAACCCGTAAGACCTTCGTTCATCTTCGGAACACAAATTAAGATATTTTTGATAAAATCCGATGGCTCAGTGAGGCCTCTATTGACAGCAAGTGAATTTACACTTTCAAACGCCCAGAAAGGTACTAGAGATATTCAACCTTAATGTTATGAAGCGACGAAAAAACGTTTTGTGCGCAAAAAAAACAAAAACAAAATAACGACTTTTATTGAACCTAATCTAGTGATGGGCGATTTCAAAACACTGCTTCATGAAGCTTTACGAATCTTTTGTTTCGAATCAGTGGTTCGGAGCATGAAGCGTGATTTTGTTGAAGTGGAGCTTGATTTTGTAAACGAGCCTTCGTTACGTCATAAATGTTTTGAAATTTCAATGGTTCATGTGACTTTGGCAGTTTGTACATGCTCCGAACCACTGATTCGAAACAACAGATTTGTAAAGCTTCGAAGCTTCTTGAAACAGTGTTTTGAAATCGGCCATCACTAGATATTGTTGAATAGAGTTTTTTTTGTTGTTGTTGTTGTTGTTTTGGTGCACAAAAAGTATTCTCGTCGCTTCATAACATTAAGGTTGAACCACTGTAGTCACATGAACTGTTTCTAAATGCTAAATATATCTTTAGTACCTTTCTGGGCATTTGAAAGTGTAAATGAACTTGCTGTCAATGGAGGCCTCACTGAGCCTTCAGATTTGATCAAAAATATCTTAATTTGTATTCGTGAATTTTCATTTTTGGGTGAACTAACCCTTTGAACATGTTTTTCATAAGTACTGTTCTTTTAGGGTAAATGTTTTTTTGTTGTTGTTTTTTTAAATAAATACTCAGTGCACTTTTAAGGCAATGTTAAAATGTCAGTTTGTAATTCAATTTTCATGGAACAGAGATGTTGGATTTGTTCTTAGCAGACATGGGCACTGCCTCAAACTGGAACTACAGCAAGCAGACACAGATGCTACACTGTGATTAAAGTCATCCCAGAGATATTAACATTAATCTTACATTTGTGGCTGTCACATCGATTTTGCTCTTCTCTTTCTCTTGGTTTCCCTCTTATTGTATTAAATTTCGGTATTATAAAAACAGATTTTAACTAAAAAATATTGTCCTAGATACAAAAAATGAAGCAAAATCTTCACATTCCTTTCAGTTTTCTGGCCCAACATCACCCATCATACTCATACTCTTCCAATAACTCCTCAATAGGGCTGTCAGTACCCATCATTTTCCAGTTACCCTCACCTTTTTGCGATTTGAATTATTCCCTCTGCAATGTTCCCTCCATTTGTTGATCTGGTTTATTCTCTCTGTTCACAGTCGACTGGAGCAGAACTCCATCAAGATTATTCCGCCAGGAGCATTCTCACCTTACAAACGGCTGCGGAGAATGTGAGTGTGTGTCCATGTGAGCACACATACATACACAATCACACAAAAACAAACTTATTCCACATGCATCTCCTAATTTTCTTCTTCTTTTTAGAGATTTGAGTAATAATCAAATAACTGAACTGGCTTCAGACTCCTTTCAAGGTCTCCGATCTTTGAATTCTCTGTGAGTATATATGTATATATTTGTGTGTGTGTGTGTGCGTGCGTGAGAAGAGAATGTAGGAGTTATATTAAGCTTCCATCATTCTTTCAATTATTGATGATCTGACTCATTCAAGCTTTTAGAGGACAGAGCAGATAAATCCCTGCAGTGTCTGAGTCAACACAACCACCATTCAAATATATAGGACACCTGTCATTTCAATAGATAACAACTTTTAAAGGCAACCTCGGTAATTGTTCTCTCTTTACATGCTGTATACAATAGTGATTTCAATCCCATCTCATGAGAAAACAAGTAATTTATGAGGTGGGGATTTTGTATGAAATGTGATTCTTTTTTTTCTTTTTTCTTTTTTTTAAGTATGATAATTCCAAGACACACTAAAGAAGGCCTGAGAGACTAAACTTTTGTGTTTTCCTCCATGTGTTAAATAAAATAACAAAAGACAATATACGAGATGAGAGAGCGCGGTGTAAATTACCTTGTTGAAATGAATTCTAAGACAAATGACGTTAACAAAAATTTTTTTTACTGCACCTCAAAAGAAACTTTATACGGTATGTGGCTATATAGCCTTAGAATATGAAACACACTAACATAAGCCCTTGTTTGAATCTATTAAGTTATTTGTTTTGGCCAGGTATTTTCAGTGTGTAAATGTGTATGTGTTTTTTTTAGGGGATGGGATGTATATGTCCTACTATGCTTGGTCTCTGTATTTTCTTTGGTTTACTTTACTGACCGGGTTCCAATGAGCCAGAACTTAGTGGGCGGAACAGTTCTCCCCCTCTCTCTCGTTCCCTTTGGACCAGCCTCTTAGGAACACCAGCCAGCCATTTAAAATCTGTCCTCCTGAAAAAATACAACTTCAAGCCAGAAGAGTGATCCAATGTGTAACATAAGCGAACACACACATGCAAGTCCTGATATGACATCACAGTAATGAAATATTTCAAATGCAGGCTCAGACAGAATCTGCAGAGATGCTGGTTTTGGAGGAAAATCTGTGGTATTCTGTTAAAGAGATATTGAGTGTGCTACACACTGATTCGTAGCTGAAAGCATTATTAAATAAGTAAAAATATTTCATGAATAAACATACAAGAGCACAACTTTGTGAATGACAGAGGTTCCAAATCTGTAGAGCTTTCTGTGTGGGCCTGCACATATGTTGGATTTCAGCATATAGCCAAAGCCACAATGCAATTATTCATTCTAAAATAAAAATGCCAAGAGTTTTTTTTTTTTAGCCCTGCATGGATGGCTCTTACAGATTAGTCTTGAATTGCCCAATATTCCTCACCCATTTTTACAACAACCTCAGCTTGCGCAGGGTTATGGACCATTAAGATAAAGTAATGAATATGAGCTGTAATTGATATATTCATCATTAAATGATTATTGTGCACATGTTTTTCATGATTTTACCTCATGAATCTGGGCCCACATGATTTCGTTTGTATTTAAATATGATTTGTCACTGGTTGCACTGGGGTGATTTGTGGTGGCGCATCTTGTGCTCTGTTTGAGGAACAATTTCTGATGAATGGGCATGTGTGTGGGTGGGTAATGAACATCTTTAATCTTTGCTTTTATTTAATGTTCCCTTGTGTTTCTGCCTTTCAGGGTTTTATATGGGAATAAAATCACTGAACTTCCCAAAGGCCTTTTTGATGGACTATTCTCATTGCAGCTACTGTGAGTAATGGACATTCTGTGAATTTATGCTTGAAAATGCCATGAACGCAGGGCGTTTATTTCTCTGTGTGTGTGGGTGGGTCAGGTTTTGCCAATTCTGAGGACCAGCCATTGGAAAATGGCCTAATAAACATACTAAATTATGTCTTAATTAAAATCTAATAATTCAAAAAGGTGGGTGTGAGGGAAAATATCATTAGCTCAGTATAGAGTTGTCAAGATACCAAAATTCCAGTAGTTGATACCAATACCAGTAATTCTCTATATCACCTTAAATACCGCATGCTGTTATATGCTATTGAAAGTAAGTCAGCAATGCTTCAAGTAAACAGTTAATAATAAAGAAGGAAAGAGCAGAGATTTTTCTCTTTGTATTGTATTGTCATATAAATAATAATGACATACTAGACAGTGGCAAACCTATTAGGCTGCGTTTATACTTAGATATTTTGACACAAAGCTTATACCTCACCAAAATTATTTTATTTCAGTATCAACTTGGTTCTGAAGTTCTGGTACTTTTGATATCAGTACAAAAACAATAGATATATTGGCTCAGTATAAAAACAATAGATGTGTTTGCACTGTGAGGACAAGATTGTAAGCCTCACACATTCGCCTGATGACAGACAGCACAACTGGACATAAACTCAGACACATACCACACACTTCCGCTGTGTGTGCGTGTGGGTGTGAGGAGTATGTTTAGGAAATGCTTGTTAATCCAAGTATTTATAGGGGTTTAACAAGACCATAAGCATTTGGTGCTACTACATAACATTACAACTACACATATGCTAAGACCATGTTGAAAGTGAACATAGATATCATGTACTCACTCTTGCAGACTCGTGAGTTATTCAGAAATAACTATCATGAAACTCAACTCACATTTCTCCCAAATATAAAAGTTTGGTGCCAATAACTCAAGCACATTTTTATTGATTTGTATCAATATACATTCTGTTTATACGAAAGTCTTTGTTTATTCACAACTTTGTTCTCCCATAAGGCACTGTAAATGAGTCTGGAGACCACAGGGAATATTTTTTTGAAAGTCTCGCTCATTTGTTTGTCTATAAATGTTAATCTATTTGTAAATGCCATTTATAATATCTCAATTTACAACGCATGTATAGATTTTCCTGTTTGCCTGAGAGATTTGTGTAAAATGTCACATGCAGATGATTATCCCAACAGGTTGCTAAATGCGAACAAGATCAATTGTTTGCGCGTAGATTCTTTCCAAGACCTGCAGAATCTAAATCTTCTGTCACTTTATGACAACAAACTCCAGACCATCGCAAAGGGAACCTTCTCTTCTCTACGATCCATCCAAACGCTGTGAGTAACATTAGTTGAGAAATTAGTAAAAATGATTGACATTCTACTGTAATTAAGATTTCAGCAAAAAATAAAATAATAAGAAAAGACAAAGTAAAAAATCTATAAAATATAGAAATGTGCCAAATTTTTGTGTTTCTGATTTCTAAAGACTGGTTGTAAATCATGAGATTCATCTTCTTTTCTATATTATTGAAAGCGATAATTTTAAACCGTAAGAAATAAAACAAGTATGCAAATTTATTTTTATTTAGCAAATGAATTCTTTTTGCTTTAGTGTAATGATAATAAGAAAACAAATATTTTGCAAGCATCTCTTTATAATGTCATGTTTACTTTTACTTTTTTATACTATTTTCACACAATAATAATATGTCTGTAAGCATGAAAATACATCGCTGCCTTTATATTTTTAGAAAATTGGTCCCTTGTATTATTATATTTGAGGGAACTTTAAAAACCCCTGATATTGAATATTAGGCCCATGTATGATAAATGTCATACAATCATATTTCAGGCTGATCAGTAGGTAGCGAGTGTAAAATGAGTATACTTTTTTGGTTTGTCAAGAAACTGCACACGTTAAAGGGTTAGTTCACCCAAAAATAAAAATTCTGTCATTTATTAATCACCCTCATGTCGTTCCACACCCGTAAGACCTTCGTTCCTCTTCAGAACACAAATTAAGATATTTTTTGATAAAATCTGGTGGCTCAGTGAGGCCTGCATTGCCAGCAAGACAATTAACACTTTCAATGCCTAGAAAGCTACTAAAGACATATTTAAAACAGTTCATGTGACTACAGTGGTTCAACCTTAATGTTATGAAGCAACAAGAAGACTTTTTGTGCGCCAAAAAAACAAAATAACGACTTTATTCAACAATATCTAGTGATGGGAGATTTCAAAACCCTGCTTCATGAAGCTTTGAAGCTTTACTAATCTTTTGTTTCGACTCGGTTGTTTCGGAGCGTGTATCAAACTGCCAAAGTCACGCCCCCCCAGTGGTGAACCACTGAAATTTTGAAACACTTATGATGTAACTAAGCCTCGTTTACTGAAATCACATGACTTTGACAGTTTGATAAGCGCTTCAAACCACTTATTCGAAACAAAAGATTCGTAAAGCTTCAAAGCTTCATGAATCAGTGTTTTGAAATCACCCATCACTAGATATTGTTGAATAAAGTCGTTATTTTGTTTTTGTTTTTTTTGCACACAAAAAGTATTCTCGTCGCTTCATGACATTAAGGTTGAACCACTGTAGTCACATGAACTGTTTTAAATATGTCTTTAGTAGTTTTCTGGACATTGAAAGTGTTAATTGTCTTGCTGGCTATGCAGGCCTCACTGAGCCATCGGATTTTATGAAAAATATCTTAATTTGTGTTCCGAAGATGAACGAAGGTCTTACGGGTGTGGTACGACATGAGGGTGAGTAATTAATGACATAATTTTCATTTTTGGGTGAACTAACCCTTTAACTATCACCGTCATTCACAATTTCTTAAATATTTTTTAATTTTGTTTCAGTCATCTGGCCCAGAACCCTTTCATGTGCGACTGCCATTTGAAGTGGTTAGCTGACTACCTGCAAGACAACCCAATTGAGACCAGCGGAGCTCGGTGCACCAGTCCCCGCCGCCTTGCTAACAAACGCATCGGCCAGATCAAGAGCAAAAAGTTCCGGTGTTCAGGTACATACACACATGCACATGGGTGTTTGCATATACACTGTATGTGTAATTATTGGTCATTTGCCAGACTTGCTCACAGACGCTTTAGTCAATTGACCCTGCTCTTCCTGTCTGTTCCCAACAGTGGAGTTCGATGTCAGTGAGAATGTGTGTTGTTAATGGTAAAAACATCTTAGTCAGCTTTCACTTATATAGACATATACACAGTTCCGAGGGTCTCAGCATGAGTTATCTTCTCCTGTTTAAGCAGATTATAAATCAGAATGCAAATGTGTTTGTGTGTGGGTATTATTAGTTTACTGCCTGTCAGTTGAGTATTGATCGCTCTAGGGTTATAAATGAGCAGGATTCTTTGATCAATATTCATATTCATTTATTGATCTATTCTACACACACAGCTCTCCTCTCAGTTCTCTGTATATCTTTCTTTGTATAGCTAAAGAGCAATACTTTATACCAGGTATGTTCAGCTGCTAAACATTTTGTCTGTGTGTGTACTACACAAAAGCCTTTGGACAAATGCACTAATGCACGCAAATCACACACACATTATAATGCAGATGAAAAAAACCTTTTACAGTGGTTCTTTAATAATTTATTTAAAAATACATTTAAAATGCCATTCATACAGACAATGACTAGAATTAACTCTTCTATTATGAATCTGTTTTTATTTTGTTGTTTTGAAAATTAAAATGTCAGGGTGATAAAACAGTCCTGATATTATAATGAAGAAAATGTCTCAATAAAATAATGAAATTCTTGTTCGGGGTCGGTAAGATTTTTTTAAAGTCTTTGCAAGAAGTCTCTTATGCTCACCATAACTTTTTTATTTTAATATATTGTAATTTATTTGTTAACTGAATTTTCAGCATCATTACTCCAGTCTTCAGTGTCACATGATCTTTCAGAAATTATTCTAATATGCGGATTTGGTGCTTAAGAAACATTTCTAATTATTATCAAAGTTGAGAATAGTTTTGTGGAAACTCTGATAAATTCAAGATTCTTTGATGAATAGGACGTTCAAAAGAATATAATTTGTATGAAATATATATATATATATATATATATATTGTAATGCTGTAAAAGTTTTTACTGTCACTTTTGATATTCAACAACCCTGCTGAATCCTTTCTTTAAAAAAGGAAAAAATCTTACTGAACCCAAACTTCTGAACTATAGTACATATGTGACCTTGGACCACAAAACCAGTCATAAGGGTCAGTTTTTTGAAATTGAGATTTATTCATCATCTGAAAGCTGAATAAATAAGCTTTTTATTGATGTGAATATCATCACACTTTTCATTGAGGACAATATTTGGCTGAGATACAACTATTTGAAAATCTGGAATCTGAGGGTGCAAAAAAATCAAAATATTGAGAAAATCGCCTTTAAAGTTGTCTAAATGAAGTCCTTAGCAATGCATATCCACTCACAAAAATAAATTTTTGATATATTTACGGTAGGAAATTTACTTATCTTTACTTAATATCCTGATGATTTTTGGCATAAAAGAAAAAATCTATAATTTTGACCCATACAATGTATTGTTGACTACTGCTACAAATATACCCGTGCGACATATGACTAGTTTTGTGTTCCAGGGTCACATATATAATTTCTCTAAAAATACTTTTAATATGTTTTAAACTTTTTGAAGGTTGTGTACACATGTATTCAAGGTGTGTGTACGAAATTAAGTTTTTAGAGTAATTAAATTCAAGCTATTCTTAAAAATTATATAAAGGTGTTTAAAACCATAAATGAATACAAAGAGTTTATTTCTTGAAAGAACTTTTAAGAACTTGGCACTTGTGTTTTAATCTAAATTACTAATACAGCATGGTGGATTTTATAGTAAGCTATTACATGAGCAAACAAACAAACAAATGCTGCGTCAGTCTAATGTTAATTTGTTGTCAAACCTTCACCAGCCTGATCAGTGTCACTGTTGCTGTGTGCATGCTCACAAATTGCACATGGTGGCATGGATCTGAAACACGGAATTTTCCAGCATTCGTCAGTGTGAGGGTTTGAGTGTTTGTGTATTACATATTCTCTCTCTTCCTTTCTCGCACACACACTCAGGGATTCATCATATCAATAAGTGTAAGTAACTGACACAAATCCAGTAAGACGTCACCCAACAAGCCCCTCCCCCTCAACCCCAGCCAATCACAGACCAGGAACCCAAATATATGTGAAAATGTGCTCAGAGGTTTATTAAGCACACAATGTGAATTGAATGTGTATGTGTGCGTTTGACTGTGCGTATAACTGCTGGTTCATGTGTTTATTTACTGTACAAAAGCTGCAATATTCCTGCCACACTCTTCTGTTTCTCTTCTCTTTTTTCCCCTGGCATCTCTCCTCTCTCTGTTCTCTTTCCATCATTCCTACTAGTTTATCCCAGCTAAACAAAGTAGTACCTCATTCTTTATATCTCGATCCTTTGTTTCTTTCTCTCTCTTTCTCTCTGTCTGTGTCTTGTGGAGGAAATTCAGCGGGGTTTTCCTTTGTGCTTGATCTAACCATGTGGTTGCACACTCGGACTAATACATGGTTCTGTCAAGCACCATGGAAGGTCTTGCAGCATCTACAGCATGGCAAGCAACAAGAGACAACCTTTGTGTGTGTGTGTGTGTGTGTAGGTGAATGTTTTTTTTTTTTTGTCATTGTTCGAATGGATGTGCAGTTAAGAATGTGTGTGTTGTCCCCCTTATAAGTTTGTGTGTGTGTGTGTGTGTGTGTGTGTGTGTGTATGTGTACAAAACACTCCAAAGTCATGGCTACTATGTCAGCATGGCTTTATGTGTTGTTAAGAGTGATAATACAGATAGCATGTTGCCATGGTGATAACTGAGTTTCCTCTTGTCTAGCACAATTAACATTTAATGTCCTCCCTACCAATGATCCTTTACTTTTACCTCTCTACCTTTCCACCCAAACTTCTTTAATCTTATCGTCTTCTATCTTTCTATCTATCTGCTGTTTCTCTCATACTCTTTTTTGTGATTGTGTGGTGTGTAATGGTGTGTGTGTTTGTGTGTGTATGGTTATGTATATAGGTGTGGAAGACTACCGATCGAAACTAGGTGGGGATTGCTTCGCTGACCTGGCCTGCCCAGAGAAATGTCGCTGTGAAGGAACCACAGTGGACTGCTCTGGACAAAAGCTCACCAAGATCCCAGAACACATACCTCAATATACAGCAGAACTGTGAGTTGTCTCTCTCTCTCTCATTTTAAAGGGATAGTTCACTCAAAAATGAAAATTCTGTCATCATGTGTTAAGCAAGTACTGTTAAGCTTCTGTTTACCATATTTGATGTGCTCTATGTGTATGTGTTCATTGATGACTAGGGCCTGTTTACACCTGGTCACTTAGCTATCCGATCGTGAAAAGACCAGGTCTAAATGGCCTCCGAAACGCATTCGAAACGGATATAAATCCGATCGCTCAAACCACTTCAGGAGGTGGTCTGGGACGGATTCCAGTCAAAACTGAACAGGTCTAAATGCATCTGGTTGTTGAAACCACATATGTAAATTTAACTCCTCTCAAAAATACTAAAAAATAAACGTGTGAGCGCGTGTTATAGGCTAAATAACATGTTATAGCCAGATATGACAGCGCTACTGCAGCACGCATCGCCGCGTGAGCAGCTGAGTATCTATTCAGCAACACAATGCGCAAATTGCCGCAAATCAAACTGAAAGTAAGTCACAGGTGCTCAAAACACAATCATCTTCATTAAAAGTGATGAAACTAAATGATCTTACCAGTGACGTGAACTCTATGAAATCTGCATATAGCGCGGGAATTGAAGATTGGATTTATATCTGTTTTGCGGAGACACATTTATGTGGCCAAGTGTAAATGCAATCGTTTTTATAAATCAGATAGCTATCCGATCAGAGAAAACGCTTGAAGTAACCAGGTGTAAACAGGCCCTATATGTGAATAAAATCCTTTAAATCTGTTCACCATATAAAGCAATCAAGATTCTTCGAAAGGCTCGGATTAAACCACTCAATTCATATGGATTACTTTTACATTGTCTTTATGAACTTTTCGAAGCATCACATTTTATTGGAATGGACTTTCTGTGAAGGGACAGAACTCTTTCAGGTTTTATTAAAAACATTATCATCTGTGTTTCAAAGATGAATGGAAGTTTTGTAGGCTTATAGGCAAAATGGTGAGTAATTGATGACGTAATTTTCATTTTTGAGTGCACTATCTCTTTAAAACTTCATGTACATCCACTTGCACAAAAAACTACAAAAAGTTTATTTGTGAACAGGCGAAATAATACACTTAAATTGAAATCTATTGAAAAAGTCTAATTAAAGCCAACCCTGCTATACATTATCACTTATAAACGATATAAACGCATACAGATTAATTAATTGAGTTGTGTATTGTGTGTTTGATTTGTTTTCCACACAGCCGCATGAACAATAATGAATTTACAGTGCTGGAGGCTACAGGAATCTTTAAGAAGCTTCCTCAACTGCGCAAAATGTAAGTCTCTCTCTGTCTTTGTCATCTGTCATTATACAGTTTAAATGAGCATTATTAGAGTGCTATGGCAACTTGCTTTGTTTTACAGAAACCTTAGTAACAATAAGATCACAGATATTGAGGAGGGCACATTCGAGGGGGCCAGTGGAGTGAATGAACTTATACTGACCAGCAACCGCTTAGAGGGCGTCCACTACAGCATGCTGAAAGGCCTCAGCGGTCTCCGTACACTGTGAGTATTCGCACTCGATTGAACATGCACGTGCATATTAGCTTCTTACTGAATCACAAATATGAATCATTCTTCTGAGGAACATTTCAAAACGTCAGGGTAGTGAATGCAGATACTGTCAAAAAATATGATTTTATTCTCAGGTGTGGGCACGTTGGTTTATGTGTTCCAAACCAAATCTCATCTGGCTGTTTGAAATGATTGTGTGTGTATGTTTGTCATGTGTAGGATGTTGAGGAGTAACAAGATAAGCTGTGTCAATAACGGTAGCTTTACTGGTCTGAGCTCGGTGAGGCTGCTCTCTCTCTATGATAACTTGATCACCTCTATGTCCCCGGGAGCCTTCGACACACTACATTCCCTCTCCACACTGTGAGTATCACCCCACAGTATCAACAATGTGTTTTATTTCAGTGCTTTTCTAAAACTAAGTTATCTGCCTTGCTACCTAAATAGCTGACTGACTTTTAGAGAGCATCATAATTTTTTAAGGCCCATTCACACTAAGAACGTTAACTACAAAGATAACTGTATTAGCGTCCTCATCAACGCACTATAACGACTTGTAGGTGCACACTGACGTTTTGTTGTCTGACACTTTTTGGGCCAGATTTACTAAACGGGGCAAATTAGCGTGAAAGCGCAATTCCACAAATGCACCAATGGGAGTGGCAAGTGTTGCGTGCAAATTAGCGTTGGGTCGCAAATAAGCAGAGCTGATGCTCATCAGGTTCGGGTCGACACAGGCGCAACTTGTTACATGTAATCTGACAAACACGTAGACACACATATATATATATATATGGGTGCGATTTGTAGGATTTCCCCCCTTCTGGTCTATGTATCCCTGCCTCTGCTGAATTATTTTTAACCCCGGTGGGGATAAATAAATATCCCCCCCGGGTGATGCTACTCCACAAACCACCAACAGAGCATATAAATTACCAAAAATAAAAATCTTTTTTTTAAAACATCGGCAAGTAAAATGCTGCGTTTATATAGAACTGTCTCTTTACGACCACAACAAACGGGACAAGTGCAGGGCAAATGCTCCGGCGTGTGCTGCATAATTACTTTATTATAGCTTAAATAAAGTGCAAAAGAAACTATGAGCAATGACCGTCGTTGTTCTGTTGTAAGTTAAGTCATGAAATTACCAAACATGCGATTAAAGCTGCCTCAAAACTGTGCATGCATGTATTTGTTGACATGGTTTTAAAGCTATTGTTATCCAATTTGTTGGCCCTTAAAATGTCTTAAAAAATGCACATATACACCAGGGAAATCAAAATTTTCTCGGGGGAGCATGCCCCAGTACCCCCCTACCAAACAACATTTTCTGACCTCCGTGATTATGAAACCCTGCGTTCGGCCCGGCTATTCTATCTAATGAAATCTGAGGTAAACGTGTATTTCTACAAATGTTGGCACTTTTGGACTAAAAGTTTGTATGTGTATGCACTGTGATCAAAAATAAATGGGACCAAACGCGATTGAATGTAAAGGGTTGTGTCTCGTTATTCTATTAATAACTACCGATTTATTTTGCATTTCTATCAGAAATTAAGAATTATTAGTGTCATTGTAGATAGTGTTGCAAATATCTAAGCTATCTAATACTTCAAATCTCAAGGTTAAATCAGAAGATTTTTTGTAAAAATGTTTCTGTAACGGCTGCCAAAAATAGTATATAGCTCCACTGTGGTTTTTAAAAATTT
>RJVU01048958.1:2519908-2548292 GCA_003731715.1 Anabarilius grahami | reverse complement strand
TGCCTTATAAGATGCAGTAGTCCAGCACGGCGGCTACACATTGTCATGTTGTAAATAAGACAACATCTGTATTGCAAATCCCTCCATGTTGCAGTTGTTGTTGTTTTTGGCGTATACCCACCAACACAACGCATTGCTATAGAAACCAATGCAGATATTCTGGAAATTGAAAGAGCGGCATGGGACACACAAATCGGATCTGAACAGTTGCCATACACTATGTGGACAGTCAATAATTTTAGATCAGATTCCAATCGAATACACAAATAATCAGACTTGGACTGACAGAGTGAACGTAACCTTTGTGTGCTACACAAATAGCATTTCATACAAAGACTTGGCTCAGAAGCAATTTAAATACAGTTTCACATTAGCATGTTGCTAAGCTAATGCCACAATACTCTATATAAGTATAAAAAACATTCAAGTATAATATAGTTAATATAAAATAATTAACTAAAAAACATGTAAAATTGTTACTTTTTTATTAATAAACTTATTTAAAAGTAAAATTTATATTTAGAATAAACATTTCTCTCACCTTGTCCACCATCTTTGATTTGTTAAAGTTGCCTGTGTTTCAAGATGATAGTGTGCCTATGCTGCCTACATATACTCTTAAAAATAAAGGTTCTTTCTTGGCATCGATGGTTTAACTTTCATGGAACGTTTCATTGTACAAAAGGTTCTTTACTGTGGAAAAAAGGTTTTTTAGATTATTCAAATGTTATTCACACTGAGGGAAAATGCTTCTGTAAAGAACTGCTCAATGAAAGGTTCTTTAAGGAACCAAAAATGGTTCTTTTATCACTGCGAAAATACCCTTTTTGAATTTTTAAGAGTGTAGGCAGCTAATTAGGTTTTGGAACACAGCATTTCTTTGTAGAATGATTTGTTAAATATTTGCTACATAATTTTTCCTTATGCAAACCCACAGGAACTTGCTGGCCAATCCATTTATCTGTAACTGTCATCTGGCTTGGCTGGGGGAATGGCTCCGTAAGAAACGGATTGTCACGGGCAACCCCCGCTGTCAGAGCCCCTACTTTCTAAAGGAGATCCCTATTCAAGATGTAGCCGTACAAGACTTTGCCTGTGAAGACGGTACGGCTATGAACGTGTGTGGGGGTATTTAGTCGTGTGTGTGTGTGTAAAAAGATCTTGTTTCTAGCTCTTAATGGGGCTCTGATAAGATCTGTTATGTTAACTTGAGCATAGCTCAGTGTTATCTTTCTTCTACACAAATAAGCTTACAATAACAATCACCCTGGCATATCTTCACATCAAAAAGCTCATTTCAAATTGAATTATTCTCTACTTCTGATAAATGAGAACATTAGCATGATGATTAATTTTCTCTTTGTGTGTGTGCAGGTAATGATGAGAATAGCTGTTCACCCCTGGCTCGCTGTCCTGCCGAGTGTTCGTGTTTGGATACGGTGGTGCGCTGCAGTAATAAAGGACTTCAGGTTTTACCCAAGGGCATTCCTAAAGACGTTACAGAACTGTGAGTGTACACAAACTCACTATGGCCTCAAAGCTCACAGCAATTTCATAATAAATGGCCATTTTCAAAAATCCCCTTATCTGATCCAGGCACACCTTTTTTTAAACCCAGCTGCCTCCAAAAACGCATACTTGATGTCTGAAACAATACACGGCTGCTGTATATACGTCTTTGAAGTTTCTCCCATTACACTGTTGCTAATGTGCTATTTCCTCTGTGTTTGAGTAATAACTTGTTTGTCTTTTTCTGATAGCTATCTCGATGGCAACCAGTTCACGCAAGTCCCTCTGGAACTATCCAATTATAAACACCTCACTCTCATGTAGGTACAGCCCTCTCTGGAGTCACCCAATCACAAGTAGTTTACTGTTATCAGGGCCCTGCCCCTTCGAAACTAGCCAGTCGTTACAGACCTGCACTCTTTTAAACGGAGAGAGTTAGCTTGTACATATGGTGTTTGATCCATTTTCTCATCCTGCCAATGCCAGGAAATCCAAATGTTTGTAGGTGGACTTTTTTTTCTTTTTTTTTTCTTTTGGACTAATTTCCACAATATTCCTCCACCAAACATAACAAATGAATGAAGCACTATTGAACAACCATCATTACACACACACATATATGCGAATTCATCAATAAAATATGACTGAGTTAAATATGAGTGATTGCTCATTTCTTCAGTCTAAATTAGTTTGTGAAGTTATTTTATGCACATAAAAAAGATCAAAGACTTTGTAATATTGTTTTAAATAATTTATAAGTCTGAAAATGTTTTTTGAAGGTTTTATTATATATCGCACCTGAACAGAAAAGTCAATTTGAGTGAGGCGATGCATCAAGGCTGTTGAATGTTTCTGTTTATTGTATTATGACTTGAAGCCTAACACATAACAATTGTACATGCTTTGTGTTTGCTGTTTGCAGTTTTAAAGGTCACTGCACTGATAAGTTCAGCTGAGTGTCCTAACATGGAAGTTCACGTGTGCATTGTCTTTTGCCATGCATTGAACCATATAATGTGAAATGTAATATGCAATTCGGGTCCATTTTTAAATATTTTAAATGTGTCCCTTTGTCAGTTCATCATTTTATTTTTTTTATTTTTACTTTATTTTTAGTTGCAGTAATACTATATTGAGCTCTGGTCAGTTTGGCTTTGATGGAGTTACTGTAATGCAGTATAAAAACAGCTCATGTGAATTACAAAATGAATTTATCTTAAATATAATGAATTCTTTTCTTTTTAATGCTGTGCAACATTTTGTTATTGCTATGTACCATAAATGTTGGCTTTAAGTGTCCGATTTTCTTGTGGCTCATAACACTCTGCCTTTGTTTGCGTGTGTGTGTGTGTGTGTGTGTTTTCTTGCAGTGATTTGAGTAATAACCAGATCAGCACATTGTCCAACCACAGCTTCAGTAACATGTCTGAGCTTCTCACCCTGTGAGTGTCAACATGATTTATGGCTTCAGTTAAAATGTCTGTGTGTTTCTTGTGCAAACACTAGTGTGGTTGTGTATGTTTGTAGCTGTGCATTGTGCGTGTATGATTTTTACCAATTTTATAGTTCTTGAAATTATATGTGCACTTATGCAGTGGCGTCATACGCCTTTTTTTGAGGGGACAAAAGTGGTAGTCCTGGTCAGTGTTGGGGGTAAAGCATTACAAGTAAAACGTGTTATGTAATCAGATTACTTTTTTCAAGTAACTACTAAAGTAACCCATTACTTTTAAATTTGCAACAAAATATCTGAGTTACGTTTTCAAATAAGTAATGCAAGTTACTTTGTTTTCCCATTTATTGATTGATTTGTTGAGAGAAATCGGGAGTAATGCAGAGGCGCTGTGTGCGCTGCATGAACATGATGGGTATTCTAGACTAGTTCTAAACTAAATGTGAGCATACATTTACTCATTTACTTCTCCTGGCAGCACAGCTGAAAGGCTTATTTGCCCTCTACTGTACAGCCGTGAATTTGCATTTTCTTCAGCCTGATGATTATTCATTTCCCTTTTGGTGTGAGAGGGCCTTAACATTTGACAAAAATTTTGTTGTTATAAAAACAAACAAACAGCAACAAACAGCCCAGATGAGAAAAGGTAACGCAAAAGTAACATGACGCATTGCTTTCCATAAAAAGTAACTAAGTAATGCTATTAGTTACTTTAGTAACACTTTAGTATAGGGAATAAAAATTTACTGTTAATTATGACTTTTCCCTCAATAAATTACTAATTTACTGCTCATTAATAGTTTGTAAGGTAGTTGTTAAGTTTAGGTATTGGGTAGGATTAATAATGTAGAATAAGGCATTAATATGTGCTTAATAAGTACTAATAAACAGCCAATATTCTAGTAATATGCATGCTAATAAGCAAATAGTTAAAAGACCCTAAAATAAAGTGTTACCGTTACTTTTTTAGGGAGTAACGCAATATTGTAATGCATTACTTTTTAGAGTAACTTACCCCAACATTGGTCCTGGTTCATTCGAAAAGCTGATTTGGTATAAATTTAGACACATGACTGAGTGATTTTTTGCTATACCATTTTAGACACTTTTACTTAATTAAATTATTATCTTTAATAATAAGTTATCTTTTTATCTTTATTTTATTTTGGAAATTTCTTTTGGAAGTTGCAAAATCAACTTGGCTTATTTATTTATTTATTGAGTTTGTACGGCTTGACGCTTCTGTGTAAATATATGTTTTTGCAAGTATTGTAATATTTTTTGTTTCATCCCAGAATTTTAAGCTACAACAGACTGAGGTGTATTCCTGTAAAAGCTTTCGACGGCCTCAAATCTCTGCGCCTGTTGTGAGTACCTTATTGATGCGTGCATGTGTGTGTGTGTCTGTGTGTGTGTGTTTGCTATTAGACTTTGATTTATGTGTTTTGGACTCTCTTGGATGGCTTCATTTCTCTATTCTCTCTGCAGGTCTCTTCATGGTAATGATATTGCTGTGATCCCAGATGGAGCTTTCAAAGATCTGTCCTCACTCTCCCACCTGTAAGTACCTCAGAATGAACACACACATACACATACACACACACACACACAAGCACTTATGAGTGTACCAAATAGGTTTTGACAGCTGGATGTACTTTGGTTCTTTCTTTTACTCTCACACAGACACACTGAAACACTTTCTTTGTCTGAACTTGGGGCTCTGCAGCCACAGATTGGTTGAGCTCTTGGTCTCCCACGATGACTCTTTTTTTTTATAATTCCCATGGATCAATTTCACAAGTGTAATTATGACTGACAGCCGAGAAGAACAAATCTACACATTGCCTTACACAAGAGACTGTCAAGCAGCTAATATCATAATATTTTTATATGTTTAGATCAAAATACTAGCTCTAAAAACAGCTTGCTCACTCAGAGACCATTTTGTGTGTCATGAAGTAACCAAAAGTAGCGATGTTCAGGTGCGTGAGTTTTAAACTCCATAATTAGTCTATTAATTTCCACAGGTTTGACACATTTAGGCTTATTTGCGGACTGGGAAATGTGATAGGTGGGTATTATCACAATGACAGCCAATCAGAGTAACATGGAGGAAATACCCCCCATCAAACTCACGCTCTGTTAGAACTCGATGATCTGAAGTGTGACAGTTCCCTATGAAACTTTATCTGCTAATGTCTCTGTTGTAAGGTGTTGCTTTAGAAAAATGAGTGAATATACTGTACGCTACTTCATATCATGTTTCATTTTATTTTTGTATCACTGATTATTTTATCATCCATTTTTTGGAGAATGTTTGGAATATGTTGTGTGTGTTTCCTGCAGGGCTCTGGGAGCAAACCCTCTGTACTGTGATTGTCACATGCAGTGGCTCTCTGACTGGGTAAAGAGTGGCTACAAGGAGCCTGGAATTGCACGCTGTGCCGGTCCTGGAGAGATGACTGACAAACTACTGCTGACTACACCCTCCAAGAAATTCACATGCACAGGTAAACCCACCCATGCACTTTGGAACACTCATCCTGTCACGGAGAGGGCATTAGTACTAACTCTAGCTTATATGCTCAGATGTTAATGTTGTAAGTAATGTGATTTGATTGGTGCATTTTTAGAGGTGCTGGGGACTTGTGGTTTTCCTGTGCCAGGTAAGGAAGCCAATCAGAGCCCTGACCCAGCCCCCTGTATCTGCCACCCAACCTATCCTCAGGTTTAAAGTGACCTTTGACCTGTTTTAGTTTGTGAGCCAATTTTGTGATGCTTTACCTGCTCAATCCTATCTGTGTTTGTAAGTCTGTGGTTGTGTTTTTGTTGTATCTTTGTTTGTGTTTATAACATGCTGTGTAATTTCTTTTTCTCTCTGTATTTTACATAGGTCCAGTGGATGTGAGCATTTTGGCTAAATGTAATCCTTGTTTATCCAATCCATGCAAGAATGATGGAACCTGCAGTAACCATCCCGTTGATTTTTACCGATGCACCTGTCCATATGGTTTTAAGGTACTTACACACAAGAATATCTCATTAAAGATCTTGCCAAGGTATTAAACTTCGTACACACAACTCGTCTTTGTGCTACAATGGTACAAGACGAAATTGTGTGGTTTGTTTGAGAAAAGATGCTATTACATTTCTAAGACAGCAGACTTTTCACCTGGCAGGCAGTAAAATGGCAACTAATTAAAAAAAAATATGAAAACCTTACATTGAAGGAAGGATCAAAGTCATATAGGGAGCAAAATATTACTTTTGCATAGGCATTCTCTTGCGTTCTCTGGATGTTTAAGATTATAATACAAAATTGTTCATCTAAACATTGAGAACATTTGAAATGACTCTGCTTGCATGTACATGTTCACACATTTGTATAGATGAGAATAAGCAATTATGGAAGATGCATGCATGGATGGACATTACATTTGTATGTAATGCAACATGCATATTCATATAGGGTCAAGACTGCGAGGAACCGATTCATGCGTGCATCAGTAACCCCTGTCAGAATGGAGGCACCTGTCATCTAAAGGATGGAGAGGAGAACACTTACTGGTGAGACAGACCTTGATCATTCTCATCATCAAAATGCTGAACTGTTTGAAATTACAACTGATATGTGTATGAGACGGATAAAGATATTCTTTATTGTATTCAGGCCCTGTTGAATGTGGCTTTCATTTAGTACATTAAGTAAATGATCAGATGTGTGTGCGTGTGTGTGTGTCCCTGCTGCTCCGGTAATGAATATACTTTATGGACAGAGTGTGTCTAATCTGTCTTAATCAGACTGAAGTGTCTGAAAGTGATCTGAGCTCACTCATGCACTTAATCAGCCAATCAAGGGCCTTTCTGTGGACACACACAGCAGAGACGTGTGTGTGTGTGTGAGGAGCTCAGGTTCAGATGTAGTCATACACTGATCAATGCTAATAAATCCATTGTATTGGTGAATATGAAGAGTTTAATTTGAGAACTTCTGCTTTACATTTTCATTAGCTAATGTAATGTAATACACTCACAGACACACACGGCCGCTGCATAAAATACTTCTTTCTATCCCAGTTTAATGTGCAGAGACAACCATAAGTAAGCCATTCATAGGTCAAAGAGCGAAAACACTACGGCTCTGTAGTGCTTTCAAATATTCATGAATTTGGAACTTGATAATGTATGTGAATTACTGATAAATGTATTCTCTTCAGTGTGAAGCATCATAAATCATAAATGTAAGATTTAACCTGTTTCATTAGTGGTTCTCCTGTTGCTTATATGAACTCAAGCCAGCTTAACTGAATGAGGCACTGTATAGGGTTTAAATCAATCTTCACTCACCATACATACACTTTTGTGCATAGCGCTGAATGCTCAAACAAATGCTTACACATTACACATGTGAAATGCAGGCTGATACATCTAGCGTTCCTCACGCATACATGCATACCATCCAAAAGTTCGGGGTTGTACGATTTTTAATGTTTTTAAAAGACGTCTTTTATGCTCACCAAGGCTGCATATAATTTAATCCAAAAGACAGTAAAAAGAGTAATATTGTGACCAGTCTTCCGTATCACGTGACCCTCCCCTCACAATCTGTATTATAGACAATTTTTTCAGAATTATTTGATGAATAGAAAGTTCATAAGAACAGCATTTATATGTAATAGATTTTTTTGTAACAATATACAAAGTCTTTACTTAGACTTTTCAATCAATTTAATGTATCCTTGCTGAATAAAAGTAAACATTTCTTTCCATTTTTTTACTGATCACAAACACACAGACATACAAATCATGCATACATAGGAAATGAAAGAGTGGAACTGATTTTGAACCGTAGCATAACAGGGGAATGAAACTATGAAAAGAGTCATTTAACGAGCTGGAAGAACCATCAGTTTCTCACTATAAAGCACCTTTGTTAACAAAGGGGTTCAAACTTTAGTGTTCAAATGTTCAATACTTGTAAATGCCTTAGCTGCTGAGGAGCGTCCGGATCTGCAGGCTTCTGCATTGAGTGAAGAAATGATGACAAACTTGCACTGTTAATTTGACCCTGTTGTCGAAGAAGTTGCACATGGCTTGAAGTGGATGAGGCCTGCCAGCCCGGCTCGGGGGCCGGGTGGGGTCTCATGTGACAGCAATTCATAATATCAACAGGAACAAATAGAAGACCAGAAGCACAAGTGCGATCTGCGTGGGGGCTTTTTAACCTCTACAGAAGTCACACCTTTGAGTTTTGGCTTGACCAATGAGAAAGGTGCAATTTTCAAGTGGGAAAGTTCCTTTGTATGAAAATTGACTCATTTGCATGAGGGAAGAAAGCTTGTAGTTTGTGTCTATTTATACTCTGATAAATACAACAAACATAAAATGCATTCTATGAGATGGTGATGTCCACCAAACGAGTAATTTAAAATGAAACACCACCTAAATGAACTACATTATCTAGTAGTTTCAAATTTCAGTCATGCATAACACGATACAATATACAAAAGAACAATATACACACAGTAATAATACACACATGTACTGGGGAAATGCATTTTCATTCCTTTAAGCAAATTTGTCATTGAATTAGTGGAAAGGATGCCATTTCAATGGGCTGCATGTCCGATTCTTGTATTGAGAACAATCAGTGTCTCAAGTGTCTTTGAAGTGTATGTGGGGAGCAAATGGTGGTAGTTCTGAGTGGGGGGCCAGACATTATGAAGTCTGCATGTTGTGAAGATTGACTATTGTATGTTTGATCGCTCCAGAGGCCACAACATACATGCACCTGTTAGTAGCAGAAGATGTATCAATCTGCATTTCCCATTTGCACAAGCATTACATAAGTGTTTGTATGTTTGAGCATTACACAAATGTGTGACTACTTCATATGTGTAGGCAAGTGTTTCATGTATATATGTGTGTGTAAGTAAAGTTTGATTCAAACCCTACATGCCTCATATTACTTGCATGCCCACAGTACTTATTGCTCATACTAAGGATTATGAATAAACACCTAAGCTTAAATATTAAACTCATCCTGTTTGTGCTTTGGGCATGAATGATACCTTAAATTGTGCAGCTTGTTTAAGAGAGATGATCTGATGATAATTTCTAAGCACCCATACTTGAAAAAAATTGAAGGAAGGACCTGAACCATGCGCCACCACAATATCTAGAACAATGGACTGTGAGAGAAATGTAGTAGTATAGAAACAAACAATTAAGAATATCACTACTGTTCATAGAGTTTGTCTGAGTGAATTAAAAGTTTCAAAAGGATAAAAAAGTCATTATGTGTGTATTTTCAGGTGTGTGTGTCCAGATGGATTTGAGGGCGACGAATGTGAGATAAATATCGATGATTGTGAAGATAATGACTGTGAGAATAACTCTACGTGTGTGGATGGTATCAACAACTACACCTGTCTCTGCTCACCTGAATACACAGGTAACTTACACACATACACACGCACAGTCACACGCAAAATGCTCTGTGTTCTCTGTGCTTTATGTGTTGAACTGTCTGATGCTAACATGCAAATGTGCCGCTTGAGCTAACATGCTAACATGTCAAACACGTCCTCTGTATTTCTTTGTCTTTCTCTCGTTACTTGTTTCTCTTTTTCTGCTAGCTGCTAATAATAATGAGGTGGAGAAAGGTTAGTTTACTCTCTTTCACTTCATCTTCCCATTGTCTGTCTCTTTCCTTTGCTGTTTCAGGCTAGTGTGCCCTCTGTGCTTGCTAAAGTATGAAATGCACACACACACATTGATGTTTTCCTTGCTGGTTCACTGTCAATAGAGGTGTATTGTATTGTTGTTGTTCAGAGTATTGGTATTTTGTCATCTTCCCCTCTGTAAGATGATTAATCAGAGACTACACTGGACACGCAAACGCACTCCTACTGGTTTAATGGGATGCGACTTCTGTTTTCTTACAGTAAACACTGCTTTGATTATTTATACTCCTCCCACTCTTTCTGACTTTTCATAATGAGTATGTGTATGTGCAGGGGAGCTGTGTGAAGATAAGCTGGATTTCTGCGCTTCAGAGCTGAACCTGTGTCAGCACGACTCGAAATGTATTCTGACGGCTAAGGGCTTCATGTAAGTCACTAAAATCCCCACTACCTGTGTTATAGACTCAGCCTCAAACAATAAATCCACATTCTTGATCTGAAACATACTGGCAAAAACAGGTCCTCAGGTTATCATCAGTCCATTTGGAAACAAAGCTATGTTTTAAAGATACTAAGCCACTTTTAGGGATGAATTCACACTAGAATTGCTTTTAAAGAAATTCTGAGTTTTTAATTTCAAGGTCCTTAATACCAAATAAACCAGATAAATAGACTATCCACAATCAGAACTGTGTATTTCACAGTTAACAGTTATGTCTGTGAAATATTTACATAAACTTATATATACACTACTGGTCAAAAGTTTGGAATAAGTCTCTTATGCTAACCTAGGCTGCATTTATTTGATGAACAATACTATAAAAACAGTAATATTCTGAAATATTATAATAATTTAAAGGGTTAGTTCACCCAAAAATGTATTACTCCCCCTCATGTCGTTCCACACCCGTAAGACCTTTGTTAATCTTCGGAACAAATATTAAGATATTTTTGTTGAAATCCGATGGCTCAGTGAGGCCTCCATAGCCAGCAAGGACATTTCCTCTCTCAAGATCCATAAATGTACTAAAAACATATTTAAATCAGTTCATGTGAGTACAGTGGTTCAATATTAATATTATAAATTGACAAGAATATTTTTGGTGCGCCAAAAAAAAAACGAAATAACGACTTATTTAGTGATGGCCGATTTCAAAACACTGCTTCAGGAGCATAATGAGTCAGCGTTATGAATCAGCAGTTCAGAGCGCCAAAGTCACGTGATTTCGCACACGATCCGAATCATGATTCGACACGCTGATTCATTACGCTCCGAAGCTTCCTGAAGCAGTGTTTTGAAATCGGCCATCACTAAATAAGTTGTTATTTAGTTTTTTTGGCGCACCAAAAATATTCTCGTCGCTTTATAATATTAATATTGAACCACTGTACTCACATGAACTGATTTAAATATGTTTTTAGTTCATTAATGGATCTTGAGAGAGGAAATGTCATTGCTGGCTATGGAGGCCTCACCGAGCCACCGGATTTCAACAAAAATATCTTAATTTTTGTTCCGAAGATTAACGAAGGTCTTACGGGTGTGGAACGACATGAGGGTGAGTAATAAATGACAGAATTTTAATTTTTGGGTGAACTAACCCTTTAACAGTTTTTTTTTTTTTTTTTATATATATATAATTTATTCCTGTGATGGCAAAGCTGAATTTTCAGCATCATTATTCCAGTCTTTAGTGTCACATGATCCTTCAGAAATCATTCTAATATGCTGATTTGGTGCTCAACAAACATTTATTATTATTATCAATGTTTTGAATGGTAGTGTATCACATCTTCCACAAAAATCAACATTGATAATAATACGAAATGTTTTTGAGAATCACAGGAATAAATAACATTTAAAAATGTATTAAAATGGAAACCAATTATTTTAAATTGTAGTAATATTTCACAATATTTTGATCAAATAAATGGTTGAGCAAAAGAGACTTTAAAAAAACAAACAAAAAAAAAACAATGAAAAGTCTTGCTGGCCCCAAACCTTTGAATGCCGGTCTATTTATATAATATACTGTATATTATAGCTCTTATAGACCAATCATATCATGACAATATCTCTGCATACTCTTCTGACTCCAGTGCATTAGTGCTGTACAGACATTTTGATTCCTATATGAATCCTTGCCTATAAAAACTGCCCTTCTGCAGTCACTTAAGCCTGCTGGATCCAAATCCTTTTTGGATTCAGTTTCATCACGCTCTCCCCTCCAGACTCCCCCTTCTCTCACTCACTCTCATCTCGTCTTTTATTTCATCCCTCTCTCCACCAGACCAAAACAATCACCATGTTAGAAACCATCAGGTGTGTGTGTTTCCTTCTCTGCTGATATGTGTGTGAGCAGCAGACCACATAAGTTCATTTGTGTGTTTTTATGCCCATTGGTGCAGATGTTAACACAACACTAGAGCTGTGTGGAATGCAGCTGGAGTCTCTGAGGTTCTGCTCTGTGTTTGTGTTCTGATATTCCATTACAGCTCTCCCGTTGGGTTTACTATAAAAATGAGTTGGAGGGGGGTGTTTTAAATATGATATGATGCGATATGAAGGGATGATGAATGTGTTTATGTAGCGCTTTAGGGTATGTGTAAATTCATGAAAAAGGATTTCAATGGTTTGAGTAACTAAAACTTTAGTAATTAGAGAAGTCTAATCTCACAACACAATAGATTTCACTGTTCATATATGTATATTATTTAAAAAAAGAAGAAGCATGATCCCAATCACACCACTGAACCTACAACAGATTTTGGCATGTTCAGGTCCAACTTTAGACCCCCAAACCTAGTTAGATGGACCTTAAAGGATTAGTCCACTTTTAAATAAACTTTTCCTGATAATTTACTCACCCTCTTGTCATCCAAGATGCCCATGTCTTTCTTTCTTCAGTCGAAAAGAAATTAAAGTTTTTGATGAAAACATTCCAGGATTTTTCTCCTTGTAGTAGACTTGAATGTCAAATTGTTCAAAACGATCCCAGATGAGAAATAAGGGTCTTATCTAGTGAAACCATCGCTCATTTTCTAAAAAAAATTTAAAATTATATACGTTTTAGCCATAAATGCTCATCTTGAACTAGCTCTCTTCTTCTTCTCCTCTATTAGAATTCCGGCAGTGTTGACACTGCTAAGTGTATTACTGCCCTCCACAGGTCAAAGTTTGAACTAATTGTTATATACTAGCATATTGCATATAAAAATTAGTTCAAACTTTGACCTGTGGAGGGCAGTAATACACTTAGCAGTGTCGACACTGCCGGAATTCTAATAAAGAAGAAGAGAGCTAGTTCAAGATGAGCATTTATGGTTAAAACTTATATAATTTTAAATTTTTTTCAGAAAATGAGCAATGGTTTCACTAGATAAGACCCTTATTTCTCATCTGGGATCGTGTAGAACAATTTGAAGCTGCAGTGAAACTAATTTTGACCTTCAACTAGTGTTCATTTCGTCAGACGAGACGATACGAAATATGTTCGTCAACGACCTTTTTTTTCATGACTAAGACGAGACGATGACAAGAATGCACCACTGTCCAAAAACGCTGACTAAGACTAAATTAACATGCATTATTGTTGACGAAAAAAGACGAGACAAAAATGTTTTGTATAAAATAAAAACTACGATAAAATCTCTCTTCATTTTCGTCTACAATCGTCTCTGCTTTTTCATCAGCTGTTACGCCTTTAAAATATTCAGAACGAGTTCGCGGCTTCGCGCTGTTGCTCAAGTTAAGCCTCGTTGAAGCCTTGTTTACACTGCATGCGTGTGCGGCTCGTTACGGCTCCGGTAAGGGGTTGTTCCGTCCTCTGCGCGATGACAACTCAAACAAAGAAATTTCAAGTTTTTCAACTTCGAATCTCTTGTCGTCAGTTTCTAGTGATGTAAAATATGAGCGGGAGTTTACACAGGGTGATTCTTTTGACTTTGTTTTGTATTTGAGCTGCGCGTCTTGGAGGCGAGGCGCCTATCTTTAGCGAAGCGGCGCGTCGAGCCGCTTCTGGGACGCTTCTCAAACGCACCGCGGCGCGGCTGGTGTAAACACAAGCATTGACTAGAGTGGCCGTGTATCAGCTCCGGTAGCCGCGTCACAGCCGTAACGAGCCGCACAAGCGTGCAGTGTAAACGAGGCTTTACAGGTCTCATACGCCTGTGGCTGCAACACGAAACTGCTGAACACACAACACCCAAAGCGAACACGAGTGACGAGCGACGAAGACATGCTAGCTTTTGAATTGTTTTGGTTAAAATAAAATACTCTTCAGAACAGGTTAATCATTTGTGATTGTGTCTCCTAAATCAGAAATTGAAAACCAGACACGTTTAACATTTGCATTCAACAAAAATCTTTCAACAAGTGTATTTTGTCAGGTAATTATGACATTTAACCAATGTTTAAGATATGTGAAACACTTTTTTTACTGAAATGTTTATCAGTAATACTCTCAGTAATAATGTGTTATTTAAAAAAAAAAGACTAACATTTTTTGACTAAAACTAGACTAAAATTAAAAGACTTTTAGTCGACTAAAACTTGACTGAGATACCTTGAGTTTTCTTTTGACTAAAACTAGACTAAAATGACGAGACGTTTAGTCGACTAAAACTTGACTAACAAAAAAAGATATGTGAATGACTAAATATGACTAAAACTAACAAGGACATTTGGCACAAGACTAAGACTAAGACTAAATTAAAAATAGGTGACGAAATTAACACTACCTTCAACTGTTTGGTGCCCATTCAAGTCTACTATAAGGAGAAAAATCCTGGAATGTTTTCATCAAAAACTTTAATTTCTTTTCGACTGAAGAAAGAAAGACATGGACATCTTGGATGACATGAGGGTGAGTAAATTATCAGGAAAAGTTTATTTAAAAGTGAACTAATCCTTTAAAGTAAGTTTTGTAGCTTTTAGTCCGCATCTATTCGCTTTGAGGCATGGGGATTTCAAAATTTTTATGCTAAAGACCTTCATTTATATATTTATTTAGTCTCTTGGAAATGCACATTTGAAAGTTAAGCACTGAGCTTGAGTTGGGATGCAGATGTAAATTTACTTTCATTAAGGGGTAGGGTAAAATTTAAATATTCTGAGGACTCTACCCAGCAAGCAATTTTGCGTTTAAAAGACATCTAATAGCTGTCCAAACACAGCCCTGATGTCTAGGCTAAAACAAGACAAAATCTGGGCTGTCAGTGAAAATTTAATAGATTTCTAACCATGTAATCACTGTTGACTTTGCTTACATGATGGAATATCATACATTTGGCAAGTTATTTTGGCAAAAATTACATGCAACCAAAATTCGAGGTTATTTTTGCTAGAAGTGGGTTACTCATAGCCGGACTATATCTGGTCTATAGTTAACCAAGACTGGTTGAGACTGCTGGGTAATCTTATTAAAATATACCATGGTAACCACAGGTAAAACCCTGCAAGGCTTCTCACTACCATAGTAAAAAGTAACTACATTTGGTTTCTATAAAACTATTAAAATATGAAAAACAGGAGGCTAAACTGCCCTGATTCAGTAGTTACTCAGATAGAGTGTTTGAATTCGTCTCAAAATTGATGAAGGGCTTAAATTCAGCAAAGAATTATGTTATCAAACACAAATGTCTCAGTGATTTAAACTAGTTTAAAGCCTGATGAAACATTACTGACATTCTCAACAGCATTAACAATGTTGAACAGGAGAAACACTTTGCTCCGAACGAACAAGTTAGAAAGCTTTGCAATCCACAAATCGGCAACATTTACAATGGATTTACTGTTGTAATAATTGTAACCATAGTATTTTGGCAGAAATATGGTAGATTTATACTGAATGTGATTCTACAGCCTTGATATTATTGGAGTTAAAGATGTTTAAATGTTAAATGTGATGTTGTTTTGTGTGTGTGTAGGTGTGAGTGTACTCCAGGTTACACCGGGGAGCACTGTGAGGTGGATTTTGATGATTGTGAAGATAATAAGTGTAAAAACGGGGCTCAGTGTATTGATGCTGTGAATGGCTACACATGTGTGTGCCCAGAAGGATACAGGTGAGCATGAATACACAAACACACTACAGTCACCAGGCACAGATCATCAGAGATCACCATGTGGAATACATGTCTCACTGTGTTTGTGTGTGTGTGTGTGTGCAGTGGGTTGTTCTGCGAGTTCTCTCCTCCAATGGTCCTGCCGAGAACAAGTCCGTGTGACCACTACGATTGTGCCAACAGTGCACAGTGTGTTGTCAAGGACACAGATCCTGTGTGTCAGTGTCTCCATGGTTACGAGGGCGTGCACTGTGAGAGGCTGGTCAGCGTCAACTTCATCAATAGAGAATCGTTTCTGCAGATCCCCTCCAACCTCATTACAGAACAGGCCAATATATCTCTACAGGTACATGTCATAAAAAGATCATCCTGCTTGTGTTTTTTTGTGTGAGAGAGAGATTGTTAATTCTTCATCAAAGATGCATATACACACACTCATGTGGTCTATATGCGTATAATAGATCGCCACAGATGAAGATAATGGAGTGTTGCTGTATAAAGGGGATAATGAGCACATTGCTGTGGAGCTCTACAGAGGCAGATTGAGAGTCAGTTATGACTCTGGATCGTACCCTCCATCTGCTATCTACAGGTACATATACAAACGTATTTTACAACAGCTCTGGAAACAACTCATTAACTCAATTTTGAGTTAGAACTATCCATTTTACAATATGTTAAATTAAGACCAGTCATCTATCAATACATCTTTATTATATTCACATTATATTTAATCCAGACTCCATATTCTCCATGTACCATTCAAAAGTTTGAGATCAGTCAGATTTTTTAAAGACATTTTACTTTTATTTAGTAAGGATGCATTCAATTTATAAAAAGTGATAATTAATAATAATAATAATTTGTTACATTTATATAGCGCTTTTCTGGGTACTCAAAGACATTTATAATGTTACAAAAGTTTTGTTTGTTTTGTTTTTTTCAAATAAATGCTGCTCTTTTGAACTTTCTATTCACCAATGAATCCTGAAAAACACATCTCAGTTCACAGTTGTATCACAGTTTCTACAAAAATATTAAGCAGCACATGTGTGTGTGTGATGCTTTATTCTTGATTTTTTTTCTGGTTCGAGAAGCCGACTGTAGGGGGAAAAAAATAAAAATATATTGCAACTGCCGTTTTATACTCAGCTTTAACTTTGGTTGGAGTTATTTTCATTTTTCACAGAAATTAGACTGAGATCAAAGAGAAGTTGGCAAAGAGTCGCAGACTCCTATTGAAGACCTCTGGTCTAAGCAAAACCTAAAAAGCTTGTTTTTTTCTTTCCTTTCTCAACAGTAATGAGGAAAAAATCTTTCTTCTGAAGTAAATCTTTTTTCTGAAGTCTAATCAATTTAAAGGGGTCATGAACTGCATTTTTTAATTTATTTTTTTATTTATAATGTTCTCGGAGGGCCACTTATAATGATATCAAGATTTTTACATCAAAAAACATCCTGATTTAGAAGCAATAGGCTATTTTCTATCTTGTTTTTGACCCTCTCTTTCGAAACGTTTTGATGGGCATGCCACATTCAAGACTTGGTTGTAAACGCCCAATGCTATGATTGATTGCATATTCAAATAATTTTCAACATCCTCACCATCACACGTGTGGAATTGTTTTGAAAACTTCTGATTTTGATAAATACCTCGTTACATAGTTGAAACATTTGCCAACAATGTGAAACATTTATCCGCATTGCATATGATTTATAAGTCTTGGTAATGGCAAATAAATTTAAGTACTTGGATGACTTACGGTGTTTCATGTAAACAGAATTATGAATAAATGTACCATCGTTTGTCACACTTTCGTTCTTATAGTCTATTCATAGTTCATCCTATTCGATAAAGTGAAAAATGTATATATTGAATTGTCATTTGCAGTGTCGTGCTTTCAATAAAATGAAATGTGTTGTAATTTCTTATTGATGACAAAACAGAAGATCTCGCTCACTGAAGCTTTTATTTGGGATTACAGTGAATGGCTTAGATCAAAACAATAATAAAAGCAGTGTTCTCTATGTGCTTTGTTCTGTATCTGATAATCCAACGCATTACCCCATAAATGCAAATACATGCGCCAATCTGGGGGCGGGGCGGAGTTGATCTTCTTTTGCACAGCCAAAGTTATTTTTGGACTAATGAGGAAGTTTTGAGTTCTGAAACTTATAGGATATTTTTATAGTACAATGACATTTTATATGTCAAAAAATGATTTCTCAATTCCTGACCCCTTTAAGGCCTTCCTCTTGTTTATGTCAGTCTAAGTAAAACTCTGTCTGCAGGTATTACCCTCACTGTTCACTTCTGCTCTCTCCCTAGTGTTGAAACGATAAATGATGGCAGTTTTCATGTAGTGGAGCTGGTGGCAAAGGATCAGTCTCTGTCTCTCTCCATTGATGGAGGAAGCCCCAAATCCATTAACACTGCCAACAGTCCCAGCCCAGTACCAAGCCCTGCTCCTCTTTATCTTGGTGGTATGTACAACACCGCTGTCACTTTGAAACGTGGTTAGGACTGCTTCTAACTCTGGATCTTCTCAGAATTAGTTCACAACAATTAAAAAAATCTAATCATTACATATAAAATCAAATAATAAGCTCCTCTTTTCTCAGGAATTCCTCAGCAGTCTGGATTGGCCTCATTGCGTCAGAGCTCCGGGAGGAACGGGTCTAGTTTCCACGGCTGTATCCGAAACCTCTACATTAATGACCAGCTCCAGGACCTCACTCAGTTCCTGCTGCAGGAGGGGGTGGTGCCCGGCTGCCAGCCCTGCCAGCGGAGTGTGTGCGCTCATGGGCAGTGCCATGCCACCGGACAATCCTCCTTCAGCTGCGAGTGTGAGGCGGGATGGACTGGCCCACTGTGTGACCAGCAGGTCAACAACCCATGTGATGGGAACAAGTAAGAGACCGAAAAATGCACACACACATACTGGTTTCATTATATTTGAGTGGATCTCATTTTTGTGTGTGTGTGTCCGTCTCAGGTGTATCCACGGCTCCTGTTTGCCCATAAACTCATACTCGTACAGCTGTCGCTGTCATCCAGGCTTTGCAGGTGTATTGTGTGATGAAGAGGAGCAGTTGAGTCCCTGTCAGTTCATAGCATGTAAACACGGGCGCTGTCGCGTGTCTGGGCTGGGGAAAGCCTACTGTGAGTGCAACAGCGGATACACGGGGCAAAGCTGTGATAGAGGTACAACCTTTAAATGAAAACTGATCTCATGAGAAAAATTTCACATCGCATACAGTATGTTTTTGAAAAATATTGCCGTAGCTACAAGTTATTGCAGTTTCCAAGTGAAATGTCCACTGAGTAACATTGAAAGTGATTTCATTTTCTCCAGTACAGCCAAGGCTTTAATAAGGTGAAAAGATTTTTAAATAATGTTTTATCAACTTTTAAATCAAGCAACAGGAAAGTATTTTCCCTAAGCCTTACATAGGGATGCACACTATATCAGTAGGCCTACCATATCGGTTATCGGCTGTTATTTGTGATGTTTTTAAATGTATCGGTATTGGTCGATATTGGATGTTTAATTGTGCTCATGCTCATTTCAACAAAACATTTAAAACAAATCGTAATGATGCCAGCAGATGGCGACATAGTTCACTCATTACTTTGTTACCTCTTTTTAATTTTTGATTACCTTTGCCGTCATCTATTGCTTACTTAACATTAAACGTTGTTAGAATTAAGCTTTTGAAAATCTCGAAATTAATATTTTTCATACTGCACATGCACATTATTATGGCTAAAATCACTATGACCATTTTAGTTTAGTGTTTTATTTTTAGTTTTTTGACAACATAAATGGCCAATATTAAGATTCTATTCTATCAGTTATTGGCCATAATAGGCTGAAAATATTATATTATAAGCTGATAATATTTAATAGGCTAATTATAAGCTTATTGGTTTTGGCCAGTATTGTAATATCGTGTAATATATTATATATTTCAAATTGAATTTTAATTGGAAAACTCTTATAGCATTTTTTAAATCATTTATGGCACTTAGTGCATTTAAAGGGTTAGTTCACCCAAAAATGAAAATTCTGTGATTAATTACTCACCCTCATGTCGTTCCGCACCGGTAAGACCTTCGTTCGTCTTTGGAATACAAATTAAGATATTTTTGATAAAATCGGATGGCTCAGTGAGGCCTGCATTCCCAGCAAGTTAATTTAGACTTTCTAATGCCCAGAAAGCTACTAAAGACATATTTAAAACAGTTCATGTGACTACAGTGGTTCAACCTTAATGTCATGAAGCGACAAGAATAACGACTTTGTAATGACATTACGAATCTTTTGTTTCAAATGTTTTTGGGTGAACTAACCCTTTAAGCTACTCACACAATTTGTGGATCCTTGCATTCAAACCCATGACCTTAGTTCCACAAAAACGCCTAACTAAATCTTTGTCATCAAATGGTACAAAAAATAGGACTACATCAACATCTGTTTACTGAGCCTCAGGCTGCTCTTTTGCATACAACTCGTGCTTGTGTTGAGGAAAACACTCGTCTTTAACCGATAACCTTCTCCTTTAATCTTTATTTTTCTCAATAGGAAACAAAAGTCATAGCACTTTTATCGCCACTAGCAGTCATGTCACCTGGAAACTGTAGATATTTGTACCTGCGGTCACGTATTTCACATTTTATAAGAGTACGCATGGTCTCATTTTAACTATGAGGACAGGTAGATACTTATTTACTCACCTGTACTGAAACTTGTGCTTGCATGTGTCAAAAATGTCTTTAATTCTTCCACAATATGTTAAGTTGTGCTTTCATTCTTCTGTTTCGTTTGCTGTTGAAATGCTAACCCTGTGAGGAGCTAATCCTGCGCTATTATTGTTGTTGTTTTACTAACGTCCGTTTTTAAACTTCCTGTAACCTTCAAGCTGCTACTGAAAGCGGTGTGGACCCCACTCAGGTCCGCCAGGTGAGGGATGCATGTTAGTGTTCATCTTAAATTTCTTCCTTCCTTGAGTCACTAATAAACCAATCTTTAAGAAAGCCATATTCCTACAGCTTCTCTCCTTCCCTTTTCTGCTTTCACACTGTATTTACTTAGGAGTCACCTTTCAATTTCACAGTAAAAAATTCATGAAAAGATCACGACTGATATACTATATATGCAATATAGTGCTCAATCATTTTTTTTTTTCTGTCTGTAGAGATGGCGTGTCGGGGGGAACGGGTCCGAGATCACTATCAGACGCAGCAGGGCTACGCAGCGTGCCAAAGCACAGAGAAGGTCTCCCGTTTAGAGTGTCGGGGCAGCTGTGAGGACGGGACCTCCTGCTGCGCCCCTCTCCGCAGCAAACGCAGGAAATACACCTTCCAATGCACAGACGGATCCTCTTTTGTACAGGAGGTGGAAAAGGTCGTCAAGTGTGGCTGCACAAAATGTCCATCCTAAAAACGAAAAAGAAGAAATACATCCTCACACCCCCCTCGTTTGAAGTCCCGTTTTGCCTTTTTTGTCAGTGTTGGACTAATGTTTTTTCCTTCAAAGGAGATAATGGATTACTGTAAGATAAAGAACAAACCTATTTTTTATTATGAAGCGGAGAAAAAAAGACAAAAAATAGATTTTAGAGGTTTTTCTTTTTTTTTGCCATCATTTTAGGTACTGTGACATTTTTGATTACATTTGTTTTCTTTTTTTGTTTTTTTTTGGCAAAATCACCTCAGACCAGAATGGAAAGCAAACACACCCTGACGACACATTTCACTTTTTTGTGTCTTTCTTTGTGCCATTCTTTTACTTGGTTTTCTGGACTGCCGTAACTCATTTCACCTGGACTTTGACTTTGTGAAGGTGAGATAAAGTATCACTATGGAGACTGCAGGGGGATTTGCTGAGAGTGGAGGTCACTCCTCCTACTTCCTTACAGTGTATCACACAAACACACTATCATAGCTGCTCCTATTCACACACACACACACACACACACACACACACACACACCCACCTTAATGAACACACACATGAGCACACAGACACACACACACACACACNCACACACACACACACACACACACACACACACACACACACCCCACATTATAAACCACGTGTATTTATTGTATCAAAAATACCGTCACATTACTTATACTCGGTATAGCCCTTCGTTTCCCTGGAGTTACAGTTGGAATTTCTTAATATATATTAATTTATATTCCTCTTACCAATTTAAATCACTCATAGCTTACTGAGTAGAATAACTAACGTTGTGTCTCCTTGATTTGGTTGGTTTGACCAATGGGACTGTTGTATTTACCATAAAAAAAAAAAAAAGAGTAAAAAAGGAAAAAAAAAACCTAGTGGTGTTATAAATCTTCAAATGTGAAGTGAAAACATTGTATATTTTTGTCGAATCTCCTAAAAATTTGTATGGTGACACAGACGTGCTTTATATTAGAGTTTAAATGTATAGTTAAAATCTCCCCATGTATTCTGTATAGAGCACATGCCATAGTTCAACAAAAAATAACAGTAGCGTCCATAGCCGTCAATAAACCTCTTTTTAAAATATCCTCCTTGCGAATCCTTTTTAATGATACAGATAGAAAGAAAAACTGTGACTTTTTTTTCTAAATGATACTACTTTGTTACCACTCTGTTTCCCCCATGTTAACATGTTGCTGCTAAATTGGTATTGTAGACTTTGGATGATGATGATGATGCTGATGTTTATTGTAGAGGACGTTGCTCATTCATTGAGCAAATTGTTTTACTGATCAATGAATAAAGATGTCCCCTCCCTCTACAAGCTTGTTCCTCTGTATGTAAGGCTAACGTAGCCTCAAAGTCCACACGTGCGCAACACTTACATCAGGGTCCAGTCCTGCTCCTGAAGGACAAAAAGCCTTATATATATATATATATATATAAAAATGTGTTGGCCACACTTATAAGTGATGCACAGGCCATTGTGGTAGTGATTTTCAACAAAACATTTAAAACAAATCGTAATGATGCCAGCAGATGGCGACAAAGTTCACTCATTACTTTGTTTCTCTTGCTGCTGCTCCCTCAGCCGGTGTTATTTGGCACAACATACACTCTAGAAATTGAACATTAATGTAAATCTTCCACCAAAGCATCTTGGATAAACTAAACAAATTTCTCTAAAAACAACAACAAAAAGAATCATACTAATCTGAAAAAGGAGGCATTATACAATATGTTAATTTGAATTGTGTGAGTCGCTGTGATCACTCGAGATCTTCCCAGATTCAAATATTAATTAGTCTTTGAAAGTTCTATATTGAAACAATTCAAATAATGTGGCAGTCTCCAAATCAATTCTTGTCAAAACACCTTTGAGTGGAAACTATATAGACTGATGCTGATTTTTTTTCTCACAGACACAGCTACAATAAATCACATAGTCAGAAAGTGGTGCGTAGTGAAGGCAAGGCAAGGCTTAGGTTACCATTAAGGGCACTGTCAAAGTACAGTATCTAAGGCTATGATGTTTGTTTGTTTTAACTAACCATTTTTCAAATCCCTAGACACAAAACTCACAACCAATGATAAAAAAAAAAAATTCATAACTTGTAACACTCTTTCCAATTACTTGGAATACAACACAAATAAAGCCAACTAAAACCCTACTGTTCAGAATTAATACCATCACAAAATGCAATTGATTTGATATGATTCATTTTCACTATTCATTTCATTACAGTGATCTAACAGCTGATGTAACTGCTTAAGTTAAGAAGATAAATTGCACACAATTAAATTTGAATCTGCTATTGCAAGTACCGCCCTCTATTGGTCAACAGTGTTGTGAGTAACGCGTTACAAAAGTAATGCATTACAGTAACATATTACTTTTTGCTGTAACGCAGTAGTGATTACTAATCAATTTTCAGTAATATTTTACTGGGTACATGTTCAGTAACGCTTGCGTTACAACACACTTTTAGCCCATTATTTTAATAGCGGCTGGTTCTGAAGTAGATCAGTTCATGGTTGCATAGCAACGACAGACGCCACGGGAGCAAGCGCTTTGGAAAGGAGAAAGAGGCGCGGGCGCGCTTTCCACGCGTTTTTTAGACGCGACATTTGAACGGCCCCTAATATTATATTCTTTGCAAACAGCGACAGCTTTGTTGCAGATAAGACACACCGGCTTTGCTTTCACAAAACTAGGTTGGATGAACGCATAATTGTCTTTCCATTCTTCTTTGCATGCCCCATTTTCGCTGTCAACTATCCTCTTTAGACTCTTTGATTGTGCCATTTTCTCTCACCAGCTAGCTTCAATGTTAACATCCCTCTGCTCACGATGTAATAGCGTACCTCCAGCCCGCAAACAGTTTAAATAAATGCAGTTTAGTAGCGTGAAGATACCAAGGAATTATTCTGAGCGTAAAAGTAGACTACGTCAAATAATTATTACAATAAGTTAGGCTCCATTGTGCAACAAGCTAATTAAAATGATACACATTTATTCACAATATGGAAAGAGGAAATAAAACAGTTCGTTAAGAGCATGACTCAAACATGCCATTAATGGGCTTATTCAAGTCTCCTTTGACTATGTTCTCGCCCGCCATCTAGTGGCATTTTTTTGGCCCGATGCCAAACTTAATTGCCGACCCCTGCATTGAAGGATTAGTCCACTTTCTAATAAAAATGTCCTGATAATTTACTCACCCCATGTCATCCAAGATGTCCATGTCCTTCTTTCTTCAGTCGAAAAGAATTTAAAGTTTTTGATGAAAACATTCCTGGATTATTCTCCTTATAGTGGATTTCAATTGGCCCCAAACGGTTAAAGGTCAAAATTACAGTTTCAGTGCAGCTTCAAAGGGTTTTTCATGATCCCAGACGAGGAAGGGTCTTATCTAGCGAAATGATCTTTAAAACTGAAAATGTATATGCTTTATAGACACAAATGATCGCATCACAAGTGCTTCCACCAGACTGCGATTCTGTATTCTTCAAAAAGCTTAAGCTGAATGTCCTACACCTTCCCTAATAAACGTACTAAAAAAAAAAAAAAGAGTTTGCGCCGCGTTCGTTCCGTAAGTTGAATAGGGAAGGTGTAGGACATTCAGCGTACGCTTTTTGAAGAATACGACTGATCGTTTCGCTAGATAAAGCCCCTTGAAGCTGCACTGAAACTGTAATTTTGACTTTCAACCGTTTGGGGCCAATTGAAGTCCACTATAAGGACATGGACATCTTGGATGACATGGGGGTGAGTAAATTATCAGAACATTTTTATTAGAAAGTGGACTTTAACGAATGAAAAATGCTGCAAGTAAGTTCTATTACCTGTTCGTGGTCAGTCAATAGCCGCGTGTGGTGTCCAAGTTTGTAAATAAAGACTAAATGACAGCTTCAGATATATTTGTTTAGTGATTTATTTCATTCATCTCCCTCTCGCTGGTGTAACTTTGTATTGTGTGACGTAGTCCAGTGAAGGCGTGTTTAGGGCGGGTTTTACAGGAGGGCCGCGAGGCTAATGGGCCGACAGTGGAAACACGGCATGATTTCGGCCTCTGTGCTCGCGCTGGCCCGTGGAAAAGCGACTAATGGGTGAAGATGGCAGAAGAAGACTGTACATTCGCGAGATGGACGTATGCGCATTACTTTGAGTTTGTCAGATAATCACTTTATACCTCTACCATACTTTTAACAGACTTGGATCGTTTGTGATTCTGTCTGTCATCCTTTCTTGCATTGTCTTGAGCCTTCACTTTGCCAATTATAAGCTATATTGTTAGTAGCCTGGATAGCCCAAAGTCATTATGATACATCATATCGCCCTCAACTGGATATAAAATGCTCTGCAGTACATTTTGTCATTTTAGAACGTTAAGTTCTACTTCTGTAGTTATTTTGGTGAAAGTAACTCAAAAGTAATACAGGAGTAATGTGACGCATTACAATTCTGAGACAGAAATATTGTAAGGTAAAGAATTACTTTTAAATAACAGTAACAAATAATCTATAATGTATTATAGTTTGGAAGTAACTTGCACAACACTGTTGGTCAAACAAACCTCTGTTGCTCCTCTTGTCACATTATAGGTTATATTTCACTTTGCAAGTTTCAGGTAATGTAAATTGCTGAAAAACGTTTTTCACTTATTAAAGGGATAGTTCACCCAAAAATAAAAATTTGATGTTTATCTGCTTACCCCCAGGGCATCCAAGATGTAGGTGACTTTGTTTCTTCAGTAGAACACAAATGATGATTTTTAACTCCAACCGCTGCCGTCTGTCAGCCGTATAATGCATTGAAACGGTAACACCATCTATGAGAATAAAAAAAACATGCACAGACAAATCCAAATTAAACCCTGCGGCTCGTGACGACACATTGATGTCCTAAGACACGAAACAATCGGCTTGTGCGAGAAACCAAACAGTATTTATATAATTTTTTTTTTTACCTCTAACAGGGCTCAACGCTAAGGATTTTTTCTACTGGCCCAGTTGGAAGAAAATGGGCCTATAAAATAAGCCTAGTTATTGTTTTCGTTGTTTTTGATACATGTAACCTTAATAAATAAGGTTATGACACCAAAAGCTAAAAGATTAAATATTTTAAATATTGTTAGACAAATAAACAGTAAGTAGTAAAATAGTAACAAATAATCAAATTACGAGTAATAGCACAAATAAATAAAAAAGAACAAACATATAAATTAAATAAATGGTGCTTTTCAAGTTTTTCATGTAGGTTTAAACAGAAGATTTTCAGGTACAGAAATTGTAATTAATGTATAACTACAGAATAGATTAAACTTTATTAAAGTTAATCAAGAGCAGTTACAGATGCATACAAATGTTTTTAATGTTGAAAATATAAAAAGTTAAATACTGTTATTTGATATTTAAAAAAAATGAAGACACTTTAAATGTGAAATTAAACCCGCCAGTAGGTGGCAGCGAATCACTGTTAATGAGAGAATCATTGAGATTCAACCGATTCATTCAGGAAGTGTTGCTCAGAGACGCAAAACAATGCTGTGGAATTTGGAACTATTTTCGTTGGCGAAATACAGCGAAACAGACGATTTGGTGTCTTAAATGTAAGTCACTTGATATTAAGTTCTTGTTCATTAATGTGNTTTTAATGTTGGTTTAAGTGTTCAGTAAGTTTTCCAAACAGTTTTTTTTCTGTTATTTTTGACACTAATAATTACAGTTATTATTATTTTTGTTGTAAATGTACATAAATGTATCATAATAATGCTCCACATGAAGTCCTTCAGTCTGCTGCAGCAGCTCTTTTATTTAGATGTCATTAATTCAGTTTGTCTCTCCCACAGCCGAAGAGTTTGGAGCACTTCCTGTCTCAGGAGGACGGCGGTCTTCTGACTCATCTGAAGGCGTGTGGTGCTCTGGACTCGCTGCCGTACCGTCTCTGGTTCAGACGCTGTTTTGCGGGATGTTTACCAGAGTCCAGCCTGCAGAGGTCAAACCTCACACACATCACTTCCTCCTGTCAGGGTGAAATACTGTCACATGACCTCATTCTGTTGCATGTTTAATTCAGAGAAGAGCATCCACGACTCTCCAGCATACATTTGATCAAAAATACAGTAAAAATTGTGAAATATTTTTACAATTTAAATTTACTGTTTTGTAAGTGAATATATAGTATGTAATTTATTCCTGTGATCAAATCTGAATTTTCAGCATCATTACTCCAGTCTTCAGTGTCACATGATCCTTCAGAAATCATTCTAATATGATGATTTGCTGATTATTATCAATGTTGAAAACAGTTGTGCTGCTTCAGATATTCTACAGTATTCAGAACACAGTTTTTGGTTTGTTGTGATTGGCTGATGGATTGACTGTGCTGTTGTGTGATTGGCCGGCAGGGTGTGGGATAAAGTGATCAGCGGCTCCTGTAAGATTCTGGTGTTTGTGGCCGTGGAGATTCTGCTCAGCTATAAGATCATGCTGATGGGAATGAGTCACCCGGAAGCAGTTTACAACTTCCTGTCTCATGTGAGCACAATGTCATCATTTATTCAGTTACATATTATGTGCAAAAGTGGATAGAAATGTTCCGGGTTCAATTCATGTAAATTCACAGGACATCATTTTTTTTTTATTATTTCTTCTTTTAAATCCTCCAGTACTCCATAGACTGCAGTTATTATAGTTAACTAAAACTGGGGTAAAAAAAACACTTGAAATAAAAATAAATTTCCAGTTAGCCGAATTTAATTATTTAAAAACTACAGCAACATTTCTCATTTTTGTCATATTTTTATTCAGATTTTCAGTTTTTTAGAATATTCAAATATATATTTTAAATTTTCTAAACTTGACAAAACACAGAATTACTAAAATTAACAAAAATACTGAAATATTTTTTCTAATTATTTAGATTATTTAAAATATTCCAAACATGACAAAAATACAACAAAACTATTAACTATTTTTGTTAATTTTACTAAAACTAAAATTAACTAAAAATACTGAAATAAAAATGATTTTTTTTAGATTTTCTAAAAAAAAATCAATATTTTAATATTTTAAATATGACAAAACAACAAAACTACTAAAATTTTAACTAAAATAATTTTTTTTTAGATTTCTAAACATGACAAAAACAACAAATTTGCTAAAACTTTCAACTAAAACAAAACAAAAAA
>RJVU01048958.1:2491206-2511793 GCA_003731715.1 Anabarilius grahami | reverse complement strand
TATTGCTGCTGTTTTTGCTGCTGATGTTATTGTTGCTGCTGTTGCTGTTATTGCTGCTGCTGTTGTTGCTGCTGTTATTGCTGCTGATATTATTGTTGCTGCTGTTGCTGTTATTGCTGCTGTTGTTGCTGCTGTTATTGCTGCTGATGTCGCTGTTATTGCTGCTGTTTTTGCTGCTGATGTTATTGTTGCTGCTGTTGCTGTTATTGCTGCTGCTGATGTTGCTGCTGTTATTGCTGCTGATATTATTGTTGCTGCTGTTGCTGTTATTGCTGCTGCTGCTGTTATTGTTGCTGCTGCTGTTATTGTTGCTGCTGTTATTGCTGCTGCTGTTATTGTTGCTGTTGCTGCTGTTATTGCTGCTGCTGTTATTGTTGCTGCTGTTATTGCTGCTGTTATTACTGCTGATGTTGCTGCTGCTATTATTGCTGCTGTTATTGCTGCTGATGTTGCTGCTGCTGTTATTGTTGCTGCTGCTGCTGCTGTTATTGCTGCTGTTACTGCTACTCTCTGAGTGTTTGGCATGGTACTGGATATGACAATGTTGATATGTTTAGTCTTGGCGGAATAGATATGCTATTGTTGCTGCTGTTGTTGCTGCTGCTATTATTGCTGCTGTTATTGTTGCTGTTATTATTGCTGCTGTTATTACTGCTGATGTTGCTGCTGCTGCTGTTGCTATTATTGCTGCTGTTGTTATTGTTGCTGCTGTTATTGTTGTTGATGCTGTTATTACTGCTGATGTTGCTGCTGCTATTATTGCTGCTGCTGTTATTGTTGCTGCTGTTATTGTTGTTGATGCTGTTATTACTGCTGATGTTGCTGCTGCTGTTATTGCTGCTGATATTATTGTTGCTGCTGTTGCTGTTATTGTTGCTGTTGTTGCTGCTGCTGTTATTGTTGCTGCTGTTATTGCTGCTGTTATTACTGCTGATGTTGCTGCTGCTATTATTGCTGCTGCTGCTGTTGCTGCTGCTATTATTGCTGCTGCTGTTATTGTTGCTGCTGCTGCTGTTGCTGTTATTGCTGCTGTTACTGCTACTCTCTGAGTGTTTGGCATGGTACTGGATATGACAATGTTGATATGTTTAGTCTTGGCGGAATAGATATGCTATTGTTGCTGCTGTTGTTGCTGCTGCTATTATTGCTGCTGTTATTGTTGCTGCTATTATTGCTGCTGTTATTACTGCTGATGTTGCTGCTGCTGCTGTTGCTATTATTGCTGCTGCTGTTATTGTTGCTGCTGTTATTGTTGTTGATGCTGTTATTACTGCTGATGTTGCTGCTGCTATTATTGCTGCTGCTGTTATTGTTGCTGCTGTTATTGTTGTTGATGCTGTTATTACTGCTGATGTTGCTGCTGCTGTTATTGCTGCTGATATTATTGTTGCTGCTGTTGCTGTTATTGTTGCTGTTGTTGCTGCTGCTGTTATTGTTGCTGCTGTTATTGCTGCTGTTATTACTGCTGATGTTGCTGCTGCTATTATTGCTGCTGCTGCTGTTACTGCTGCTATTATTGCTGCTGCTGTTATTGTTGCTGCTGCTGCTGTTGCTGTTATTGCTGCTGTTACTGCTACTCTCTGAGTGTTTGGCATGGTACTGGATATGACAATGTTGATATGTTTAGTCTTGGTGGAATAGATATGCTATTGTTGCTGCTGTTATTGCTGCTGCTATTATTGCTGCTGTTATTGTTGCTGCTATTATTGCTGCTGTTGTTGCTGCTGTTGTTGCTGCTGCTATTATTGCTGCTGTTATTGTTGCTGCTAGTATTGCTAATGTTATTACTGCTGATGTCGCTGTTGCTATTATTGCTGCTGCTGTTATTGCTGCTGTTATTACTGCTGATGTTGCTGCTGCTATTATTGCTGCTGCTGTTATTGTTGCTGCTGTTATTGTTGTTGCTGCTGTTATTACTGCTGATGTTGCTGCTGCTATTATTGCTGCTGCTGCTGTTGCTGCTGCTATTATTGCTGCTGCTGTTATTGTTGCTGCTGCTGCTGTTGCTGTTATTGCTGCTGTTACTGCTACTCTGTTTGGCATGGTACTGGATATGACAATGTTGACATGTTTAGTCTTGGCAGAATAGATCTGCTATGCTGCTGCTGTTATTGCTGTTGCTGCTGCTGCAGAGCAAGTACGGGACATACTACTGCCAATACATAAACAACACGCTGCTGTGAGCAAGACATGCTGCCTCTGTACAATATAGCATACATGAATAACCCATAGCAGATCTAAACAGGTGGAGCTGGGGAAGGTGGAGGGTTTCTGAAAGCGCACTGCAACTGCTACAGAAAATTTTGGGAGAGAGAGAGCGGGAGAAAGAGAGTATGTGCTTTCCGTACATAATAAAACATAATTTTGTGGCAAAAAACATCGTTTTTATCCTATTGTTTACTATGTTTATTTTCTTGGTCAGTGTTGTTGTGGGTTTTGGTTCTTTTGCTGTTTGTAATATGTCCCCGTTTAGATAGCTAGTAAATGTGTGTGTGAGTATGTGTGTGTCCTCACCTCTCGAGCCTCTGCATGGTGAGCGCGAGTGTTTTGTTGAGCTCCTCTATGATGCGACTGGGCGGGTGGAGCGACAGCGGCAGGGTGGCGAACTGCTGCGAGTGAGCGTGTGCGAGCGCGTGTGTGTGCGTGTGTGTGCCCTGGGACGGCAGGCATTTGAGGGAAAACGAGGGCGCTGGCTCACATATCATCACTTTCTTTGGAGGGAGAGGCGGTGACAGTCTGGCAAGCGTCTCTGAAGAGAAGAAGAGACAAGAGTTATGTTTTCCATGATGGTTTTCATGAGCGAAAGACGAGCGGTACAGCGGCGTCACCTGTGAGATGGTTGGGAATTCTGCTGTATGGCTTCGGCGGTAAGGCAGGAGGCTGTTTCAGTGACGACGGCCTCACGTGAGTGATGTCAGCGCTGTCGCCAGGCAATGACACAGGCTTCACAGAGGGCGGGGCTTGAGATGGCTTTGGGACGAGATCCGAGAGACACGCCACAGTTTCTCCAGACAACTGGACCTCTGAGAACGACACTAGATGAGATAGAATGCGAAAATGTTAGTTTTTCCAACAGCCCTAATATATATGGTGCCATCCTGCTTTCAGAACTTGAGCATTTAAAAGTATTAATTTCTTTAAAATAAAATTTGTTGTGTAATATATATAAAAATTTCCTGACAACATTTTTTTAAACTTTACAGCAAAAACATCAGGTCTGACACCAATCAGCATCTAATTACCATATAACCACCCTCATTTGCCTATAAACACACATTAAGCATTCTTGATGCACATCAGTGTGAAATATAGGTACGGTATTGGGAATCGCCTTACGTAAAGGGTAAAAAAATGATCCACAAAGACCAAAGTATGCCTGTTTTTGGTGCAAGTTGACTGACATCACAAGTGGACTTCAGGGGAAAAGTACAGCTGGTAAAGATGTGTAGTGTAACTCACCTGCCGCTGTGACGCTGGTGTCTACAGACTCTGATACTGGACTGATGACCGTCTGTCTGTCCAGGTCACCCACACACATGTCACCGCTGACCTCCTCTACTGACAGAGAGAAAGACGTTTCACTCTCACTTAAACGGATAAAGACCAAAATCTCTGACGTCACTGCCAGTAACATTCATTATGAGTTTGTATCGTGTACCTTTCTCATACACTTCCTTCAGCACGCCTCTCTTGATGAGCTCTTCTCTGCTCTGACGGGTCGACATCTTCCTCTCCAGCACTGCAAATCATTCACAAAACCACTTATACTACCGCTCAAATGTTTGAGGTACGAATGTTTTTGAAAGAAGTCTCTTCTGCATTCATTTGATCAAAAATACAGGAAAATGCTGAATTTTTTTAGCTTTTTTTCAGTGTCACATAATTTTTCAGAAATCATTCTAATATGCTTATTTGCTGCTCAAGAATAATTTTTGATTATTATCAATGTTGAAAACATTTTTGTGGAAACCGTGATGCATACCATTTAAAAGTTTTGGGTTTTAAAAGTTTAAAACAAGAAAGAATGAAAAATAAAGAAATTGATACTTTAATTCAGCAAGGACGCATTAAATTGATCAAAAACGACACTAAAGACATTTATAATGTTACAAAAGATTCTATTTCAAATAAATGCTGTTCTTTTGAACTTCCCTGAAGAATCCTGAAAAATAAAATGTATCACAGTTTCCACAAAAACATTAAGCTGCGAAATGTATTTTTAATCCGCATAAGTGCGATCTTTCAACAACATAAAAACATTTTAATTATTCCAAACTTTTGACCGCTAGTGTATAACTGAAAACAGTTTGTATGTATCCACAGGAAGTTGTGTTGTCCATGTGACGAACCTGCAGACGTCTGTTTGAACTTGTCGCTCTTTTTCTTTCTCCATTTCCACGGCTTGAAGAGTCGTCCTAGACTGGCCAGTTTGCTCCGTCTGCGGATCGGTGGCGTGTGCGTCCCAGGCACCAGAGAATCGGAGCGCATGGCCGCCAGCCGCTCGGCACCCTCTGCTGAACACACAGAAACACATTTTCAAGGAATAAGTCACCTATATATGAAAATTCTGCCATAATTTACAGTCATAGTCAGGGCTGGGCGATAAAATGATAACAAAAGTTCGATATAAACGGCACTGACAAACACGAGATCCAGTTAGAAGGCTTTTCAATCTACAAATCACCAACATTTACCATGGATTTACTGTAGTAAGACTAACTGCACCATGGTATTGTGGCAGAAATGTGGGATATTCATACTGAATTGTATTATATTATTAATGTAGACATGTATTAAATGTATTTAAGGAGTAAAGGAATATAATTACAGTTTTTGTTGTTATTAAGCTATAGCATTTGTGCATTTGCATGTGCACTAAATGTTTTAGGATACTGTTTTTCATAACAAATACCACGAAAACCATATATATTTTACCATGGTATTGAGGTATTATGTGTGGTTTGTTTTACCTGTGGTTATCATGATTTAAATGTATGTTACTATGGATGTCCAATGGTTAATTTTAATAAAAGTCCAAACTCAAAACAGTCAGAATATTTAAATTTTAGCCTTAAATAAATTGGCTTGTTACAATTTTTACAGAAAAAAGCAGCCCTCAAATTCTTCAAAATGACTTGTTCTCAATTAATTAGAAACCTAGACAAGTTTAAAACAACATGAGGGTGAGTAAATGATAATAACTTTCAGTTTTGGGTGAATTATTCCTTTAACAAGTAAATCTACAAACCAAATCTATAAACTAGTAAGATTACACTAACAATTTCCAGTAGCTGCAATTAAAAAGTCAAGGTCTTAAATAAACCGAAGTCATAAATCAAGCAAATGAGACAAAAGAATTTAGATGGTTTAGAAAGCAAAGAAACTAAGTGAATAACTGCATCATAAATGACACAGCAGAGTCCAAATACCTTTAGGATCAAGTAAGTGGAAAAACTCATGGATTTTCCCCCCCTTCTTCCCATTTTGTGTCACACGTATAGGATTACGCTGAAGTTTTCAGACCTTTTTTATTACTTTTTCCATTTGGTAACTCATATAAAACAGGGCAAAGAACATTAATTGTCTTAGATTAAGGGGGAAACGACTGTCTCATGTATAAAGAGTGAATTTCTAATCCCATTTTTTGACCTCAGGAGAATAATCTTCAGATATTCTTCACATCAGCACAGATTTCTGCTCTCTAATAATCCACTATTAATTTCACAGAGTGACTAATAAGGTCCCTTACTGACTGTTAAGTGTGGAAGAAGCGTTCACTATGAGTCCAATGATGCATTCCCTTACAACACATAAGTATGCTTCAAATTAATTTTATCAAGTATACTTAAGTAAAGTTCAAGTATATTTTATGAAGTAAGTATTTGAATGTCAATGCATTAGTAGTATACTTATAATTCAATACTACTTGGGACTAAATTGGCCCACTTTTTAGTGTATAAAAGTATACTTTAAGTGTAAACTTTGAGTGCACAACTAGTAACATTTTTCATTTGTACTGCAACTATATTGATAGTTTACTAGTTAAATACTTGTAGCACATTTTTAGTTTATGAAAGTACACTTTGCAGTATACTCTCAGTAAACTACTAGTTTAGTAGTTTAATACTTTTGCACTTTATTATGTATACTACTATGTTCCTATTTAGGTATTAATTAATTTGTATACTTGAAATATACCTCTAACTGTACTTTTCCTATGTACACTACCAGTGGACTACACAAAAATTCACATAAACATATCTGTTTTCTTTATAAATCAATATTTTCAAACAAATCTACTGTATTGGATGCCAAAACATGTAAGTTTATAAGACAGCGTGTAAAACTATGTAAATAAAAGTATTTAATATGTACTATTTTTTTGCGAGTATTTAATACTTGCAAAACAAATTAAGAAAATTTGATTTATTTTAAACAATAAGACTAAACGTGTTGAGCTATATAATAATAATTAGTTTTCTGTCTATAAATATATCAAAACAGTTGTTCCCTTGTCTATTAAAACATGTAATATATTAAAGTGTCTTTGGTGTTTCCATGGTTTCTACAAAATAAAACGGAAACCGAGGGTAACGCGGGTTTGACGGCCAACTCCTCACACGTCCCGGAGCCTTGGTTAAAATTGCAATTTTCTCACGATTTACAAATAGTTGCAAACATATTGTAAGTACTCAAGTGAACGAAATATATAACACTGGCCTAGAGGTTTTTGGATATTTTACAGCAAAAATCTTACATATTGCACCTTTAAATAAAAGCTAAATTCACCAACAAAAATGGCTTTATCTGTATGATCCGAAGAGCACAACAGCTGCTCTGAAATCACTGGAAACTTCCTCTGGGAAAACTGGAAGCATTCTGGACGCTTTCGCCACGACGCTGATGTAAAAATAGGCTGCTGGTGCATTAAAACAGGTCAGCAGGTAAAGGAAAGAATCATGCTCGATTTTCCAGAAGGGCTTTTCTGCTGAAGGAGGCTGAACATTCACTTCAGACCGATGAATGTAGGTCAAACCAACTACTGACTTCATAGGATGCAGAATGCAAGAAAATAAAACAACCAAACAATAAAATGTGGATTTGCCAGCATATTAGTTCACACTTTGTGGCATATGTAAATAACATAAGAAATCAACAACACTGAGAAAAAATACTCTTATTTAAATGGTGCACACTATAACATAACATCATCTGGGTAACATGTGACCCATTCGTACGTAACTAATAACAAGAAATATTAGATTATATATTCTATATCAAATATTTAATATAATATGTATACATAATTCTAACATTTAATATATAAACTGTTGAAAGTCTTTATTATTTAATATTTTATTTATATTTGTATATTTATATATAAAATGTATATTTAACGATACAAGGTGACTCATAATTTCTATTTACAAAAAAAAACAACACTAATTTTAACGATATTTTACTGTAAAAGAACACATATTGACAAACTTTTTAAGTCCAAAACCCATAAAGTATTTTACAGTAAATTTCTCTGTTATAATTTTTCACTGCATTTATTTTATTTTTTTACATTGAATATGACATCATGGTAATATTACAGTATCTAATTTTGCTAGTTAACAGACGATATTGTCAAAAGTGCAAGGATTAAAAATGATAAACTTAAATGTTAATTGTTTATGAAGTTGCAGCTGCAACATTTATGGAAATATATGTTATTCTGTATCAATTTTATATTATTTTGTTATACAAACACATTATATTAAAGTAAACTATATGTTTTGCATTTTCTTTTAAATATGGACAAGTGTTAAAGGGACAGTACACCAAAAAATAATAATAATAAAAAAATGCTAAAATAATTTTGTCCTCATTTACTCACCCTCAAGTTGTTCCAAACCCGCATAAATTTTAAATTTGTTGAACACAAAGGAAGATATTTTGAAGAATGTTTAATACTAAACAATTGATGGTCCCCATTGACTTCCATTGTATTTTTTTTCTTCTCCATACTATGTGAGTCAGTGATGCCCCAAAACTGTCTGGTTACCCATATTCTTTAAAATATCTTCTTCTGTGTGCAACAAATTTGAAATTTATACAGGTTTGGAACAACTTGAGGGCGAATAAATAGTGATTTTAGTTTTTTGGTGTACTGTCCCTTTAAATAGTTAAGGATATAATATTTATACATAATTCTTACATTTAATATATAAACTGTTACAATTATTTATTATTTAATATTTTATTTAATAATTTTAGATATTAAACATTTATATTTGTATATATTTATATATAAAATGTATATTTAACGATACATCACATCCTGTTGTTCACTGTAAATTACAAGGTGACTCACAATTTCTACTTACAAAAAACCCACTAATTTTAAAGATATTTTACTGTAAAAGTACACATATTGACAAACTTTTTAAGTCCAAATTTGTTGAACACAAAGGAAGATATTTTGAAGAATGTTTGTAACTAAACAACTGTTGGTCCCCATTGACTTCCATTGTATTTTTTTCCCCCTCCACACTAAGGAAGTCAGTGATGCCCCAAAACTGTCTGGTTACCCATATTCTTTAAAATATCTTCTTTTGTTTGCAACATTTATGGAAATACATGTTATTCTGTATAAATTTGATATGGACAGTATATATTTTGTTATACAAACACAATATATTAAAGTAAACTAACGTTATATATATTTTGCTTTTTTTTTTTTTTAAATAATGGACAAGTGTTAAAGGGATAGTACACCAAAATAATAATAATAAAAAAATACTAAAATAATTTTGTCCTCATTTACTCACCCTCAAGTTGTTCCAAATCTCTATAAGTTTCAAATTTGTTGAACACAAAGGAAGATATTTTGAAGAATGTTTGTAACTAAACAATTGTTGGTCCCCATTGACTTCCATTGTATATTTTTTTTCTCCGTACTAAGGAAGTCAGTGATGCCCCAAAACTGTCTGGTTACCCATATTCTTTAAAATATCTTCTTCTGTGTGCAACAAATGTGAAATTTATACAGGTTTGGAACAACTTGAGGGCGAGATGTTTTTTTTTTTTGGTGTACTGTTCCTTTAAATAGTTAAGGATATAATATTTATACATAATTCTTACATTTAATATATAAACTGTTAAAATTCTGTATTATTTAATATTTTATTTAATAATTTTATATATTAAACATTTATATTTGTATATATTTATATATAAAATGTATATTTAACGATACATCACATCCTGTTGTTCACTGTAAATTACAAGGTGACTCACAATTTCTACTTACAAAAAACCCACTAATTTTAAAGATATTTTACTGTAAAAGTACACATATTGACAAACTTTTTAAGTCCAAATTTGTTGAACACAAANAAATGATAAACTTAAATGTTAATTGTAAACAAATGTTTATGAAGTTGCAGCTGTAACATTTATGGAAATATATATATTTTGTATATTTTGCATTTTCTTTTAAATATGGACAAGTGTTAAAGGGACAGTACACCAAAAAATAATAATAATAAAAAAATACTAAAATAATTTTGTCCTCATTTACTCACCCTCAAGTTGTTCCAAACCTGTATAAATTTCAAATTTGTTGAACACAAAGGAAGATATTTTGAAGAATGTTTGTAACTAAACAACTGTTGGTCCCCATTGACCTCCATTGTATTTTTCTTTTCTCCGTACTAAGGAAGTCAGTGATGCCCCAAAACTGTCTGGTTACCCATATTCTTTAAAATATCTTCTTCTGTGTGCAACAAATGTGAAATTTATACAAACTGAGGGCGAGATTTTATTTTTTTTTTGGTGTACTGTCCCTTTAAATAGTAAAGGATTAAATAGGCCACCATAAACATGAATAAAATCATCGTACAGCATCGGTCCGGACGGGTCCATCATCCTCATCCTCATCACTCACCGTCCCGGATGTCATTCCCGCGGCTGCAGTTGCTGCAGATGTGCTTGATATGACCGGAGATCACAAACGGAGTGTTGTTGTTACCGGGGGCGGTGGGCTGCCGCAGTTTGACCAGGTTAAAGGCTCTCCGTTTGCGCGGTTTCTCCGCGGACGATGATGATGATGATAATGATGAAGAAGATGACGCGTCCTCCCGTAGCCGAGATGTGATCCAGGTCCCGTGCGCTCCCGTGAATGCGGGACCCGCCATGGGCGCAGCGGCGGATCCGTGTCTATCCGTCACACCCCGGGATGGTGCGGATATCGAACGGAAGAGCGCGTGCATGAGCCTTACCGATCATCCCGAGCCGCGCGAACCGGGTATATTACCGTCCCGTGCGCGAGACCACCGACGACACGCGCAAAAACGTTGGCCCACCTGAGCAGAAGCGTGTGTGTGTGTATTTACACACATAAACACGCTGATTTAAGACACTTTCCTATTTTAATTTTTTAAAATATATATCACACCTTTAAAATCCGTCGTTATTTACGCGCAAATGAATGTTTATCATAAGCGGACGGATGCGCCTCTCGGTAGCATCACTTCAAATTCATCAACGTGACGCAATGCCGTGAAGTCCACGTAAAAATACGCGGACCGGAATCCACCGTTAACGGGAGCGAATTCACGGATCCTCTCCTACTACGGCGAGAACTTATCTTATGAATATTAATGAGCCAACCAGCAGGCACATCTGATTGGAAGCCGTTGTTAAGAGGCTCAGACGGCTCATAAATATTAATGACGCAATGATAACCGTTAACATCTATTTTTGTTTTATATATTTTTATTATTGTTTAACATTTATTTAGATTTTATTTATTTTTTAATCACCAAACAACGTGACCTCATTCACGAGAGCTAATCCTTCGCCATAGTATTATTTTTAGTCCATAAACAAAGAGAATCCAGACCGGATCTACCGAGAGACCCCGCCTACGTCACCGTGTTTTNNNNCCGTGTTTTGAACGGCTGCGCTTTCTGAAACCTGAACTAAAATAAAAATAATAATGGTAACCATTTTCCCCCAAGACTGTCTGAAATGCTGCTTTACTATATCTATTATTCATAACGAAATATCTCTACTATAAATGCCATAAAGATATTTAATAGACTAGTTGTGTTCTCTATTGACACATTATTTTTGTTTTTGCAAGGGAAACATTTAGAGTAAAATAAATTAAAAATAAGATTAAAATAAATAAACAAATTATTAATATAAATGAAACAATTTTTTTTTAAAGTAACATAATAGAAGTTAATATTAAATATTCTCCAAATAATATTTACACATATTTATAATCTTCATTTTTCACAGATTAAATTAATATAGATTAAGATTAAAAATAATATTTTATTTACACATTATTAATTTTAATATAAATTGGGACTTTATACATTAAAATATATAGCTGCATTTTTAATTAAAAGAAAATTGGGTTTGTTTTGACCCAGCAGTTGGGTTAAATGTTTGCCCAACCTGCTGGGTAGTTTTATTTAACCCAAATATTGATTAAAAATGACTATATGTCTGGCTTAAAATGAACCCAAAATAGGCTGAACATTAAAAATCAGACCCATAATTACACTCTAAAAAATGCTGGGTTAAAAACAACCCAAGTTGGGTTGAAAATGGACAAACCCAGCGATTGGGTTGTTTTGACCCAGCAGTTGGGTTAAATGTTTGCCCAACCTGCTGGGTAGTTTTATTTAACCCAACAATTGTTTACAAATTACTATATGTCTGGCTTAAAATGAACCCAAAATAGGTTGGAAATTAAAAATCAGACTCATAATTACTAGAGGCAACAATAATAATCAAAAAGATGAGCATTTATTAATAAGCAATTTAATAAATGTTTATTGTTTAAATATTATTCAAAAAAAATATTAATAAATGTTTGTTTATTAAACATATTAATAAATGTTAATTTCCAACATATTTTGGGTTCATTTTAAGCAAGAAATACAGTAATTTTTAAACAATATTTGGGTTAAATAAAACTACCCAGCAGGTTGGGCAAACATTTAACCCAGCCGCTGGGTCAAAACAACCCAATCACTGGGTTTGTCCATTTTTAACCCAACTTGGGTTGTTTTTAACCCAGCATTTTTTAGAGTGTAGTAATTATGGGTCTGATTTTTAATGTTCAGCCTATTTTGGGTTCATTTTAAGCCAGACATATAGTCATTTTTAATCAATATTTGGGTTGAACCCTCTGGTCCTCTTCGGTCATTTTTGACCGAAAATTTTTTAATTTTGGTGACTTTTGTCGCATTCTTGCCTTCTTTACGGTCAAAAGTGACCGAAGCCTTGAAATGTAACTTTTTTGTTTTTCAGGAAAACCAATGTAATATATTTTTGTTTAATAATATTTTTTGATTATTGTATACAATTTTGAAGGTATTTTATGATATTATGCAATATTTATACAATTTTTATTAGCTATTTTTCCCCATTGAAAATAATACACAATTATATTGTAAATTGTTTCTAATATACACTACCGTTCAAAAGTTTGGGGTCAGTAAGATTTTTTAATGTTTTAAAAGAAGTCTCTTCTGCTCACCAAGCCTGCATTTATTTGATCAAAAATACAGTAAAAATTCTGAAATATTATTACAATTTTAATCAGCTGTTTTCTAAGTGAATATACGGTAAAGTGTAATTTATTCCTGTGATCAAAGCTGAATTTTCAGTCTTCAGTGTCACATGATCCTTCAGAAATCATTCTAATATGATGATTTGATGCTCAAGAAACATTTATGATTATTTTCAATGTTGAAAACAGTTATTTACATTTTTATTTCATGATGCTATGATGAATAGAAAGTTCAAAAGAACAGCATTTGTCTGAAATCTAAATCTTTTGTAACATTAAACCGTTCAAAAGTTTGGGGTCAGTAAGAATTTTAATTTTATTTTTGGGGGATAGAAATAAAATTAATCAATACTTTTATTCATCAAGGATGAGTTAAACTGATCAAAAGTTACAGTAAAGACAATTATAATGTTAGAAAATATTCTATTTTAAATAAATGCTTTTCTATTCATCAGAGCATCATGAAATAAAAATGTAAATAACTGTTTTCAACATTGAAAATAATCATAAATGTTTCTTGAGCATCAAATCATCATATCAGAATGATTTCTGAAGGATCATGTGACACTGAAGACTGAAAATTCAGCTTTGATCACAGGAATAAATTACACTTTACTGTATATTGACATAGAAAACAGCTGTTTAAAATTGTAATAATATTTCAGAATTTTTACTGTATTTTTGATCAAATAAATGCAGGCTTGGTGAGCAGAAGAGACTTCTTTTAAAACATTAAAAAATTCTTTTAAAACATTAAAAAATCTTACTGACCCCAAACTTTTGAACGGTAGTGTATTTTTAAATTATTTTTTCAATTAAAACAGTATTCCATGTTAAAATAGAGACATGGCATTTAAAATCCAATTTTTTGAAGGCAGATTAGTGCCATCTGGTGGGGGTAAAAAAAGAAAAACTGATGTATGTCTCTAGTGTAACCACTATGAAGTTCTATATAAAGTGGCTTATAAATTCTCTAGTGGTTTTTAGACACAAACACTTATTTTTATTAAGTTGTGGGTTTGGATTTATACTTAGACATTCTCAAAGACTACTTTTTGTCAAGGTTTAGATTTTTTTTGTTTGAAATGTTGATTTGAAGTGCCGGTTTTTGCATTAATTTTACTCCAGTCAAAACCTGAACACAGAGGAGGGCATTTTGTTACACATAACATCAAAATTTAATAAATGTGTCACCCCTTCATTGCTGTGCACTTTGTGTCTGATTTGTAGTTTGTGCCAACAAATGATTCTCAGAGTTTTCGTATTTTTTCGTATTTGCCAATCATTTCCTATGTCAGTCATTTTTGACCACAAAGAAGGGAAGTGTGACTTTTTTTTTATGACCCTTTAACATATCCGAATCATTCCTTGATTTTTTTGTGTTCATATTGCTAATGCAACAAAAGTCACCAAGTGTCATCTCATTCCGATGAAGCAACGATTTTTAACATTTCAAAATATAAAATTTTTCGGTCAAAAATGACCGAAGAGGACCAGAGGGTTCAACCCAAATATTGATTAAAAATGACTATATGTCTGGCTTAAAATGAACCCAAAATAGGCTGAACATTAAAAATCAGACCCATAATTACTACACTCTAAAAAATGCTGGGTTAAAAACAACCCAAGTTGGGTTAAAAATGGACAAACCCAGCAATTGGGTTGTTTTAACCCAGTGGTTGGGTTAAATGTTTGCCCAACCTGCTGGGTAGTTTTATTTAACTCAACTATTGTTTAAAATTACTGTATTTCTTGCTTAATGAACCCAAAATATGTTGGAAATTAACATTTATTAATGAATAATAAATAAACGATAAACATTTATTAAATTGCTTATTAATAAATGTTCACCTTTTGATTATTATTGTCGCCTCTACACTCTAAAAAATGCTGGGTTAAAAACAACCCAAGTTGGGTTGAAAATGGACAAACCCAGCGATTGGGTTGTTTTGACCCAGCGGGTTGGGTTAAATGTTTGCCCAACCTGCTGGGTAGTTTTATTTAACCCAACAATTGTTTACAAATTACTGTATTGTTGCTTAAAATGAACCCAAAGTATGTTGGAAATTAAAAATCAGACTCATAATTACTAGAGGCAACAATAATAATCAAAAAGATGAGCATTTATTAATAAGCAATTTAATAAATGTTTATTGTTTAAATATTATTCAAAAAAAGTATTAATAAATGTTTGTTTATTAAACATATTAATAAATGTTAATTTCCAACATATTTTGGGTTCATTTTAAGCAAGAAATACAGTAATTTTTAAACAATATTTGGGTTAAATAAAACTACCCAGCAGGTTGGGCAAACATTTAACCCAGCCGCTGGGTTAAAACAACCCAATTGCTGGGTTTGTCCATTTTCAACCCAACTTGGGTTGTTTTTAACCCAGCATTTTTTAGACTGTGGGGTCTCTCGCATGAGGATGATCATATTTGAAGGTCCGTGGCATCTGAAATATTATAAGCAGAAAACTGCTTATAAAGAAGAAATATTGGTGGTTAAATGCACACGTTTACTAACATCTGTGCAGATGTTTGATCAGCGATCTGAGCTCTTCATTTTGTGGTTGCTTCACTAAACTGGCCCCAGAACAGATGAACAGATGAAGCACCGAGGAACATGTGCAGATGAAATATTATCTAGGAGGATAAATCGAACCGTGACTCATATGCTGGAATGAATATCTTCTCATGCTTTCTCTCTCTCCAAATCTCCAGCAGATGGCAATCATTCTGTGTGTGAGAAAATTAACCCTCGTCATTTTAAGTGGCCTATATGTGCGACAATAATCGTGTTTGAAAATGTGTATATACTTTGTCATGTGTGTGTGAATCAGTTGAATATCACAAAATCATGTTCAGGTCACATGATGCAACCCCCAAAGACCTCAAAAACATGAAAACATCTGGTAGAAATAGGCAAAAAAACAAAAAAAAGACTTCATTTCCTCTATGCAAAATAATATATTACCTCTTTCGGGGTGAAATGCAACCCATTTTCAATACATTTACCCTATAGCTACATGTTCCTGGAAAAAGCTTAGGCAATTAGGCTTCATTTACAGAATGACTAAACGAATGCTAATTTAACTAGTAAATGACAGTATTTGTACGAAGCAAATGATGGTCATTATTATCTAAATCGCCGTGCGGTGCAGCAGAATGACTGTTTTGCATCTCATCCGTCTGCTACAGAAGTCAGCTTGATGCGTTGCATAGACAAACAGTTTAATCCATGCTGTTATGCAACCATATCCCTTTAACACACACACACACATATATATACAGCGGTAATACATCTGACATTCTAACACATTTCAGTGATTGGCTTATTCTGAGCAGAACTCTCACCGTTACACACACACACACACACACACACACCCTGCAGGCGATGTCTGTGTGAGCATCAGATGAGTGTCTGTTGTGTCTGGCCTCAGCAAAATACCCTCACAGCATATTGATCTATCAGCTCATTCAACCACAAGAACAGCAGTGAAATGTACTAGTCGCACTTCAGCAGTGTTGTTATTGGGTAACACTTTACAATAAGGTCTCATTTGTTAACATTAGTTAATATGAACTAACAGTGAGAATTTTATGACATTTAATAATCTTTGTCAGTGTTAGCTAATAAAAAAATAAGTGCAATACAACTTTTAATTTTAAAAATAGTTAAATTTTAAATAGTAAATGCTAAAATTAACATTAACTAAGACTAATAAATGCTTTAGAAGTATTTTTCATTGTTAGTTAAAGTTCAAAAGGGCTCTACGTAGAATTCAGAAACCCTTGTTATTAGTGACACCGGTGGCCGTTGAGTGAACTGCAGCCCAGCGACTTAAAGGATTAGTTCACTTTTAAATAAACTTTTCCTGATAATTTACTCACCCCCATGTCATCCAAGATGTTCATGTCTTTCTTTCTTCAGTCGAAAAGAAATTAAGGTTTTTGATGAAAACATTCCAGAATTATTCTCCATATAGTGGACTTCAATGGACTCCAAACAGTTGAAGGTCAAAATTAGTTTCACTGCAGCTTCAAATTGTTCAACACGATCCCAGATGAGAAATAAGAGTCTTATCTAGTGAAACCATCGCTCATTTTCTGAAACAAATTGAAAATGATATAAGTTTTAACCAGAAATGCTCATCTTGAACTAGCTCTCTTCTTCTTCTCCTCTATTAGAATTCCAGCAGTGTAGACGCTGCTAAGCGTAATACTGCCCTCCACAGGTCAAAGTTTGAACTAATTTTTATATGCAATATGCTAGTTCAATAGTATATAACAATTAGTTCAAACTTTGGCCTGTGGAGAAGAGAGCTAGTTCAAGATGAGCATTTCTGGTTAAAACTTATATAATTTTCAATTTTTTTCAGAAAATGAGCGATGGTTTCTCTAGATAAGACTCTTATTTCTCATCTGGGATCGCGTAGAACAATTTGAAGCTGCAGTGAAACTGTAATTTTGACCTTCAACCGTTTGGTGCCCATTCAAGTCCACTATAAGGAGAAAAATCCTGGAATGTTTTCATCAAAAACTTTAATTTCTTTTCGACTGACGAAAGAAAGACATGAACATCTTGGATGACATGAGGGTGAGTAAATGATCAGGAAAAGTTTATTTAAAAGTGAACTAATCCTTTAATGCTCGTGCTCGCTCTCGTGCACACGTAACGTACAACAGACTGACGTGATTCAATGCCCTGATAAACTCACGCCAAAGTTCTTTTTTAATGATTTGATTAGCATCAAAAAGATGTTGGAATATGTAAATATGTGCTGCACGCTTACCTCTCAATTTAACAAAAAATGACAGCAGTTCAGAAATCATCTGATCATAGTGATTATGGATATGTTTGCACCAGCTCTGCGATTCACCGGCATCATGTCGACAGATGAGGTAATTAAAATGACACTGTTATGATAGTTTTAGTATATATATTTGTGACTATAGACTATATAGATCTGTCTGTGTGAGGCTATAGTTTGAATTAATACCTTGACACACTGACAGTACAGAATGGCTTTTTTCTGCATAATCCTGTACTTATGCTGTAGTTTCATGTGTCGAGAGGTTCTCGGGAGCGCGCGTAACTGTCACATCCACTTTATTTCCCGGCAAAAACGTCCCGAGTCCTTCACATAAAAATCAGCTTTCGTAGACAGAAAAAGTAATTAATGCATGAAAATGTATTAATTAACTTAATTGATGTCATAAATGAAACCTTATTGTAAAGTGTTAATAGTTATTTTTTAAATAAAAGTATTATTTTTGTTCATTGAAATACAGCTGAAATAAAATAAAATATTAGATGAGAAAATTTAACTTAAGAAACTTTTGTTCAACCAACTGAAATAAAATAAGTTCTAAAATGACTAAAACTAAAATAAAAGCTAAAGAGAAATATTTAAATTATTCAAATGTTCACACAACAAAATTACTAAAACTCAAACTAAAAATATAAAAATAAATAAAATAGTATACTTAAAAAGGATAATTCAAAATATAAATAAATACTATAATAGCATATAAATAATACTTCACAAAAGAACACTGAGCGACTTGACGTTAATTAGATTTTCAAACTTGAATCTTTAAAGGGTTAGTTCACCCAAAAATGACAATTCTGTCATTATTTACTCACCCTCATGTCGTTCCACACCCGTAAGACCTTCGTTCATCTTCAGAACACAAATTAAGATATTTTTGATGAAATCCGAGAGGTATATGACTCGTCCATAGACAGCAATATAATCAACACTTTCAAAATCCAGAAAATTACTAAAGACATCGTTAAAACAGTCATGTGACTGCAGTGGTTCAACCTTAATGTTATGAAGAGACGAGAATACTTTTTGTGTGCAAAAACAAAACTAAAATAACGACTTTATTCAAAAATCTCTTCTGTGTCATTCTCATTCGTTGTTTACGTCCAGCGCTTCCAGGTTCTACATCAGAACGGCAACTCATTATTGGTCGGCGTCAGCATCACACGCATGCGTCGTGCTGATCACGTGATCAGCTTTGGCCAATACTGAGCCGGCATTCGGATGTAAACACGGAAGCCTTCACTGTGCTTACTGCGTAAGGATAATGACAGGGAAGAGATTGTTAATCGATAATGTTGTTAAATTTGTTTTGTTTTTTGCGCACAAAAAGTATTCTCGTCTCTTCGTAACATTAAGGATGAACCACTGCAGTCACATGACTGTTTTAACCTCTCGGATAACTCTCGGATTTCGTCAAAAATATCTTAATTTGTGTTCTTGAAGATGAACGAAGGTCTTACGGGTGTGGAACGACATGAGGGTGAGGAATTAATGACAGAAATTTCATTTTTGGGTGAACTAACCCTTTAAGATTGTAAAATGCAACAAAAAAACTGCACATCTACAACTGAAATGATCTTACGTTCATCTTCAGAACACAAATTAAGATATTTTTGATGAAATCCGATGGCTCAGTGAGGCCTGCATTGACAGCAAGATAATTAACACTTTCAAATGCCCAGAAAGACATATTTAAATCAGGTCATGTGACTACAGTGGTTCAACCTTGATGTTATGAAGCGACGACAATACTTTTTGTGCGCCAAAAAAACAAAATAACGACTTTTTTCAACAATATCTAGTGATGGGTGATTTCAAAACACTGCTTTACGAATCTTTTGTTTCGAATCAGTGGTTCGGAGCGTGTATCAAACTGCCAAAGTCACGCCCCCCAGTGGTGAACCATTGAAATTTTGAAACACTTATGACGTAATGAAGCCTCGTTTACTGAAATCACATGACTTTGGCAGTTTGATACGCGCTCCGAACCAAAGATTCGTAAAGATTCGAAGCTTCATGAAGCGGTGTTTCAAAATCGCCCTTCAGTAGATATTGTTGAATCAAGTCATTATTTAGTTTTTTTGGCGCACAAAAAGTATTGTCGTTGCTTCATAACATTAATATTGAACCACTGTAGTCACATGAACTGTTTTAAATATGTCTTTAGTAGCTTTCTGGGCATCTGAAAGTGTTAATTGTCTTGCTGCCAATGCAGGCCTCTCTAAACCATCAGATTTTATCAAAAATATCTTAATTTGTGTTCTGAAGATGATCGAAGGTCTTACGGGTGTGGAACGACATGAGGGAGAGTAATTAATGACAGAAATTTCATTTTTGGGTGAACTAACCCTTTAAGATTGTAAAATGCAACAAAAAACCTGCACATCTACAACTGAAATGATCTATAAAACAAAGTTTGAATGCAGTGGTTTGAGCTGAAGGAAGTGAAACTGAAGGGAACAAACACTAAACCGAATGTCTGAGGAGCATCAGCACAGATCTGCCCTGAAAACACTAATTAAATGAAACAGCTTCACAATCACTGACACACTTTACATTTACAGCGCTGGGAAGATTCTTCATGACAGGAAAACAGCCTGTAGGTCACAGTGACATGATCTATCACTGCTTCAGTATGATGTCATGCTCTAGAGTAAAGATGATGTCACTATTACTGTCACTAGTGATCAGACCATTTTTACCTGCTGACCAGACAGACGCACATTGAAAGAGGAACCCAAAGTCATATGATAACTTTGTGCTCACATTCAGATTTTGTTCTTTTGAATGCATTGCATTGGTGATCCAACACATTTTAAAAAGCAACTGCAAGAGCTACGGACAGTATCAATTTCAATCGACTTTCATTGCATGCAAAATGGAAGCTCATGCCGCTAATACAAACACACGCAACTGAAGTCCTGTCATTAGTCTTTAGCGCTCATGTCATGACATCCTCGGCCTCTGAACTGCATGACTCACCGGCGCACGTGAAGACAGTGCTGAGTTTATTTCTGTGCATTCAAGAGTGTGTGTGTGTGTGTGTGTGTGTGTTTCCCCTTCGGAAAGCAACATCTGCTGAATTAACACACCTCTGGAGCAGCTTTACCACTTATAAAAAACATTCTTTATATTACCATGTAAATAATGTAGTATATGGATGTGGTAAT
>RJVU01048958.1:2466915-2491169 GCA_003731715.1 Anabarilius grahami | reverse complement strand
AAAATAACGACTTTATTCAAAAATCTCTTCTGTGTCATTCTCATTCGTTGTTTACGTCCAGCGCTTCCAGGTTCTACATCAGAACGGCAACTCATTATTGGTCGGCGTCAGCATCACACGCATGCGTCGTGCTGATCACGTGATCAGCTTTGGCCAATACTGAGCCGGCATTCGGATGTAAACACGGAAGCCTTCACTGTGCTTACTGCGTAAGGATAATGACAGGGAAGAGATTGTTAATCGATAATGTCGTTAAATTTGTTTTGTTTTTTGAGCACAAAAAGTATTCTCGTCTCTTCGTAACATTAAGGTTGAACCACTGCAGTCACATGACTGTTTTAACCTCTCGGATACCTCTCGGATTTCGTCAAAAATATCTTAATTTGTGTTCTTGAAGATGAACGAAGGTCTTACGGGTGTGGAACGACATGAGGGTGAGGAATTAATGACAGAAATTTCATTTTTGGGTGAACTAACCCTTTAAGATTGTAAAATGCAACAAAAAAACTGCACATCTACAACTGAAATGATCTTACGTTCATCTTCAGAACACAAATTAAGATATTTTTGATGAAATCCGATGGCTCAGTGAGGCCTGCATTGACAGCAAGATAATTAACACTTTCAAATGCCCAGAAAGACATATTTAAATCAGGTCATGTGACTACAGTGGTTCAACCTTGATGTTATGAAGCGACGACAATACTTTTTGTGCGCCAAAAAAACAAAATAACGACTTTTTTCAACAATATCTAGTGATGGGTGATTTCAAAACACTGCTTTACGAATCTTTTGTTTCGAATCAGTGGTTCGGAGCGTGTATCAAACTGCCAAAGTCACGCCCCCCAGTGGTGAACCATTGAAATTTTGAAACACTTATGACGTAATGAAGCCTCGTTTACTGAAATCACATGACTTTGGCAGTTTGATACGCGCTCCGAACCAAAGATTCGTAAAGATTCGAAGCTTCATGAAGCGGTGTTTCAAAATCGCCCTTCAGTAGATATTGTTGAATCAAGTCATTATTTAGTTTTTTTGGCGCACAAAAAGTATTGTCGTTGCTTCATAACATTAATATTGAACCACTGTAGTCACATGAACTGTTTTAAATATGTCTTTAGTAGCTTTCTGGGCATCTGAAAGTGTTAATTGTCTTGCTGCCAATGCAGGCCTCTCTAAACCATCAGATTTTATCAAAAATATCTTAATTTGTGTTCTGAAGATGATCGAAGGTCTTACGGGTGTGGAACGACATGAGGGAGAGTAATTAATGACAGAAATTTCATTTTTGGGTGAACTAACCCTTTAAGATTGTAAAATGCAACAAAAAACCTGCACATCTACAACTGAAATGATCTATAAAACAAAGTTTGAATGCAGTGGTTTGAGCTGAAGGAAGTGAAACTGAAGGGAACAAACACTAAACCGAATGTCTGAGGAGCATCAGCACAGATCTGCCCTGAAAACACTAATTAAATGAAACAGCTTCACAATCACTGACACACTTTACATTTACAGCGCTGGGAAGATTCTTCATGACAGGAAAACAGCCTGTAGGTCACAGTGACATGATCTATCACTGCTTCAGTATGATGTCATGCTCTAGAGTAAAGATGATGTCACTATTACTGTCACTAGTGATCAGACCATTTTTACCTGCTGACCAGACAGACGCACATTGAAAGAGGAACCCAAAGTCATATGATAACTTTGTGCTCACATTCAGATTTTGTTCTTTTGAATGCATTGCATTGGTGATCCAACACATTTTAAAAAGCAACTGCAAGAGCTACGGACAGTATCAATTTCAATCGACTTTCATTGCATGCAAAATGGAAGCTCATGCCGCTAATACAAACACACGCAACTGAAGTCCTGTCATTAGTCTTTTGCGCTCATGTCATGACATCCTCGGCCTCTGAACTGCATGACTCACCGGCGCACGTGAAGACAGTGCTGAGTTTATTTCTGTGCATTCAAGAGTGTGTGTGTGTGTGTGTGTGTGTGTTTCCCCTTCGGAAAGCAACATCTGCTGAATTAACACACCTCTGGAGCAGCTTTACCACTTATAAAAAACATTCTTTATATTACCATGTAAATAATGTAGTATATGGATGTGGTAATCATTCAGAACCATGGTAATACCATGTTTTTGGACATGTACCATGGTGATCTTTTGAAGTACCTTGGAGTAGATACTCTAAATAACATGGTATATGTCAATGCACCATGGTATTTTTGACGTAATATAATAGCACATGTGTGTTTGGTACCTTATCAAAGTTTATATACTATGGTATTATCTATGATATTTGGTCTGTCTAATCAATCAGTACCATAGTATTATTTTTTAGGCATTGTACCATGGTAATCTTCGTTATACTTTGTAAATAGTACCATATGGATATGGTAATCATTCAGTGCCATGATAATTCTGTGTTTTTTGCACATGTACCATGGTAATTTTGGAAGTACTTTGGCGTAATTACTCTAAATAACATGGTATATATTAATGCACCAGGGTTTTATTTTTTTTTACTTGTATACCATGGTATATTTTGAAGTAGTTTGGAGTACTATGTAAATATAATGGCATTTGTAGGCTATGTGTTCTGCACTACTATGGTAAAAGCATGTGTTTTTGGACATGTACCATGGTAATATTGGGATTATTTGAGTAAATACTCTAAATAACATGGTATATATCAATGCACTATGGTGTTTTGAAGTAGCTTGGACTAATATGTCAAAATAATAGCACATGTGTATTTGGTAATGGTGATACCATGTTTTTTACAAATAAAATGTGTGGTACTTTGGAGTAAATACTCTAAATAACATGGTATATATCAATGAACCATGGTATTTTTTAAGTAGCTTGGAGTAATATTATGGCACATGTGTATTTGGTAATGGTAATACCATGTTTTTTGCACATGTACCATGGTAATTTTCGAAGTACTTTGGAGTAATTACTCTAAATAAGATGGTATATATTAATGCACATGACATGGTATATTTTGAAGTAGTTTTGAGTACAATGTAAATATAATGGCATTTTTAGGTGTTTTGCACTACTATGGTAAAAGCATGTGTTTTTGGACATGTACCATGGTAATATTGGGATTATTTGAGTAAATACTCTAAATAACATGGTATATATCAATGCACCATAGTATTTTTTAAGTAGCTTGGAGTAATATTATGGCACATGTGTATTTGGTAATGGTAACACCATGTTTTTTGCACATGTACCATGGTAATATTGGAATTTTTTTAAGGACTTTGGAGTAAATACTCTAATTAACATGGTATATATCAATGCACCATGGTATTTTTTAAGTAGCTTGGAGTAATATTATGGCACATGTGTATTTGGTAATGGTAACACCATGTTTTTTGCACATGTACCATGGTAATATTGGAATTTTTTTAAGGACTTTGGAGTAAATACTCTAATTAACATGGTATATATCAATGCACCATGGTATTTTTTAAGTAGCTTGGAGTAATATTATGGCACATGTGTATTTGGTAATGGTAATACCATGTTTTTTGCACATGTACCATGGTAATTTTGGAAGTACTTTGGAGTAATTACTCTAAATAACATGGTATATATTAATGCACATGACATATGTACCATGGTATTTTTTGAAGTAGTTTTGAGTACTATGTAAATATAATGGCATTTGTAGGCTATGTGTTCTGCACTACTATGGTAAAAGCATGTGTTTTTGGACATGTACCATGGTAATATTGGGATTATTTGAGTAAATACTCTAAATAACATGGTATATATCAATGCACCATAGTATTTTTTAAGTAGCTTGGAGTAATATTATGGCACATGTGTATTTGGTAATGGTAACACCATGTTTTTTGCACATGTACCATGGTAATATTGGAATTTTTTTAAGGACTTTGGAGTAAATACTCTAATTAACATGGTATATATCAATGCACCATGGTATTTTTTAAGTAGCTTGGAGTAATATTATGGCACATGTGTATTTGGTAATGGTAATACCATGTTTTTTGCACATGTACCATGGTAATTTTGGAAGTACTTTGGAGTAATTACTCTAAATAACATGGTATATATTAATGCACATGACATATGTACCATGGTATTTTTTGAAGTAGTTTTGAGTACTATGTAAATATAATGGCATTTGTAGGCTATGTGTTCTGCACTACTATGGTAAAAGCATGTGTTTTTGGACATGTACCATGGTAATATTGGGATTATTTGAGTAAATACTCTAAATAACATGGTATATATCAATGCACCATAGTATTTGTTAAGTAGCTTGGAGTAATATTATGGCACATGTGTATTTGGTAATGGTAATACCATGTTTTTTGCACATGTACCATGGTAATATTGGAATTTTTTTGGAGTAATTACTCTAAATAACATGGTATATGTCAATACACCACGGTATTTTGAAGTAGCTTGGACTAATATGTCAAAATAATAGTATTTGGTAATGGTGATACCATGTTTTTTCCACATGTACCATGGTAATATTGGAATTTTTTGAAGTACTTTGGAGTAAATACTCTAATTAACATGATATAATGCTCCATGTTTTATTTGTTGACTTATGTATTATAGTATTTTAAAATAGCTTGGAGTATGTAGTAAATATACTGTCGTATGTATATGGTAATCATTTTGTACCATTTACCACTATGATATTTGATCATGTCTATGTTGATCATTATTTTTGGTAAAAGCAGGTGTTTTTAGTCACGATATCATGACATTCTTTACTTGGAGTGCCATATGAACAGGGTAATCATTCTGTTCCGTGGTATATATCACAATAGCATGGTATTACCACAGTACAGTAGTGAACGCGCACACTCACCTGTCTGTAATGCGTAGGACAGTCTGGTTTCGGTCAGGTACGGGGTGTCGCTCTTGGATCGGGCTCTTCTGATGGGCCGCCGGTCCACATCCTCCTGCTCGGGCGCCGCCGCCGCCATCAGAGCCGCGGGACCCCCGGTGCAGCCCCCGTTAACGGCGAGGGACAGTCACGGCAGAGACACGGAAGAGCGCGAGCAGGGGGGAGGGATGGAGACTCCTCCTCGCTCCGTTAACCGATCAACCGACACGACACACGCGAAACAGAAGCGCACAGACCGTCAATCGCATCCCGCCCTGATGCAGCACACGGATGAACGGAAACATCCAGAGCGCGTGGAATCCTGCTGCCGTACTACCGTTACTAACCGGGATGACGTGTTCTGCACGGAGGATCTGCACTGATGCGGCGGAGAGGCGGATGTTCCGCGCGCGAGTCCCTCATTCACGCGTAATACGCGCTCATGACACATGCATGTAGATGTAGTAAATACCGTTAAAACGACACCGATCTCCGTGCAGCTGTGACATCATCAGTGCCGATCAATGACCCAGAGCTCTTCACCTGTCTACGGTTCAGAGCTGACTCATGCTGAAGGATACGATAGAAATTCACACAATTGTACCCATGCAAACTGTAATAAATATAAAGAAATGTGAAAGGGTCATTCCTCGTATTTGGTTCCTTTTGGACATCAAAAAAATGTAGAAAATCAAACTCTTTTTAAAAGACATTTTTGTGTAATCATACAGTGATGTAAAACATCTGAAAATTATTTTTTGGTAAAGCTCGGGTAAATAAATTTAACCATTTATTAAACAAAATCAATGAACTGGTAGATCTGAAATGTCCACCCTGTTAGGGACAAATGAACAACAGTTTAAAATATTTATGATTCTAATTTATGGGCATTTTGTACATTCACTCATGTCCCTTTGTGCCTTTAAAAGCATATCAGTTAGTAAATTATCAGAAAATATATATTAGGCTATATATGAATTGTACTTTCTCACAAATGCTTCATTTTACATTTTTCGTTTTCAGATACAAATGCTTTGAAGGCATTTTTGTTAACTTTAGTACTACATTATTAATACTACAATACATTTTCAAAGTCACTTAATTATTAGTATATTTTTGGTATTTTCATGAACTTATTGTAAAGAAAACTGCTTAACGGAGTGGACTAAGTAATTACAGTGGACAGAATAATAACAGTGTGGTCTATGTAATAATAGGGTGGACTAACCAAGTAATAACAGGGTGAACAAAATAATAACAGAGTTGTCTATGTAATAACGGTGGATTTACTAAGTAATAACAGGGTAGACAAAATAATAACAGTGGGTTAAGTAATAACAGGGTGGATTAACTAAGTGATAAACAGGGTGGACAAAATAACAGTGGACTACGTAATAATGGGGTGGACTAACTAAGTGATAAACAGGGTGGAAAAAATAATAACAGAGTGGACTAAGTAATAACAGGGTGGATTAACTAAGTGATAAACAGGGTGGACAAAATAATAACAGTGGTCTAAATAATAATAGGGTGGACTAAGTAATAACAGAGTAGACAAAATAATAGAGTGGTCTAAGTAATAACAGGGTGGACTGAGTAATAACAGGGTAGACAAAATAATAACAGAGTGGTCTAAATAATAATAGGGTGGACTAACTAATAACAGGGTACACAAAATAATAGAGTGGTCTAAGTAATGACAGGGTGGACAATATAATAGAGTGGTCTAAGTAATAACAGGGTGGACTAACTAAGTAATAACAGGGTAGACAAAATAATAACAGTGGTCTAAATAATAATAGGGTGGACTAAGTAATAACAGAGAAGACAAAATAATAGAGTGGTCTAAGTAATAACAGGGTGGATTAAGTAATAACAGGGTAGACAAAATAATAACAGTGGTCTAAATAATAAAAGGGTGGACTAAGTAATAACAGAGTAGACAAAATAATAGAGTGGTCTAAGTAATAACAGGGTGGACTAACTAAGTAATATTAGGGTAGACAAAATAATAACAGAGTGGTCTAAATAATAATAGGGTGGACTAACTAATAACAGGGTACACAAAATAATAGAGTGGTCTAAGTAATGACAGGGTGGACAATATAATAGAGTGGTCTAAGTAATAACAGGGTAGACAAAATAATAGAGTGGTCTAAGTAATAACAGGGTGGACTAACTAAGTAATAACAGGGTAGACAAAATAATAACAGAGTGGTCTAAATAATAATAGGGTGGACTAACTAAGTAATAACAGGGTGGACAAAATAATAACAGGGTGGACAAGTGGTATAAAAAAATGGATGATTTCCTATCTCTCACATACAACCAATTACAATATTACTTTTGTGATTTTGATAGGAAGCAATATGTAAAACATTACCAAAGAACAATAAATACACTACTTCTTCAACTTTGAACATAAATTACTTTCACAATCACTATGTTCACTCTCAGTGTAGAAGACTAAATTCAATCTGTTCATTATATAAAGTGAGTGAGTCTCTTCAGAAAATTTGGACTAAACCGCTCGATTCATATGGATTGGTTTTACTATTTCTTTATGAACTTTTTTAAGCCTCAAAGTGTCAGTTACATAGCTGTCAATGGAGGGACAGAAATCTCAGATTTCATCAAAAAGGTCTTCATTTGTGTTCTGAAGATGAACGTAGGTCTTACGGGTTTGGAACGACACGAGGGTGAATAAATGATGACAGTATTTTCATTTTTGGGTGAACTATCACTTTAAGGGAAGCATTTCTATAACAGATGTCTAGAAATATTCTCAACTTTATTAATTATAATTGACAATTTAAACCTTGACAAAAAAATTGACAGTTACTGTCCATAAATTATCCCAGAATGTTTGTGTTGCTATTTTATAATGATATCATCAAGTAATATGATTTACATGAAAATATGCTGCCTAATAGTGATGACTTAAATATAGTTTCATCTGTAGGCTTATATGAATTTGTGCCTTAATTAAACTGTTATTTAATTGTTCTGTTGTGGTGCACTAATTGTAATTTCACAGTATTCTTTGAAGAACTGATAGTGAAAACATTGCAGGCGACGGAGAGCCTCCTCCAGTTCATCTGATGGCATCAGCACACACAACCTAAAACACACACACAGCGACAGGGTGTTGAGAGTGTGTGTGTGTGTGTGTGTGTATGTGTGTGTAGACTGCATGTCTAAAAAGGTCACTGTACCTGAAGTGGCAGCAGCTCCGTGAATGTGTGTGATCTTCACTGAACCCGACACACACACCCTGATCCTCCAACAACCTTCTGCTGTATAGCAACCCCACAGACTGCACACACACACACACACACACACCTTAAGGAAAGAATTCACTCTCACCCTCATGTCATTCCAAACTTGTATCACTTTCTGGGATTTAACTACATGGCAACCCCGTGACGAGTGTGTGTGTGTGTATGTGTTTGTACCTGTGCATGTGTCACAGCTGAGTGAGGAAGAGTCAGGTGCGGATAGATGAAGATTCCACTCTGAACTGACAGACAGCTGAATCCCGGAAGATCATTAATGACTTCGACAGCCCTGGAAACGTTACACTTCAGAGTCATTAGTCTAGATGCCACCTCCTAAACACACACATTTAAAATATACATATTAACTGTACACATTAAATAATGTTTAATCAGTCCTTAATTGTGTCTGTAAAGAGTCTATCCTATTCTAAATAATTACATGTATTATTAATAATAATCATATTAAATAATCAATAATCATATTATTAAAGTAATAAGAGGGTGGGCTAAGTAAAAACAGGGTAGACAAAATAATAACAGTGGTCTAAGTAATAACAGGGTAGACAGAATAATAACAGAGTGGACTATGTAATAATAGGGAGGACAAACTAAGTAATAACAGAGTGGACACAATAATAACAGTGGACTAAGTAATAACAGGGTAGACAAAATAATAACAGAGTGGACTAAGTAATAATAGGGAGGACTAAATAACAGGGTAGACAAAATAATAACAGTGGACTAACTAAGTAATAACAGGGTGGACAAAATAATAACAGTGGACTAAGCAATAACTGGTTAGACCAAATAAAAACAGAGTGGACTACGTAATAATAGGGTAGACTAACTAAGTAATAACAGGGTGGACAAAATAATAACAGTGGACTAAGTAATAACAGGGTGGACAAAATAATAACAGTGGACTAAGTAATAACAGGGTGGACTAACTAAGTAATAACAGGGTGGACAAAATAATAACAGTGGACTAAGTAATAACAGGGTGGACTAACTAAGTAATAACAGGGTGGACAAAATAATAACAGAGGACTAAGTAATAACAGGGTGGACTAAGTAATCACAGGTTAGACAAAATAAAAACAGAGTGGACTATGTAATAATAGGGTGGACTAACTAAGTAATAACAGGGTGGACAAAATAATAACAGAGTGGACTAAGTAATAACAGGGTGGACTAACTAAGTAATAACAGGGTAGACAAAATGATAACAGAGTGGACTAAGTAATAACAGGGTATACTGAGTAATAACAGGGTAGACAAAATAAAAACAGAGTGGACTACGTAATAACAGGGTGGACTAACTAAGTAATAACAGGGTGAACAAAATAATAACATAGTGGACTAAGTAATAACATGGTGGACTCATTTAATCATATTCAATAATCAATAATCATATTATTCAACAATTCTTAAAAATAAATCATATTATTAAACAATGAAATTTATAAAACAATGTGTTTTAGCATGTACCTGTGTGTATAAAAAGTAGGAAGGTTCTCCAGGATGGGGCGGATCAGACATGACATCAAGAGCGATCTGACCAATCACAGGAGGGCACAAATCTCCTGTCAGAAGAACCTCAGTGTATAACATTACAGCTTGATCGACGTTCACCAGCTCCATATAACCCGTCCTGAAACCACACCTGCATCAAACACATTGAGCAACACTGAATTAGCAGTCTTTTTAGAGACTTCCCATCGACTTTTACTGTTTTATTAAGGTTTAATTAAGGTCATTATAGACTAACATAATACTCAACATTAAATCAAAATGGACATTGTTAGGTTTTTGTTAGTAAAATTGTTAGTAAATGTTAGTAAAAAAAGGTAAGAAGATAACCATTTCAATTTTAGATTGGTTTTATTAGCTCTGACATCATAAAAGATTGACTTGAAAAACTCACTCTCCCATGATGCCGTTGGAGAGCGAATGGAGCGAGGCCAGCTGAACGCTCTCAGTATAAGGGGCTCCCATCTCAGCCAGAACCCGCTTATAGGACACGAACTCTGACCCGTCCGCAAAAACCGTGTTCTGATAAACCTGCAACACATAAAAATCATAATTACCAAGAAAACAAACATGACCAAACCAGATAATGAAGATTACACTCTAAACACTGACCTCGTTGACCAACAAGAAAAGTTCTTCGTCGGCAGCGAAGCGAATCACATCCTCGATGGACTCCCTGCTCTGGACGTGCCCTGTATATTTATATGACAACTGATCACTTCACTTACAAAAACTACCATGGTATTACCATGGTTCTTTGTGGAGACACTATGGTATTTTTCATTGGAATATCACCCTTAAGAAGTTTATTTAAGTGTGCATTAGTATACTTCTTTTAAACTTTCAGTCTACTTTTTATGTACTTTTCAGAAATATACTTAAAATTACACTTAAGTACACTTGACTTACTGACAGAAAAGTCTAAGTATTTTTGGCTTCCACTTGTTCTCAATCTTTTGATTAAGATTTACTTAATTTATTATTCTAAGTATACTTTTCTTGTAGTTGTGTTTACACTTTTGTTTTAGTAGCATATTAAATACTTTTCCACATAGTTTTACATAATGTCTTAAGCATGTAAAGAAAACTCACAAGTATACTTGCAGTATAATATACTAGTAGTTTACTAAGAGTTTACTAAGTTACTGCAAAGTGTACTTTCATAAACTAAAAATGTGCGACAAATATTTAACTAGTAAACAATCAGTATACTTATAAGTTCACTTGTATTATAGTCGCAGTACAAACGAAAAATGTAGTTGTAAACTACTCAAAGTTTAATACTGTTACACTTAAAGTAGTATACTACTAATACATGGATATTAGTATACTTACTACAGAATAATATACTTGAACTTTACTTAAGTATACTTAATAAAATTAACTTAAAGTGTGCTTATGTTTTGTGAGCGTATAATTACACTGACCTTTTAAACTAATTTTACCACTTTGTGTGTTAAACGCGTCACATGACCAAGAAGAACCGCAAAATTATTTAATTAAACTTAATTATATTGTCCCGTACCTGTAGGGTCGCCGGGGTTACTGATATAAATTGCCCGTGGAGAGCACCGCCCTCTTGACGCCTGGATGGCTCTGTTAAGCTCCGCCCTCTCCACGCTCCACCCACACTGCTCTTGCAGCCGATAGGGCACCGGAACCACGCCCATCCTCTCCAGGAGGCGTGCCAGAGTGTGAGGGGCGGGGTCTGGGATCATAACCGCAGACACGCCCTCTGACTGACACAGCAGTCGCATCATCACCTGCGCACAGTCATGTCTCTAATCCCCAAATGAAGCAATTACAACATAAATGAATGGTTCTGGTTCGTACCATCAAACCCCTCTGGGTCTCAACAGTGATGAACACTTGCTCTGGACTGGATGGGACGCCTCCGTCCCGCAGAGAAATGGACTCTGCTATAGTGTTTCTCACGTACATCGATCCACATGAATCAGTGTACGAACCTGAAGAGTGAAGCGACCAGACAGCCAATCACATTGTGAGCATCACAGGTCACATGACAGCATTAGTGGCTGTTTTCACAATGTATTTTTGAAAATAAATAAATGCAGCTTTGGTGAGCAGAAGAGACTTCTTTCAAAAACAGTAAAATATCATACTGACCCCAAACTTTTGAGGTGTAATGTGCATGTAATACATACTATAACTATCACAATTTCACACAAAGACAATCTCACCGATACTGCCTCCATCAAAGTGACGGAGTAACATCTGAGCTCTGAGACGAGCGTCAGAAGGAAGAGCGTCGCTCTGCAGGAGACTGGGATACAAACATCCGGCTATGACCTGAAACAAGTCAACATCAAACGCCATTCACTGCACAGTTACTTCAGCAGTGAGACGGGCTTCAGAGACAAAACAGCAAGAAAAAAAGGAACGTGACTTGATTTAAAAGAAAAGGATGTTGCATGTTAACATACACTGATCAATCATTTACAATTTAAGAAAGTGAACAGTGTCAGCTTTCATGTTGACCTCATCCCAGGACGATTATAACGGGACGTTCTGCTCTACTAAACCAAAGAGCAGGACACATTGTGCTCATTTGTAATTCAGCCAGTATAATCATATGTTCGATATATCACTTATTTAAGCAACAATTAACAAAACGTCAGACCTGTCTAACAAAGGTTATTGGCTTCAATCCAGCGTTGTGAGAGTCTCCAGAACTCAAATCCAGAACCTTCTTCATATTCATCCGCTGTGGAAGGACAGATGTGATGTTTAAAATTATAATGATATACAGTACAGTCCAAAAGTTTGGAACCACTAAGATTTTTAATGTTTTTAAAAGAAGTTTCGTCTGCTCACCAAGGCTGCATTTATTTAATTAAAAATACAGTAAAAACAGTAATATTGTGAAATATTATTACAATTTAAAATAACTGTTTTCTATTTGAATATATTTCACAAAGTAATTTATTCCTGTGATCAAAGCTGAATTTTCAGCATCATTACTCCAGTCTTCAGTGTCACATGATCCTTCAGAAATCATTCTAATATGATGATCTGCTGCACAAGAAACATTTAATGTGTACAATTGTACAAAATATTTGAGTACAATATTTTTTTTCAGGATTATTTGATGAATAGAAAGTTCAAAAGAACAGTGTTTATCTGAAATCTAATCTTTTGTAACATTATAAATGTCTTTACTGCCACTTTTGATTGATTTAATGCATCCTTGCTGAATAAAAGTATTCATTTCTTTAATTTCTTTTCAAAAAAATAAAAATAAAAATTCTTACTGACCCCAAACTTTTGAACGGTAGTGTATAATGCTACAGAAGCTTTGTATTTCAGATAAATGCTGTTCTTTTGAACTTTCTATTCATCAAGGAATCCTGAAAAAAAAAGTACACAACTGTTTTCAACATTGAAAATAATCATAAATGTTTATTGAGCAGCAAATCAGCATATTAGAATGATTTCTGAAGGATCATGTGACACTGAAGACTGGAGTAATGATGCTGAAAATTCAGCTTTGCATCACAGGAATAAATTACTTTGTCAAATATATTTAAATAGTACACAGTTATTTTAAATTGTAATAATATTTCACAATATTACTGTTTTTTACTGTATTTTTAATTAAATAAATGTAGCCTTGGTGAGCAGACGAAACTTCTTTTAAAAACATTAAAAATCTTAGTGGTTCCAAACTTTTGGACTGTACTGTACATTAAAATGATCTGAGCTGCTCTTCACATTCATTTTATATCTCTGTACTCTTACTGGATGACAAACAGTTATTCATTTGCATTTGTTTTTACTTCCTTGATTTCACTAATTAAAAATAATAAATAAATATAAAATATAGTATTACATATAATTTTAATATTCATATATTTTAATATTTTATGATGATATTTCATATTTTATTATTATTATTAATATTAATAATTGTATTTTNTCCTGTATCAGATAAAATAATTTCTGCTTTTTCTTTCCAAAAACATATTTTACAATTAAATTTCATGTCGTTAAAGCATTAAATAATATTAATAGTTAATAAAAATACAACTGTTCAGTGTTCATGTCAGCATATTAATAATGTATTAGTACATTTTGGAATGAACATTAAGATGTTTTTATACTGTATTATGTCTTTCCATTTAATTCATTTCATTATACAATAAATAAATTGATAAGGACACAAATATCTTCAATTATTCTACTTTCTTTTCCATTTGTTTTATTTTATGTTAATAATACCCAGTGCCATCACTGACCAAAACGAAATAGATAATACACAATAAATAAATACACTGCAAAAAATGCTGTTCTTACTTAGAGTTTTTGTCTTGTTTCTAGTCAAAACATCTTAAAGTTCTTAAATCAAGAAGCATTTTCTTGACAAGTAAAAATTATTTTCTTGTTTTCAGGAAAAAATAAGTCAAAATTAAGTGAGTTTTTCCTTAAAACAAGCAAAATAATCTGCCATTGGGGTAAGCAAAATAATCTTTTTTCAAACCAAAAATAAACTATATAATCTTGTTTTCAGTTTGAAATAAGATTATTTTGCTTACCCCATTGGCAGATTATTTTGCTTGTTTTAAGGAAAAACTCACTTAATTTTGACTTATTTTTCCTAAAAACAAGAAAATAATTTTTACTTGTCAAGAAAATGCTTCTTGATTTAAGAACTTTAAGATATTTTGACTAGAAACAAGACAAAAACTCTAAGTAAGAACAGCATTTTTTGCAGTGTAGTTTTACATCTACAAAACAAATAATAATTAACTTTTCACATATTTATATCATGCATTTTTAACTACAATTGTAAGACATAAGGCCTAAAAAAGTATTTATCATTAAGATAATAGATAAACCCTTTTATGCAATAGGCTCTCAAAAAATATGTTATCTAAAGTAGATAACTGATGTCAACAAATGGAACCTTACTGTAAAGTGTTACCGATTTTACAATAAATTTTCAGTTGATAACATTTTTACATGACTTGTGTGTTTTTCACCTGTTTATTGACGCGAGTCTCTTCCTCAGCTGATGGTGGTCTGCTGGTCTTCTTCAGAGCAGACATGTCTTCAGATGTCTTCTGTCCACGTTCTTCTGGCAAACAGGTCAGTGTGGCTCTCTCACTCCGTTAATATATGACTGCATTAACTTTTATTGAGCTCAGTGTCCCAGTAAAGGTGCGTTCAAACAATGATGATAACTATAACGATAACGGCATATTGAAACAATATCGATAGAATTACTTTCAGAAGATTTTTTTCCAGCTGATGAACGATAAAATCATTGACAGCCAATCAGAATTCATCATGCTTTAATTTTTAAATTGACAAAACTGTGTGCTAATAATAAACAGATCGATATAGCGTGTTTGTGTACACACTGATATGGTTATCGTTATAGTTATCGTTCTTGGGTTAGTTCATCCAAAAATGAAAATTCTGTCATTAATTACTCACCCTTGTGTCATTCCACATCTGTAAAACCTTCGTTCCTCTTTAGAACACAAAGTAAGATATTTTTGATGAAGTCTGAGAGGTTTCTGTCCCTCCATAGAGATCCAACGCAACTACCACTCCAAGGTCCATAAAGGTACGAAAAAGACATCATTAAAGTACTCCATGTGACTCCTGCGGCTTAAACTCAATTTTATGAAGCGACGCGAGTGCTTTGATTGTGCAAAAAAACATAATTTACCACTTTATTTTCAAAATAACATTATCCAAAGCATTTACACAAAAATGACAGCTCTGGCGTGAACACAAAACACATGCGTCGTGATGCTCTCGCGAACATGCGTTTTTGTAAATAAAATGGTAAATTATGTTTTTTGCGCAAACAAAGCACTCACATCGCTTAATAAAATTGAGTTTAAAGGATTAGTTCACTTTCAAATAAAATTCTCCTGATAATTTACTCACCCCCATGTCATCCAAGATGTTCATGTCTTTCTTTCTTCAGTCGAAAAGAAATTAAGGTTTTTGATGAAAACATTCCAGGATTATTCTCCTTATAGTGGACTTCAATGGACTCCAAACGGTTGAAGGTCAAAATTACAGTTTCAGTGCAGCTTCAAAGAGCTTTAAACGACACCAGACGAGGAATAAGGGTCTTATCTAGAGAAACCATCACTCATTTTCGAAAAAAAATACAACTGTATATGCTTTATAAAAACAAATGATCGCCTTCCCTATTCTACTTACGGAATGAATGCGGCGCCAGTTTCGTTTTTTTCCGTAAGTTGAATAGGGAAGGCATAGGACATACAGCTTAAGCTTTTTGAAGAATACGGAAAGCGGAAGCACCTGCAAGGTGATCATTTGTGTTTATAAAGTATACAGTTGTATTTTTTTAGAAAATGACTGATCGTTTCTCTAGATAAGACCCTTATTCCTCGTCTGGGATCGTTTAAAGCTCTTTGAAGCTGCAGTGAAACTGTGATTTTGACCTTCAACTGTTTGGAGTCCATTGAAGTCCACTATATGGAGAAAAATCCTGGAATGTTTTCATCAAAAACCTTCATTTCTTTTCGACTGAAGAAAGAAAGACATGAACATCTTGGATGACATGGGGGTGAGTAAATTATCAGGAAAATTTTATTTAAAAGTGAACTAATCCTTAAAGCCACAGGAGTCACATGGAGTACTTTAATGATGTCCTTTTCGTACCTTTATGGACCTTGTAGTGGTAGTTGCATTGGATCAGACTTCAACAAAAATATCTTAATTTGTGTTCTGAAGATGAATAAAGGTCTTACGGGTGTGGAACGACATGAGGGTGAGTAATTAATGACAGAATTTTTATTTTTGGATGAACTAACCCTTTAACCCTCAGGCCTGTTCTATACAGCACAGGTTCACTTTCACACTGCTGCTGTAAACAGAAGTGACCAGCATTTCAAAGAGTTTGCACCAGTTTTCAGGTCACCTGGGTTTACTCAGGTACACACTTGCACAGAAGTTCATCACACAACAACATAAAAATATCTTTATTAGTATGAAAAAAATACACATGCACAATGTGCAAAAGGCAATGTACACAATCATACACTTTTAAAAATAAAGCTTCCATGTTGTTGTTTTTTAGTCGTTTTTTTTTCTCATTGCCATAAAATAATAATTTTTGCTTCCCCAAAGACTTTTCAGTGATTTGTTTTAAAAAAATAACTTTTTTTCTTAATGTGAAGGACATTTAAAAAATCTAAAGAACCTTTTGTGGAATGTAAATGTTTCTTCATGGATCCATCAAAGCCCATAAAGATAATTTCTTCTGCCGTGAGTGAGGCTGTGTTGTGTTTGGATCCCTGTTTGGGAGATTTTATCCTGGGCTTGCCGTTGTTGTCTTGTGGTTCATCTTGTTTTGTCGGGACACTGGATCTTGTAGCCCACTCTATACGCCTGCAGATACACACGCGCCTGGTTTATCCTGCAAACACAGAAAACAACACCACACATGACAGTAAGAGTAGCACACACTTACACATTTAAGAGAAAGTTTACGACTGTATTTCACAGCTGAGAGTCAGGCTGGTATGACGTGTATTTTGTGTCAAAAGAGATTCTGCTATACAAGTTAAAGCAATAATAAGCAATGTTGCAACATTAATATACACTACCCTTAGTTTGGGGTCAGTAAGATTTTTTTCTTTCTTTTTTTTAAAAGAAATGAATACTTCTAATAAGCAAGGATTTAAATGGAAATTGATCACAAAAGTGACAGTAAATCATTTATATAGTTACAAAAGATTTCTATTTCAAATAAATGCTGTTCTTTTGAACTTTCTATTCATTAAAAAATCCTGAAAAATAAAATGTACTACGGTTTCCACAAAAATATGACTGTTTTCAACATCATAAATGTTTATTGAGCAGCAAATCAGCATATTAGAATGATTTCTGAAGGATCATGTGACACTGAAGACTGGAGTAATGATGCTGAAAATTCAGCTTTGATCACAGGAATAAATTACATTTTACTATATATTCACATAGAAAACAGCTATTTTAAATTGTAATAATATTTCACAATTTTTACTGTATTTTTGATCAAATAAATGCAGCTTTGGTGAGCAGAAGAGACTCTTTCAAAAACATTTTAATAATCTTGCCGACCTCAAATCTTTGTACAACTCAACTGATATGATTATAATGTTTTGAATCTTTAGTTTTGAACTCATAATCTGAATCTGTTCATTTGAAATGAATCATTACCATAACTTACCATAACCGACAGTTTCAACACACTACTAACTAACTCAACCAGGCCCCGTCCCTTTATTATGCACATAAATTATTTAAATGAGGAATATTGTGAAGAAAACTCATTTCAGGGAGTTCAGAAACACTGATATAGAGAAGAGCTTTTTCATGCTCAACAGCAACATTACACACTAAAGACAGATGAACATGGAAAAAAGCAGAATATGTCCATTTTAATTCTCAATTGTGAGTATGTGTGTGACTGACCTGTATTTAGTACAGAGTTGGACTCCCAGGGGTCCGCAGCGGTCCACGTAACTCTCCCGAAAGCCTTTCCGCACCGCGCGGGCCATACTGACCACCGTAGTCACGACAGGACACGTGCTGAAACCCCAGAGGACGGGATGATGGGCTTTAATTCATTAACATGACGAGTGCTGTGTGTGTGTGTGTGTTTGTTCTCTTACAGTTTCTCACAGCGTATGCCGCTCGTCCCCGTCGGACACACACAGGTGTTCAGAGGGCCGCAGGCAGCACCATGTTGGCAGGGAGGAACACACGGCGTAGTGACAGCTGCACACACACACAATTACATGATCACACACTATGTACACACACACACCACAGGATGAACAGAAGAAAAACTGAACTGAAAGAATGAACATGAAAGAGTCACTGCAAATGAAACTGAAATTGAATAAATGAATGATGTCATATGAATGATTCAATGATTAATGATGAATTAATGAAAGGATTCATGTTATGAATTTTTGTAAAGCAGTTTGAAACTAAAATTAAATACAATGGACTATATGCACGGTGAACTGTTCATTCTGTATTCGCTGTACATCGACACAAAACCATCAATGGTTGACTTTTTAATGTTGTATTCATATTTTAATGCAGTTATCACATTTTCCTAATTTGCCAATAAACCAGTTTTTGTTGATTGCAATAAAGACGAAGCTATTGGGACCGTTTAAAAACGCAGTGACTGTAATTAGACACACACTCTTTTTTTTCCTCAGCACTTCAAATGTTACCCTCTGGCCTTCTTCGGTCATTTCTGACCAAAAAATTTTATATTTTGAATTGTTAAAAATCGTAGCTTTGTTGGAATGAGATGACACTTGGTGACTTTTGTCACATTACCAATATGAACACACAAAAAAATCAAGGACATGATTCGGACATGTTAAGGGGTCGTAAAAAAAATAGTCACACTCGCCTTCTTTTCGGTCAAAAATGACCGACATAGGAAATGAATGGGAAATACGAAAAAATACAGCAACTCAGAGAATCTTTTGATCGTACAAACTACAAATCAGACACTGTGCAGAAACAAAGTGCACAGCACTGAAGGGGGGACACTCTAAAATGCCAAGAGTGCAAAATAGAAACACCCACCCCCCACCCCCCTCCCCACACACACATATATATGAACAAGCACGACTATAAGACAGAGCAAGTTTATGCAAATGTGTGATATAAAAGCAAAAATTCAGCCACAAAGCAGTAAAAAATGAACTGAAAGAAAGGGGTTACACTCTAAAACACCAAGAGTACAAAATAGAAACACCCACTCAAACACACACTCAGTTACACACATTCACAGACAAACACTCACACAACACACCATTATACACATACAAATGAACCAATGTGGCTGTAATAGTATGGTAAAATTGAGCCAAAACTCAAATAAGAGGATGAAATCAGATCAAACACAGATTTATTAAGCTGTTATAAAACACACCTGTGCATTTTTGTTATTTTATATTGAATTTTTATGTTATGTGTAATAAAATGCCGCCCTCTATGTTCAGGTTTGACTGTAGTAAAATTAATGCAAAAACCGACACTTCAAATCAATATAATAATAAAAAAAAAATCTGAAACTTGACAAAAAGTAGTCTTTGAGAATGTCTAAGTTTAAATCCATATCTAAAACTTAATAAAAATAAGTGTTTGTGTCCAAAAACCACTAGAGAATTTATAAGCCACTTTATATAGAGCTCTATGGGAATCTAGTGGTTACGACATGGCATTGCATAAGTTTTTCTTTTTTTACTCTCACCAAATGGCACTAATTTACCTTCAAAAAATAATAAAAAAATATTTTAGAAAAAAAAAAAGTATTATTTTCAATGGGGAAAAATAGTTAATAAAAATTGTATAAATATTGCATAGTATCATAAAATAACCTCAAAATTTTATGTAATAATCAAAAAATATTATAGAACAAGAATATATTACACTGGTTTTCCTGAGGAACAAAAAAGTTACTTTCCAAGGCTTCGGTCACTTTTGACCGTAAAGAAGGCGAGTGTGACACCTAAACGAAGAAGGCCAGAGGTGTGATGACCACAAACATTACTTGTTCATCCTTCTGAGATTGTCCCCATTGTAAAACCGAACATTTAAAAATGTAGGAAATTCAACATTTGATAGAAAACACTTATTTAAAAATAAAAAAGACAATAATTACCACCTTAACCAGCAGGTGGCGGCAGAGTAGCATTTATTTGGGCATAATCTAATCGTTTTTCATTTCGTTTCTGACTAAATATTAAACATTATAAAATAACTAGATTTAAAAATACATTTTGTCAATGTGAAGTATGAAGTACTCACAAAATCTCATGAAAAACAATAACTTTTCTTGTGAATGAATGACAGAAAGCGAGCGCCGCTCTCACTTTATAATCACAGCAGCTGTCAGATCAATGATTTCAGCACACTTATAAAAACACACATTTTATTCAATTTATCTAACTAAAGTGCACAATAAATATTTAATTTTTGAAGCTTTTTTTCACATAAAAGTGTGAAAACTGATGGTCGAATTGAATTTAGCCGAGAAGGAACACTGAAGTACGTCTTCATTTGTTTATTTTTATGCCGTCTTATGTTTGAATAACTAAATTAATGCTCTGCCTGACTATTTAAGTGACTATATTCTGATTATAAACTCAGTATTACACTACTGATGCTCAACACACCAGCACATGACATCTCACCGGAAGTTTTCCAGCTGGCTTATATTAATGCCGAAGTTCTAAAGAACGATCCGTGCATAAAGCCCATTGAATGAGTGAATAATGTCCTGGTGAATTAATAAATAAATCATGTCATGATAGTAAATGACATCATATGTGAATGATCAATGATGTCATAATCATAACAAATTTATTACTAACAATGTCGATCAATTAATGTTGCTCTGATGATAATTCTTCATTCAATAATAATGGTTACATCACTGAGAATGTATTCATGAACGATGTCATGATAATGAATGATGATGCCATATTTGAAAAATTAATGAATAAATGATATCATATTAATGACTGAATGATTAAATATATAAATTAATAAATAGACATTCTAGACACAAAAATTCTTCATTCATCATGAATAAATGACGTCGAATAATATTTTTTTGCAATTGAATGAAGGATGATGTCATGATGACTTGAGTGAATGATGTCATGATAATGGATGATGTCACACTGAACGGAGTACTGAATGATGTCATGATGGAATGAACGATGTCGTTCGGTCACGTGCCCGTCTCGCAGAGGTTTCCGGTGAATCCATCCACACACTGGCATCTGTTGAGTCCCACACACACACCGCCGTTTTTACACGCCGACACACATCCGACGGGTTCTGAGGAGAAACACACACACACACACACACACACACACACACACACACACACACTTGTGATGTTACTTTGAGGACAAAATTGCATGATTTGGAAAATTAAACTCTCTTTACATTTGGGGTTGGTAAGATTTTTAAAATATTTTTGAAAGAGGTCTCTTCTGCTCATCAAGGCTGCATTGATCAAAAATACAGTAAAAAAAATAGTAAAATATTTTTACAATGTAAATCAGCTGTTTTCTATGTGAATATACAGTAAAGTGTAATTTATATCCAGTGATCAAAGCTGAATTTTCAGCATCATTACTCCAGTCTTCAGTGTCACATGATCCTTCAGAAATCATTCTGATATGATGATTTGCTGCTCAAGAAACATTTATGATTATTATATTATATCAAGAAACAATGTTATTTACAAAAATAAAGCAATATCAATAAAAGTAATAACAATGTGAGTAATAAAGTAAATAAATATTGATTTATTCTCATAGTTTTTATTAAAATGTAGTTTCAGGGGTTGGTTTAGTCATTAAAATTAGTTTAATTTAAGATCAATATCAGTCTATGGTAGTCCTCATTAGGTAAGCATGTGCGTACATACGTACTTAAAGGGTTAGTTCACCCAAAAATGAAAATAGTGTCATTTATTACTTATCCTCATGTCATTCCACACCCGTATCATTCGTTCATCTTTGAAAAAACACAAATTAAGATATTTTTGATGAAATCCGATGGCTCCATGAGGCCTTCATAGAGAGCAATGACATTTCCTCTCTCAAGATCCATAAAGGTACTAAAAACATATTTAAATCAGTTCATGTGAGTACAGTGGTTCAATATTAATATTATAAAACGAGGAGAATATTTTTGTGTGCCAAAAAAACTAAATAATGACTTTTCAACAATATAGTGATGGGCCGATTTCAAAACACTGCTTCAGGAAGCTTTACGCGAATCGAATCAGTGATTCGGATCTCCTATCAAACGGCTAAACTGCTGAAATCACATGACTTTGGCGCTCCGAATCACTGATTTGATTCATAAAGCTCTGAAGCAGTGTTTTGAAATCGGCCCATCACTATATTGTTAAAAAAAAATGTTTATTTTTTTTTGGCACACAAAAATATTCTCGTGGCTTTATAATATTAATATTGAACCACTGTACTCACATGAACTGATTTAAATATGTTTTTAGTACATTAATGGATCTTGAGAGAGGAAATGTCATTGCTGGCTATGCAGGCCTCACGGAGCCATCGGATTTCATCAAAAATATCTTAATTTGTGTTTTTTCAAAGATGAACGAAGGTCTTACGGGTGTGGAACGACATGAGGGTGAGTAATAAATGACAGAATTTTCATTTTTGGGTGAACTAACCCTTTAACCATATTTTGAATTATTTAAAGTAAATAAAGTTGAGTTTTCTGTTAGGTTTAGGTGTTGGTTAGAGTATTTATAACTAGCTGTATAAAAAAAACAATAGAAGTCTATATATGTCCCAATTTAAATCATTTTGACAGCTAAGTAAACGTGTGTGTGTGCGTGTGTGTGTGTGTGTGTGTGTGTGTGTGTGTTTGCTCACCTATCTGACAGCGAGCTCCTGTCCATCCGTCTGCGCAGCTGCAGGTGTTGATGTCCACACACCTCCCGCCATTCACACACGGAGGAGAACACAGAGCTGCAAACACACACATTCAGTGCACATGTACCGAACATACTGCTTATAGAGGCCATATGATGTGAGAAAACATTAAAAAGCATCATATGGCCTCTTTAAAATCACACATACTCACGGGTGAGACACTGCAGCCCGCTGTAGTCTGAGGGACACTGGCAGGTGTTTGGAGCGACGCAACGTCCACCGTTACCGCATGGCAGCTCACACACGGCTGAGACACACACATCATCAGTTGTGTTACAGTGTGTGTGTGTGTGTGTGTGTGTGAGATACGGTCAACCTTTACCTGTGTGACAGCCGTCGCCCGTCCAGCCCGGAGGACACAGACACACGTTCCACCTCATGCAGGAGCCTCCGTGAGCGCAGGGTGGAGAACACATGGCTGACACACACACACACACACCACAATAAACACATGAAACACATTTACACAACCTTCTAAAGTTTCAGATCAGATTTTTAAAAAGAAATTAATACTTTTATTTATCAACGATGCATTAAATTGATCAAAAGTGAAACTGAAAACATTTATAATGTTGCAAAAGATTCTATTTCAAATAAATGCTGTTCTATTCATCAAATCAGCATATAAGAATGATTTCTGAAGGATCATGTGACACTGAAGACTAGAGTAATGATGCTGAAAATTCAACTTTGATCACTGGATATAAATTACATTTTGCTATATATTCACATAGAAAACAGCTAGTTTAAATTATAATAATATTTAATATTTTTTTCACTGTTTTTACATCAAATAAATGCAGCTTTGGTGAGCAGAAGAGACTTCTTTCAAAAACAAAACTCATGGTTTCATGGTGAAGGCAGTCCCAGAATGCACTATGACAAATTTTCAAATATTTATTCAATACTTAAAAAGTGTCAATAAAATAGTTCAATCTAAGAAAACAGACTTAATTAATTATTCCACCATGTTATAGTTCATTAGCATAACTATCAGCTGTTTTACAGTGTAACTGTCAGTCAAATGTGTAAAAACATATTAG
>RJVU01048958.1:2432858-2453204 GCA_003731715.1 Anabarilius grahami | reverse complement strand
TGTGTGTGAGTGAGTGTGTGTGTGTCAGTGTGTGTTTGAGTGAGTGTGTGTGAGTGTGTGTGTGTGTGTGAGTGAGTGTGTGTGTGTCAGTGTGTGTTTGAGTGAGTGAGTGTGTTCTTGTTTATATTACATCGTGGGGACCAAATGGCCCCACGATGTAATAAAAACCTGAGTTCACCTACATCACCAGCCAGCGGTTCCCACGAGGGAAATGGATTAATAAACATACTAAATGATGTTTTTTTGAAAATGTAAAAATGCAGAATGTTTCCTGTGATGGTTANGTGTGTGTCAGTGTGTGAGTGTGTGTTTGAGTGAGTGAGTGTGAGTGTGTGTGTGTGAGTGAGTGTGTGTCAGTGTGTGTGTGAGTGTGTGTTTGAGTGAGTGAGTGTATGTGTGTGTGTGTGTGTGTGTGTGTGTTCTGACCTGGTAATAAAGGTTTGTGTGACGTATCGCTCAAGTTGCCAGTGGTGAATGTTACTTCATTCTAAACACAAACACACATAAAAATTTCATATTATAAAAAATGAAACTATATTTATATTTCATCGCACAAAGAAAATAAAGTATATCCCATGTCCCCCCAAATTATTGCTGTAATGCAGGGAAAATAATAAAATATTATGCAAATTGTAAAGTACTTTTTAAGTATACATTACAGTGGCATTGCTGTTCTCAAGATAAAACACAAGACCTTTGTGTCTGGATCAGACTGTTACTGTAATAGAGAATTTGGGAGGTAAATAATGTAAAACCACCCTGGATCTCACCTGCTCTGTGGCGTCCTGTGTGTCTGAGTGTTTGAGAACTTCATTCTCTCCTTCAGTGCCGAGAGCTTCAGTCACGAACAACATGAGCAACACTGACAGAAGCCTGAATGACATCCTGCAGAGAAACATCATTCCTTCACAATCTGAGAATCCAGAACCATCTCAACTAATGCAGAACTTTAGACTCCCATAAAACACACTTCAGAGGAACTGAGTTCAGACAAAGAGCTCATAAAACTGCTGCAGGTTTGGGGGTCGAGCTGCTGTCATGTCCAGACATGAAGCACACAGTCACCATCCTTCTGTGACACACACACACACACACACACACACACACACACACACCCTCTATATTGGCTATTTGTCATGCAAACCTGGTTCTGACTCTTAGGGAATCATACAAACAAATTAGGATTAATCAGAAACACTTTTATATAACTTACATTCATAGATTTCTTGTTGCATTGCAGTAAATGCATCAGTTGCACTCGAGAAAGAATTTGCAATGCATAAAGAAAACATAAACATCAACAAACTACAGCAAAACAAAAGAAAGATTCAAAAGTTAATCTGATTCATAAATGATTTCAGTTTTAAAAACACACACCTGGAATTGCGGAGATCTCGCGCAGCACAACAGCACGATCCCGATGCTTGATTTCTGAACGACTCTTTGACTGACTCGGGAATCACGACTCCTGGCAGACATGCTCAGAAAAGACTCGCGTGCTTGTGTTCACACTCCACGCAGCGGATTAAAAAGCCGTGTTCATATTTAATACAGTTAACAACATATTTAATCATATTAACACTGGTGTAATGATCAAGTCAAAAGATTTTATTCATTAGTTCGTTTGAATCGAATAGACGCGAATCAGTCAAAGAGTCGCTTTCCTCACAGTCACTCCCGCTGGTGAAACTGATTCCACATCCTGCAGTTTAACCCTTTCCTGCACATTCAATAAAGGATTGTAATGTGCTACAGATGGTGAAAGAAAGAAAGAAAGAAAAGAATGAAAGAAAGAAACAAACAAACAAAAGAATGAAAGAAAGAAAGATCTGTCTGAAGATCTATCTATCTGAATAACTATCTATCCGAATAACTATCTTAATATCTATCTATCCGAATATCTATCTTAATATCCATCTATCTGAATATCTATCTGAATAACTATCTATCCGAATATCTATCTATCCGAATATCTATCTGAATAACTATCTATCCGAATATCTATCTATCCGAATATCTATCTGAATATCTATCTTAATATCCATCTATCCGAATATTTATCTGAATAACTATCTATCCGAATATCTATCCATCTTAATATCTATCCGAATAACTATCTTAATATCTATCTATCCGAATCACTATCTTAATATCTATCGGAATATCTATCTATCCATCTTAATATCTATCTATCCGAATAACTATCTATCTATCTTAATATCTATCCGAATAACTATCTTAATATCTATCTATCCGAATAACTATTTATCTGAATATCTATCTATCCGAATATCTATCTGAATATCTATCTATCCGAATAACTATCTATCTTAATATCTATCTATCCGAATATCTATCTGAATATCTATCTATCCGAATATCTATCCGAATAACTATCTATCTTAATATCTATCTATCTGAATATCTATCTTAATATCCATCTATCCGAATATCTATCTGAATATCTATCTTAATATCCATCTATCCGAATATCTATCTGAATATCTATCTATCCGAATATCTATCCATCTATCTTAATATCTATCCGAATAACTATCTGAATATCTATCTATCGGAATATCTATCTTAATATCTATCTATCCGAATAACTATTTATCTGAATATATATCTATCCGAATATCTATCTATCCGAATATCTATCTGAATATCTATCTTAATATCCATCTATCCGAATATCTATCTGAATATCTATCTATCCGAATATCTATCTGAATAACTATCTATCCGAATATCTATCTTAATATCTATCTGAATATCTATCCGAATATCTATCTTAATGTCCATCTATCCGAATATCTATCTGAATATCTATCTATCCGAATATCTATCTGAATATCTATCCGAATAACTATCTATCTGAATATCTATCCGAATATCTATCTGAATATCTATCTTAATATCTATCTATCCGAATATCTATCCGAATAACTATCTTAATATCTATCTATCCGAATAACTATCTTAATATCTATCTATCCGAATATCTATCCGAATCACTATCTTAATATCTATCGGAATATCTATCTATCCATCTTAATATCTATCTATCCGAATAACTATCTTAATATCTATCTATCCGTCTATCTATCCGAATCACTATCTTAATATCTATCGGAATATCTATCTATCCATCTTAATATCTATCTATCCGAATAACTATCTATCTATCTTAATATCTATCCGAATAACTATCTTAATATCTATCTATCGGAATATCTATCTATCGGAATATCTATCTATCCGAATATCTATCTATCTGAATATCTATCCATCCGAATATCTATCTGAATAACTATCTATCTATCTGAATATCTATCCAAATATCTATCTGAATAACTGTCTATCCGAATATCTACCTGAATATCTATCTACCTATCTGAATATGTCTATTTGAATATCTATCTATCTGAATAACTATCTATCTGAATATCTATCTACCTATCTGAATATCTGTCTATTCGAATATCTATTTATCTATCTGAATATCTATCTATTTGAATATCTATTTATCTATCTATCTGAATATCTATCTATCTATCTATCTATCTATCTATCTATCTATCTATCTATCAATCATCTGAATATCTATCAATCATCTGAATATCTATCTATCATCTGAATATCTATCTATCTATCTATCTATCTATCTATCTATCTATCTATCTATCTATCTATCTATCTATCTATCTATCTATCTATCTATCTATCTATCTATCAGAGCTCATGAACCCAAACCACCGTCTCTGTGAACACATGAAAAAGATCTTAAATGGCACAAATGTTGATTCTAATTCTGAACTGCGTAATAAACATGTTTAACGAGATGTGGGGAATATGGAAGACAGACACCAAGACAAATACATTTCAAACTCATTTATTAACCGATATTCATCCAGCAGCAGTAGCATGTGAGTGTTTACATGTGGGAGTGTGTTTTAGATCTTGTTGAACGCCGCGACATCCACACTCTGAACCTGAAACACACAAAACAAACACATCAAGCTTTACACAACACTTGAACTGTGCGCTAACGGCTTCAGTCTGCGCTGGAACGTTACTCACATAGTCCTCAAACTTGGTGATCTCCTCCTCCAGGAAGTCTGTTCCCACCTTGTCGTCCTCCACCACACAGTTTATCTGCAGTTTCTTGATGCCGTAACCCACAGGAACCAGTTTGGACGCCCCCCACAGCAGCCCGTCCACCTGCACCGACCGCACACACTCCTCCAGCTTCGCCATGTCCGTCTCATCGTCCCACTGTGAATGCCAGGACGACACCATGAGAGTGAGACGCAGCATTAGAATGTAAACGTATGTGTACAGTATCAGTATATTGGATGTGTGCATTCGCTCTTAAAGTGACAGCAGCCTAACCAGATCACTGGCACAGACACTTACAGGTTTGACGTCTAATAGGATGGATGATTTTGCGATGAGGGCGGGTTTTTTGGCCTTTTTCGCTGCATATTCTTGCAGCCGCTGCTCTTTCAGTCTTTCAGCCTCCTCGTCCACCTCTTCATCACTGCCAAACAGGTCAATGTCATCCTCATCTTCATCCTCCTCTTTCACTGGAGCTGACGGGGTTTTCTGGGGAGCGGCGGGACCGGTGCCGTTAACGGTCGGTGCTGTTGACCGCTTCTCCAGCGCCGACACTCGACTCTCCATCTTACTGAGAGTAAAACGCAGATCCTCCACCACTGAGACACAGAACGACAACAATTACATCTGCCTTTCTTAAATGGAAGTGCCAGTGCTTGCAAATTTTTTGTTAAAGGCAAAGAAATGATAGATATAATACATTCAAACAGGGTTATTATTGTTTACAAAAAACTATTAAAAAGGCTGAAATAAAAAAATATTAGATTAAAAAAAAAACTAACTGAAAAAGTTGAAGCACTAAAATTGAAAAAAAATTAACTGGAAATAAAATAAAAGCTGAAATAAAAAACTAATTAAACGTAAATAGTAATACTTAAAAAAATTTTTAAATAAGAGCTAATGCAAAATATTAATAAACACTATAATAGTTTATAAATAATACTAAAATAACACTGCATGCAAACTGAAGTAAATTTAAACCTAAAAATAGTAATTTAAAAAAAGATATAATAAAAATGACAAAAGCCCATAGTAAAATGACTAAAAATTTGACTAAAATTATAATATAAAAATAAAAGCTAATGCAAAATATTAAAATAAAACTAAAATAACACTGCATTCAAACTGAAATAATATTAAACTTAAATAGTAATATTTAAAAAGAGCAAAAACTAATAAAAATGACAAAAGCTCAGTCAAATTACTAAAAATTAAACAAATTAAAACATAAAATAAGATAAGAGCTAATGCAAAATATTAATAAACACTATAGTAGTATACAAACACAAAAGTAACACTGCATGCAAACAGTAAAGATGTTATTTATATTTGAAAGTGTATATAATTCATTTGTTTAGCTAGTTAGTTTGAGGGTACAGAATGCTTTTCCAAACTATCCATTCATTCTTCCTAAAAATTACCAAAAGAATCAAAAATGGAGCCATGAAGAAAGCAGAATTGGAATTGTTAAATTCCTTCCGAAATGCAGATGCAAAGCTATGAGAATCTCTTTAACACCACGAGACACAAACCTTTGTGTAGACTCTGGTTCTCTAGTTCCAGGTTCTTCATGCGTGCAGCGAGCTCCCCATAATCAGCAGCGCTGCCTCCGCCGCTCTAAACACACAGAACACACACACACACGTCACATCACAGTTCCCATCAGCCCCTGCTCTGATACACACCTGTGCAGTGAGAGAATCACACACACTACTAACAGAACACACAACTACAGTCGACAGTCTGCTGATGCATCACTGAAATGAAACATGAATTTTGCTACATTTTGTCAGAAATGATTTTGCATTTGGAGTTGGCATGTTCATTTTGTTGATGAGAATCTCAATCATTTTCAATTATTCAAAATTCAATGATTCTTTTGCATTCTCATGAAAATGTTCACAGATGTTTCTGTGCAATATTTCATATGCTATAATTTGTTGTTTATGAACACATATTGTTATGTTGGTACAGGTTTCCCAGACTTCATTGTCAGCTGAACCCCTTTGAGCAAAAATATTTTACTTAAAATCCCCCTCAGATTTTAAGATAATATTTCAATAATTTAACAACACATTCGCATTTTTAGCATTTTATTTTGATTGTTTTTTTTAACTGCATTCAAACTGAAATAAAATTAAATTTAAACAGTAATATTTAAAAAGAGCAAAAACTAATAAAATTGACAAAAGCACAGTAAAATTACAAAAAAATGTAACTAAAATTAAAAATAAAAACAAAAAAGGTAATGCAAAATATTAATAATAAACACTATATTAGTTAATAAATAATATTAAAATAACATTACATGCAAACTGAAAAAGAATTTAACCTGAATAGTAACATTTAAAAAAGAACAAAAACTAATCAAAATGACAAAAGCACATAGTAAAATTACTAAAAAAATAACTAAAATTTAAATATAAAAACATACAAATAAAAGCTAATGCAAAATACTTATAAACACTATAATAGTTTATAAATAATACTAAAATAACACTGCATGCAAACTGAAGTAAAATTAAACCTAATATATATATATTTTTTAAAAAGAACAAAAACTGTTACAAATGACATAAGCACATATTAAAATTACTACAAATTAAATTAATTTGTTCACAAATTGTGTATAAATGAAAAATATTCTTTTTGTTCATTTAGTGATTATTTTAACTTAATCATTAAATTAAACAAAAAATATAATATAAAAATAAAGGTTAATGCAAAATATTAATAAAAACTATAATAGTATATAAATAATACTAAAAAACTGCATTCAAACTGAAATAAAATTAAACTTAACTATTTAAAAAGAGCAAAAATAAAATTGACAAAAGCACAGTAAAATTAAAAAAAAAAAAACTAAAATTAAAATATAAAAACAAAAATAAAAGCTAATGCAAAATATTAATAAACTCTATAATAGTTTATAAATAATACTAAAATAAAACTGTGTGCAAACTGAAATAAAATTAAAGTTAAATAATAATATTTAAAAAAAAATGACAAAAGCACAGTAAAATGACTAAAAATTAAATATAAAAACAAAAATAAAAGCTATTGCAAAATATTAATAAACATTATAACAGTTTATAAATAATAGTAAAATAGCACTGTATGTAAACTAAAGTAAAATTAATTAATAATAATATTTTTTTTTTTTTTAAAGAACAAAAACTATACAAATTACAAAAGCACATAGTAAAATAACTAAAAATTAAACTAATTAATTTGTTCACAAATTGTGTGTATAAATGCAAAATATTCTTTCTTGTGCTCATTTAGTGATTATTTTAACTTAATCGTACTTCTTGCATGAAACTTTTTAAATTCTATTTGGTTAAAATGATGGTTCTCACTGAAAAACAAACAAACAAAACACTGTCTTATAGGTAATTACAGAGCATATACATAAATACAGCACAGCCTGGAATAACATACACACCAGGGTTATTATAGTTAACTAAAACTCTGTCAATGATACTAAAATAACACTGATACAAACCTCACAACAAAGATACAAGTGTATATGCTGTTATTTATGGTTTCTGCAAAATTGGATCTTCCATAGCACTACACACGAAACATCACGACAAGTCCACACAGGAACGCATGCAACAGATTTCTTCTGAAACTTCCTAAAACAACACGCATGCGAGCATGCACACGCTTCACGCAGTAGCCGACTTTGACGTGAGCCGCTTTGGTGTGTGTCTGGCCGACGGCATTCACACACACACACACACACACTTACAGGAGAGGAGCGGTGGGAGGGGTTTGATATTTTAGGGGCGGAGCCTCTACTTGGCTGCAAGGTTGTCTTCAGCTACAGGAGAGATCATTTATAAGGAAAGTGCAGATCAAGGAAGTCAACAGATGATTTAAGAGAGAAGAACTGTGGCTCTGTTCTAAAACCTAGTGAGCCGCCTACATAGACAGCATATCAGAGACGCAAAGGCTAGGCGACATGATCATACTGCCTTCTAAGAGAATCATGTGAAGCCTTGCAGTAGACAGCTCACTAGAGTTTAGGAAGAGAATAGAGCTGCACAATTAATCGAGAATTAAAACCGCTTATAAACTGGCTGTTGACAACAAAACAGAAGCTTTAAAGTGTCATGAAAGTGACATTTGTTTTACTGTACTGAAGAAACATACACTTAGAGCTGAACAGGCAGATGTGAAGGAACAACACAGAAACTGTCTTTTGTGACATTTGAATTCTCTGCTGTAATGCAATCTAGTACATAAAACAGTGCAGTGATTGGATTGGTTTCTCAGCTGGATAAAGCAAACCAGCGTCTCGCTAGTAAAGTTATAATGGATGAGGATTGCGGTGACGTACAGTAAGCATGAGTGAGTCCGCTATATGCGCTCTCGACGCACTGATCGCACACTGTATTTACACACAGACGCATTTCAGTACATTCACGTTGTTTCCACACACAATCAGGATAATGTTTGGATTTGTTGCTGTGTTTAGTAATTCTGAATGGATCCGTGTACTGTAGTATATGCAGTCAGGTCAAGGCGGTTGGTTTAGTTTTTTTTTTAGTTGGGCATCTCCATGTGGTCCTGTTAAGTGTCGCAACTTGAACTTAAACATTCTGTACACTGTGAATTCTGAAAGATTTTTTTTCCTTGTAATGATTTTTTATTATTATTTGGGTTTTTGGTGTGCGTATATTTATGAATTATATGGACTCCTTATATAATTTGGTTATTTGGTGTTACAGTTATATAGTTCTGTGTTAATCAACAATCAATTTGATGGTTTACTTTGCTGGATATAGCAAATTATGACAAAATGTACATGTTAAACAAGATAAATGGTATATGCTTAATTTCACGATTAAAGGGTTAGTTCAACCAAAAATGAAGTTTCTGTCATTAATTACTCACCCTCATGTCGTTCCACACCCGTAAGGCCTTCGTTCATCTTCAGAACACAAAGTAAGATATTTTTGATGAAATCCGAGAGGTATATGACTTGTCCATACTTTCAAAATCCAGTAAATGACTAAAGACATTGTTAAAACAGTCATGTGACTGCAGTGGTTCAACCTTAATGTTATGAAGCGATGAGAATATTTTTTGTGCGCAAAAAACAAAACAAAAACAACGACTTTATTCAACAATTCTCTTCTGTGTCATTCTCATTCGTTGTTTACGTCCAGCGCTTCCAGGTTGTACGTCAGAACCGACTCATTATTGGTCGCCGTCAGCATCACACGCATGCGTCGTGCTGATCATGTGATCAGCTTTGGCCAATACTGAGCCGGCATTTGGACGTAGCCTTCACTGTGCTTACTGCGTAAGGATAATGACAGGGGACAAGCCCAATTTGTTGAATAAAGCCGTTGTTTTTGTTTTGTTTTTGCACTCAAAAAGTATTCTCTTCACTTCATAACATTAAGGTTGAACCACTGCAGTCACATGACTGTAACGATGACTTTTAATGATGTCTTTAGTACGTTTCTGGACCTTGAAAGTGTTGATTATATTGCTGTCTATGGACGAGTCATAAACCTCTCAGATTTCATCAAAAATAACTTAATTTGTGTTCTGAAGATGAACGAAGGTCTTACGGGTGTGGAACGACATGAGGGTGAGTCATTAATGGCAGAAACTTCAGTTTTGGGTGAATTCTTTAATCGTGATTATAATTTTAATCTATTGACAGCTATATATATATATAGATAACAATTTGATTTTTTCCCCCAAATTGTGCAGCCCTACAACAGAGCTTGGTCGTGTCTCTCTAAGAGCAATCGTAGGTTTTTCGTTCAACTCACCCCAGCGAGAGATTTCTGTATGTTTTCTCGTGCTCTAGCGATGTCCTGAAGAATACTGTTAGCTCCAGTGTCCTGAGACGAGAAAGAGAAACCTCAGTGTGTGCTGGTATAGAGCAAGTGTTTCTGTAGCTTTAAACAGTGAAGCACAGGGCTAGCAACAGTAAGGTCATGGGTTCAGTGTGGATGAATGAATGCAAACGTAAGTCTCTTTGGATAAAAACCAAATGCCAATTGTATAAAATTAAATAAACTGCCTAGCGTTCTTCAAAAATACCATGTGGAATAGAAGTGCATCATGCATACTGATGCAATAGTACAAGTAGCATGTTAATATGAGATGTATCTGGAGTTTATTACCTGTCTGGGTTGTGTAGGTCCGTTCATCTGCTCGTAAAAACGCCTTTCTGCTTCATCGTAACGCGGCTTATCGAACCAGATCCTCTCCTGCGCCAAACAGTCCGCTGCAGTCATCCTGCACAAACACACACAAGACCTGTAACAACCTCACAAAATACTACCTGAAATAAACATTGATTGAGCAATGATGAAATGAGATGAACATTTGATTTTTTTTATATATTCTGCCTTAATGAAAATGAAAGGATGTTGGGGATCTAATAAAATGCTAGTTTTTGTTTATTTATTTTAATCAGATGATATTTAACAATCAAAGTAATGAAAGTTTATCCACCACAAAAATCAACAAGAATTATGAACATAATAAGAAATAAGCGAATTATGAAATAAATCGCTTCCCAATGTGATATTTTCAACTTGATGTACTAAAATAACTAAAACTGAAATAAAAACTATATAGACTTTATAAAAATAACAATAAAAATAAAACTAAAAACTTACTAAAACATTAAAATGAACATGGAAACTGGTAAGTTACTCGTCAAAACTGGTACATGGACGCAATACTAATAATATTAAATGTTAATGCAACGCAACCATGCAAAAATGACATCAACAAAACATGAAGAAAACTCAATGAATACAGAACTGAATTCAGACAAATGAATCTTTCAAGCCAACACAACGGACAGAACACAACAAGAACGAACGTGTAAAAAAAGAGATCAAAGAAAAAATATGCAATGAAGATGGTGGACAAAAGAAGTAGAAAAGGTTGTAAACATTTTATATGTAAATATACAATGGGTGGGATTGATGTTAAACATCGTTTTAAAGGGATAGTTCACCAAAAACTGTAAATTCTGTCATTATTTACTGACCTGCATGTCGTTCCAAACCCGTATGACTTACTTTCCTCTATGGAACGCAAAAGAAGATGATTTGTAGGATGTTCAAGAAACAAAAGTAATGCAGGTTTGGAGCAACAAGAGGGTTAAAATGACAGAATTTGAAGTTGTGAGTGAACTACTTAACTATAATATGTGGGGAAAGTGTGTGCGATCTTTCTTGAGTATAGAGTCATACTTCTGCTTCCGGCTAGAATGGTTTATAGATGTTTTGACGGATCTCGCCGCGGCTTCTTCATAGAAACGAGTCTCCGCCTCCACATAGCGACCACGATCTAGCCACACCCTCTCGCTGTCGGCATGCAGGAAACAGCGCAGCGCTGCTCCTTGATTGGTGCTGACATCATCAGAATCCCGGCGATCGCAAACCACAGGCTTTTTTTGCGCAGAAACGATGTTATTTCGGAGTTTGGAGCTCGATTCATCGCTGCTGGTTTCCGGGTTTCTCTGCGGCGAGTACAAGTTCTGATAGAAAGACGCCTCAGCTCTATCGAAAAGAGGTTTATGTAGCCACACCCCCATTGGGGATGGCGGCAGGCAAGGAAGGCCGTTGATTGGCCTTGAAGCAGGTGTGGGCGGGGTCGGGGTTTGTGATTGATAGCCCTCGTCGCAGGGCGTCTGGCTGTTAGGTTGCAGTTGGAGGGATCTTGGGGTCGTTGGTTGATTGGGAAAGCGGCCCACAAACTTGCTCTCAGCTTGGTCAAAGTTGGGTTTGTTCACCCATATGGCCTGAACGACATGGTGACAAGCCTCTTGGTCTCCAGGGCGGCAGGTTTCTTGCTTTCGGGAGGAAGCGGAAGAGCTCGCAGGAGCAGTTGTGCCATTTTGCTGCTGCAAGAGTCGTAGGTAGTAAAGGCTCTCCGCTCTCTCGTACATGCCGCGGTCGAACCAGACAGTCGAATACTCCGATCTCAAACCTTCAAGAGCCGCGCTGGACAAACGCCCCTCAGCGCTGGCAGTGGTTCGGTCCGGCTGGCGTTCGGAAGAACCGGACTGATTCAAAGAATTCCGGTGGCTTCTGTTGCGCATTTTCTTGTGTCCAGAAATATAGAGGTGGAGGATTGATAAATAAATGAAAAAGAGGAAAAGGAGAGTGACAGGGAACTGGAGAATTAATTACACAGCAATAGGTTAACGTTAAACATGAAGTGTGCAAATTGTGTTTTGCGATGTACAAATGTATTTTGCTAATTAAACTATGTTTGTTTAGGGGAGAAGGGTCTACAAACCACACCCCTTAAAATTACGCCTACTACAAGTTACGCCTCGTGTGAAGAAACATGCGTGGATGTCACTGACACTGAAATCATTTTAAGTAAATTATTTTATGTTTTATGTATGAAATGTTTGCAAGACCAGCTTATATATCTTTCGAATCTTATCAAGTATGAAATAACAGTTAGTAGTAAAGCATAAATTATACTATCAAATTAATAGACTCATAGTAATTATAGCTAAAAACCTATCCTACCCCTTCCATAAAAATAAAATTGACTGTAGAGTTTCAAAACTGGTAGCCTAAGTTATACGATCTGTATGCCTTATCACTAGGTGGCGATAGTGAAGTTTAAAAAGTGAGGAAAGTGAAGAAGAAAAGCAGTACTAGTGACAACATCAGCGATTTCAGAGGGAGGGGCTCTGATGGCATCCCGAAAGTTTCATTGTAGGGGGCGTAACTTGAGGTAGGGGCGTAATTAGAAGGGGTGTGGTTTGTAATACTGCGGGACGCAGTCGGTTTAGGGTCATGTGACAGAAGTTTTAAAAGTTTAATGTTTTAATTTAACACGGCATAAGCTGGAAAAAACAAGAACAAAAGAAACGCTGTTTTAATGGATGTAGAGGTGGGTGCTTTATAGATAATAAAGAGACTTTTCTGAGAGCTTTTTAGCATACTGATAGTCCAATGGTTAATATTAGCACAGTACATAAAATTTAATGTAAAACGAGTGTTTGAAAAACCTGTTTGGAGACGATAGAGCTGCACGATTAATCGTTAAAAGATTGCAATCTCGAATCAAACACAAACACAATCTCATTCCTAAATGACAATGATTTGGCTCTGTCTATTAAATCTTTGACAAAATCACACCAGAACATTCAAATCTGCCGATGATCCAGAGAGAGCCGTTGTCATAAATATTAATATTATCACAGAAGTACTGGGATAAAAGTTTATAGTTCGGATATAAACACTGTTGTCTACAGTAGCGATCAAAATAGAGCAAATCCCCTTTTGAAAGTAACTTGAACCTTCAAATAATGATTTAATCGATTACATCATTACACCAGTAGGTGGCGACAAGTGACTTAAAATATGTATTTGTCATTGAATCATTCATTCAAGAGATTTGTTCAAAAACACTGATTCATCCAGTAATGAAACAAGTGAATTTTTTATCAGTGAGTCATTGAATCATTCACTCAATCAGTTTTTTTTAAATAATTCATTCAGGTTAATTAAACATTTTAAATAGACTGCAGCAATTATTTTGTCAGTAAATTACATGTTTTGTTTAGTTGTCTATTCAGAATCGCGGGAGAATCATAAACTCCGTTTGAAACTGAAAAAAAATCATGATTCTCAATTTATCCAGAATCATGCAGCTCTAGGAGACAATAATAATTTTTACTGAATCATTTGGTACAGCAAAAATTACACACTTCAGCTTTAAAGACAAAACAAGCTACACACACATACAATCACACAGAAACAATTATGGTTGCATTAAATTTAAACACTGAGCTTTACAATGAAGTCAAGCTGAAAATGAATAAAAAGAAGGAACTGAAATTATGATGGAGTAAAAAAAGGACAATCAAATTCAGAATGGACAAAACACCCACTCGAATCCATCATGGGACAAATAATATGAGCCAAATCCCGCATCCAGCATGCTGATGGGAGACAGTTTGTCCAAACTCACCTTCAGCAAACAGGAAAAGCGACCAAACAAACGATATGTAGCTCAACTCGCTCTTCTCATCCAGACAAAGGTAAGCAATAACCCATAATGTGTAAATAAGAAAAGTATTTATGTATATTGAATCTTACAAGAGGACTTCAATCCTACATGCCCTTACAAAGAAGCTCTATGGGGGAAACATGGTACTGTGATGATATCAGATAGGTACTTTGATACCATGGTACTGAATGATTACAATAGTATTTACCATGGTATAAGTCCAAAAATATGGTATTACCATGGTACAGCGTGCATGATAGTATTTAGTATCTTGTACTACTTTGTTAGTATAGCATGACTGGACACTGTAGACAGTCATAATTTAATGATTAAGCTAACTTGATTTGCATAAAACTTCGCATCAAACGAGTCCAGGCTGAGGACCCCCAGGGGCCGCTAGGGGTCTGTGGAAAGGTTTAAATTTAAGAATTAGGTCCCTCACATGAGGATGATATGGAAGCTTGTTTCTTCCATGGAATAAAACAATTTAAAAGATAATTGCAACTTTTTAATTTAATTTTTTTTCTTACAATTGCCAGTTTACATCTCACAATTCTGACTTTTTCTCGTAATTGCGAGTTGCAATTCTGACTTTATAAATAGCAATTGCGAGTTTATATCACGCAATTCTGACATTTTTTTCTTACAGTTGCAAGTTTATGTCTTGCAATTCTGACTTTATAACTTGCAATTGTATATATCTCGCAATTCTGACTATTTTTTACCTCGCAATTGTGAGTTTATATCATGCAATTCTGACTTTAGGCTATGTCACGCAATTCTGACTTTATATCTCGCAATTGTGAGTTTATATATCGCAATTCTGACTTTATATCTCGCAATTGTGAGTTTATATATCGCAATTCTGACTTTTTTTGTCTTGCAACTGAGTTTATATCTCACAATTTTGATTTTTTTCTCGCAATTACGAGTTTATCACAATTCTGACTTTTTTCTCATAATAGTGAGTTGCAATTCTAACTTTATAACTAGAGAGTTTATACCACTGAATTTTGAGGAAAAAAAATCTGAATTGCGTGTTTACATCTCGCAATTCTGACTTTATAACTTGCAATTGTAAGTATATATCTCGCAATTCTACATTTTTTTTACCTCGCAATTGCAAGTTTATATCACGGAATTCTGATTTTTTTACCTCGCAACTGTGAGTATATATCTCGCAATTCTGACTTTATAACTCACAATTGTGCGTTTATATCTCGCAATTCTGACTTTATAACTCGCAATTGTGCGTTTATATCTCGCAATTCTGACTTTATAACTTGCAATTGTGAATTCTGACTTTATAACTTGCAATTGTGCGTTTATATCTCGCAATTCTGACTTTATAACTCGCAATTGTGCGTTTATATCTCGCAATTCTGACTTTATAACTTGCAATTGTGAGTTCTGACTTTATAACTTGCAATTGTGAGTTTATATCTCGCAATTCTGATTTTATACCTCACAATCGCAAGTTTATATCACTGAATTCTGAGAAAAAAAAAAAAAAAAAAAGGCTATATCACGCAATTGCGCGTTTATATCTCGCAATTCTGACTTTATAAATTGCAGTTGTGAGTTCTGACTTTATAACTCGCAATTGTGCGTTTATATCTCGCAATTCTGACTTTATAACTCGCAATTGCGAGTTTATGTCTTGCAATTCTGACTTTATAACTTGCAATTGTGAGTTCTGACTTTATAACTTGCAATTGTGAGTTTATATCTCGCAATTCTGATTTTATACCTCACAATCGCAAGTTTATATCACTGAATTCTGAGAAAAAAAAAAAAAAAAAGGCTATATCACGCAATTGCGCGTTTATATCTCGCAATTCTGACTTTATAACTCGCAATTGTGCGTTTATATCTCGCAATTCTGACTTTATAACTTGCAATTGTGAGTTCTGATTTTATATCTCGCAATTCTGACTTCATAACTTGCAATTGCAAGTTTATATCATGCAATTCTGAGAAATAAAAGGCAGAATTGCGAGATAAAAAGTGGCAAATACCTTTTTTATTTTATTTTTTATTCAGTGGTGGAAACGAGCTTCCATAGGAATAGGAAGATCATATTTGGGGTTCAGTGGCAGAGATTGAAAACCCCTGACCCTATTATGTAGAATCAAAATGTTTAATGTGTTGGTGATTTATTTGATATTAACATTTAACTTTTCAAAAAGACTAAAAACTTCACTATAACTAGTATTAAACACACACACATCACCACTATGCCAACTTTCCATTAGAATGACAGTGATTATGACTGTCAAGAACTGAACCTGCAGTTAGGGGAAATAGACTCATGTGGATCTTATCATATTAAAGCATAATCACTCATTTAGTAGGTTCGAAAAGAAGCAGGTGTTATCCAGAGATCATAAAATCAATAAATCTGTAGAAATCTCCGGTTTACCTCGAGATCATCAGATTAAACATGAGAATGCGTCATTATTCAAGATAATCTGTCTGGACTTCCTGCACATGGAGGTGTCAGGCCATGAACACCAACATACTACATATTTATAAAAGATTAAGCGGATTTTCATTATGACAGTGACTGAAACATCAGCACATGTAACAATCATATATTGATTATTTTTACATGAATAAATAAACAGATGAAAGATGTCTAACCGGCTTTTGAACACCCTGTACATTTACAGCACCGCATTAATCACTCATTTAAACAAAGAAAAGCTATAAATGAGGATAAGCACCATCATTTTTCAAACATATACTCACTTTAAACGCTTTAGTTGGTGTTGAATGAATCGCTGCTGCGTCTCGCCGCGCGCTCAAGGAACAGAAGGAGCGAGCGAGACCAGAGCGAACCATTCGTGCTCTCGAGCGGGGGGGATCACTACCACAAAACCGCCTCAAAACTACCAAACATTACACTGATGAAGCTTAAATGTATGTGTAGTCACGAGTTTACAGTATACATATAGATATAAATCACAGTAGTGCGGTAGAAGACTTTCTAAAACATATTTTGTCATGATGTTTTAGCACATGGTACATTCTGTCACTGTTTCCCAGCGCGACTGCGTACATGACGCCATCAAATGATGGGAAAGGCCCATTTCTAGTGATCTACTGTATCTGCTCTTTTTGTGGAAATAAGAGTAAAAGCATAGCAAACTATAATTGTATTCTTAAAGACATATTTAATACAAACAAAAATAAATTTTAATAATTATATCTTATATCCAAAATGTTACCTATCAGATATTTTATTGTTAAATTTGCACGGTGTGAATAAATAAGGCTATAAGGGCACACAAAACTAATTTAAAGTGAATTTAACAGATTAATTTATTCACAGAAACAGTTTCATATGATGTTTACAGATAGTTTGAATCTGTGTGGACTAAATATATATATATATATATTGTATATTCTCCCAAGCAAACACAATTTATATTGTGAAAAATTAATATTATACAATATTATGTATATATATATATATATATATATATATATATGCACCGATACTAAATTTTCCACCGATACCGATAACCGATTATNTGATATCTGCCATAATTATATGTTTAATTATTATATTTTGAAAGAAATGCAAATAAAAACTTTATTCTCTCCATTTCATCAGCTTGTTTCAGAGTAACTGGTATCAGTTATAAACAAACACATTACTCAAATTAATATTAACACACAGATAGCCGAAAGTGTAAAAATTAGCTTTTATTGGCCGATACTGATTATTGGCCGATATATCGGTGATCACATATTATATATAAATATACATATTTAGCTTTTATTGGTCGATACCGATTATTGGCCGATATATTTTTATATATAATATGCGATGCACCGATATATATATATTTAGCTTTTATTGGTCGATACCGATTATTGGCCGATATATATATATATCGGTGCATCGCATGCTATATATAAATATATATTTCGCTTTTATCGGTCGACACCGATTATTGGCCGATATATTTATATATAATATGCGATGCACCGACATATATATATATTTAGCTTTTAGCGGTCGATACCGATTATTGGCCGATATATATTTATATATAATATGCGATGCACCGACATATATATATATTTAGCTTTTAGCGGTCGATACCGATTATTGGCCGATATATGTTTATATATAATATGCGATGCACCGACATATATATATATTTAGCTTTTAGCGGTCGATACCGATTATTGGCCGATATATATTTATATATAATATGCGATCCACCGACATATATATATATTTAGCTTTTAGCGGTCGATACCGATTATTGGCCGATATATATTTATATATAATATGCGATGCACCGACATATATATATATTTAGCTTTTAGCGGTCGATACCGATTATTGGCCGATATATGTTTATATATAATATGCGATGCACCGACATATATATATATTTAGCTTTTAGCGGTCGATACCGATTATTGGCCGATATATATTTATATATAATATGCGATCCACCGACATATATATATATTTAGCTTTTAGCGGTCGATACCGATTATTGGCCNAAACAGTACAAACAAGCAACTTAGGTTTCTGGGTCTATTTGTATATTGTTCCCTTAAGACTTTATTCCGCTTTACATAGAAAACACATGGACTTCTCATCCTTGGATGATTCCAGTTGTAAGTACTGTACTTTAAAAAGCACCTTTGAATCAATTATCAAAGCTCGGCATCCCTCAGCACCAGTAGTCAACATTCAAAACATCAACTATCTTGGTGCATAGAATAAGACATAAATGGTTTTAAGTTCATTGTCCCTCTTATATTTGGATGTACATTCAGTTCCTGTAACAGCTACTTCTTTCCGAGTTCTCTGGCTCTTTCAGTGGCCGCCTCTACGGCTCCCATCGCTGCCGCTCTGAATCCTCCCTTCTCCAGCGCGTGGATTCCGTGAATTGTGGTCCCTCCGGGCGTACACACCTCGGCCTTCAGCTCCGCCGGGAGCTTCCCGGTGTCACGCAGTAACACTCCAGCGCCCTACAACCAGCCAGACACTTCAGATTTCAATAACATCAATCACACAAATCTGGGTTTTACATATGATTGCAAAAAATTGCAAACATTATATAAAATATCTCTTCATGAAATATTTCCTACCAGTATTGTCTGAGCTGCAATCCGTCGAGCCAAAGCGCTCGGCATCCCCATTTTAACGGCACCCTCCGCCAGCGCCTCCGCAAAGACATACACCTGTGAGACGGAGCACAGCCATCAAACACCTTCAGAAACAGAGAATCACTATACAAAACTGGAATCACACTGATGTCTGTTTATGAAGATCAGGAGATAATGCTAAGCAGAATATTCACAGATCGTCTGGTTTATTTTACAAAGAGCTTGTAAAAATCAGATGCAAACTGAATAATCTGCAAGCTGGATTAGACGTTCATGAGACTGACTCCAGATCAGAGGTTTTAAAATATTTTAGACTGCCAAACATGATCATCCTCATGTGAGAATGAGAACATTTAAAAGACAGCTATATATTTGTATGTATAAAGACCCAATTTACAGAGTTAAAAATTGATTTTTTAAATTTGTAAAATATTAGGAAAATATTAAATTTCTTTTATGTTACATTACTACAATTTTTCCTGCTCACTATAGTACTGTACTGTTATATTATTAGCATTTCTTTATTAATTTTCTTAATTTATTTCAATCATTTATTCATTTAGTTTAATCTAATTATTTTTTTACAGTTTTATTCTAAATTTTTCCTCGGACCCCTAGAATTCCCTTGCAGCCCCCATGTATAAAAGACCCAATTTATACTGTGAGAAATTAATATTTTTATAAATATGTATAAAACATTATTTGAAAAATATTTCATTTCTGTTATATTACATTATTAAATTTTTTCTTAGCCCACAATAGTACTGTACTGCTAGATTATTTATTTACTTATTCTTTTATTTAAATGTATGTATTTATTTGATTTTAATTATTTAGTTTAATGTTATTTTATAATGTATTTATTTATTTAAATATATGTATTTGACTGTTTTATTTATTTATTTAATTTAATGTTATTTATTAATTATTAATTTAAATTTATTTGTTTTAATGATTTATTTATTTATTTTGTTTATTTATTTATTTTTTACAGTTTTATTCTAAATTCCCTAGCAAACCCCATTTATATTGTAAAAAAAATTATATTATAAATATGTGTAACAT
>RJVU01048958.1:2309538-2432852 GCA_003731715.1 Anabarilius grahami | reverse complement strand
TGCGTAACATATTATTTGGAAAATAGTTACATACATGTTTTTCTACACACAATAGTTAAGTATTTATTTATTTATTTGTTTATTTTAATTATTGACTTATCTAGTTTAATGTTTTTTTATTATTATTTTACGGTTTTACTCTAAATTCCCTACTTATATTGTGAAAAATTAATATGAATATATGTAAAAATATTATTTGGAAAACATTTAATATTTTATTTCTATTATGTTACATTATATATATATATTTTTTGCTACTTACTATAGTACTGTACTGATTTATTATCAATTAATAATTATTTATTATTAATTTTCTTTTATCATTTATTTATACTTATTTACATTAATTTCATTTAATCTTTTATTTATTTATTTTTACAATACAACTCTAAATGTTTCCGCAGACCCCAGTTTGAAAGCCCCTGCATACTTGCATACTTCATTCAAGTAATTCGTGTGTAATTTATAGAAAATCCAGATTCATAGGTAAGAAGCTGCTGCCACTCACAAACGCGACGCCGCTGCCACTCAAGCCTGTGTGGGCGTCAATCCAAGGCTCAGGCCCCGCCTCCACCAATCCACACGGGCTGAGGAGGGTCTTCAGGAAAGTCTCCTCCTCCTCTCCAGCGCATGAACCTGAGGCGAGGAGCAGCGCACCTTCCAAGAGCACACAGGGAAGATTTGGCATCATACGAATCACGCGTGTCCCAGCAGGCAACAGCTAGAGAGAAAGACAGCTAAATAATATCTGATGTTCTCAGAGGTTAGAAAGACTTGGGTAATGATAAATCCTCACCTCCTCAAGTGTTTCTAGAGTGATTCCAGCTGCCATGGAAACAATGATGTGTTCCTGAGTGACATTCCGGGAGATTCCGTTCAGAACCTTTGGAACGAGGTGAGGTTTGACGGCCAGAAACACCAACCGAGAGCGTTCGACAACCTCGTCATTCGAGTGAGTGACAGAGACGCCTCTCTCCTGTGAGAACAAACCTGTCACGGCACTGCAGGAATTACTGGGAAAAACTTTTACACATTACTGGCTTATTTAAGGAATCCAGGTGTGTATATATATTTAGCAAGCAGGTGAATCTCATGAAGAAACATCTGGGTCATATTTCACCCCAAAATCAACAAAAAACGAATTTGTACTAGTGGTATGAATTCACACGATTATAATCAATTTATTAACAATTTTCGATTTATCACAATTTTTGTATTGTGTTAATAAGAATATGCATGTGTAATGTAACAATGCAAAAAAATAAATAGGTTCAATGGAAAAAGCTTTATGCTAAATATTTTTATATTATTTTAAACAACATTTGTATCTATAATATAATAAAATATTTACATTATCTTAGTTTTAAGGGGAAATATGACCATAACATTTCTTGACTTTGATTAATAATTTAAAATTAATCAATAAATAATCTTTATAATTAAAATGTTAAAGGGTTAGTTCACCTAAAAATGAAAATTCTGTCATTTATTACTCTCCCTCATGTCGTTCCACAACCATAAGACCTTCATTCATCTTCAGAACACAAATTAAGATATTTTTGATGAAATCCGATGGCTCAGTGAGGCCTGAGCAATGACTTTCCTCTCTCAAGATCCATTAATGTACTAAAAACATATTTAAATCAGTTCATGTGAGTACAGTGGTTCAATATTAATATTATAAAGCCACGAGAATATTTTTGGTGCAACAAAAAAACGACTTATATAGTGATGGCCGATTTCAAAACACTGCTTCAGGAAGCTTCAGAGCGTTATGAATCAGCGTTATGAATCATGATTCGGATCGCGTGTCAAACTGCTGAAATCACGTGACTTTGGCGCTCCGAATCATGATTCGACACAAANTGTTGGAGCCATTTCATTGTAATTTGTGTTTGTGACACTAGAGGGCATGTGAGTATTTTGAGTACATTTAAACCAAGCGCTAATGAGATACAGGCGGCGCAATGGAAGGTCAAACAAACTTTTTGACCGTGCCGTGTTGAGGGTGCAGCGAATAGTGCTCATCCCTATTAACAGTTGTTTTGAATGGAATTTTGTTTATTAAGGAAGAGTCGAAGTAATATTTGAAGTTGTTTATTTTATTTTATTTTAGTTATTTGCAATGCCAAATGGACAATAAAGGGATTGGCATATTCGACTTTATTATGGACAATGACTTGATTTATTCAAGGTAAAGCACGCGTCAGAAACAGACTGCTAAATTCCATCTGCGTACCTACAATATTAATATTGAACCACTGTACTCACATGAACTGATTTAAATATGTTTTTAGTACATTAATGGATCTTGAGAGAGGAAATGTCATTGCTGGCTATTTCATCAAAATTATCTTAATTTGTGTTCTGAAGATGAACGAAGGTCTTACGGGTGTGGAACGAAATGAGGGTGAGTAATAAATGACATTATTTTCATTTTTGGGTGAACTAACTCTTTAATAATATCACAGGTCGTACCTGAAAGCGAGGAAGGTTGTTTGTGGACGGAGCGCTAATAATGATATTAGAAGGAGGAACCTTCCCTAAAGCACAGAAAACAGTAGAACATGTCAACAAAACCACAGAAATTTCCCAATAAAAAACTTTTTAAAAATCTCAATGGCTGAATTTGTTTTGTTTTTACATTAACTTCAATATATAAAAGGTATCAAATTATTTGTTTAGTACATTTTTTTGGTATGCTGCATTCATGCCATGTCATAATTACAACATGTTATGACATCATGTGACGTTCTACCAAAGACGGTCAAAATCGAGGGAGCGAGTCTACTTCATATATACACTTCAGGCAGCTCCATATACCACAATGCAACACGATTGTGACGTCACTGCATATCGCGTTTAATTTACCCCAACACAGACAACTCTATGATATATATTTGAGTCATTCCATGAAACCGGTATGATTTGAGTCCCTCAAAGTTTATTTTATCTATTGGGTCACCAAAATATATATTTTAAAAGCTTTATGTATTAGTTGAAATGTCTCCTTTAATAATGTTTAAAAACATCACATACATTTTATCTTCATATTAGAAATTATTTAGTTTTCTTTCAGTTGACACCATCTATTTTGTCACGTCCCTCAAGGCCTTCTATGAAAGTGTACTTGGGATATGAATAATAAAATGAGGGAAAAGTCCCATAAATATCCATCTGTGCTTTTTTTGCTGGTAATGTTTTTCCATGATTATTCATTAAAATCACATGATTTAGTTCCGTACCTCAGTAACCCCTCAACCCCGTTACACAAACCATAATCAACTGATACTTATGTGACATCATCAATAGGAAGTGACATCATAGAAGTCTTCTGAACAACATTGTGAGCAAGTTACCACCTTCTTTAATAATTATAACTAAATTATGTTGTGAAATTGTCGAGCTTAACAACTCGTTACATCAATTAAAGATAGAAAACTATTACTTGTGAAAATTATCTACATTATTCCTGATTTCTTAATATCATGCATGTCATGCTCTCTCCATTTATTCACTAGATTTAGAGCAGTGGCCAAAAAAAAATCACAACCCCGTCACACTCAACCCCGTCACACTCAACCCCGTCACACTCAACCCCGTCACACTCAACCCCGTCACACTCAACCACGTCACATTATTTTTTTGTTAAGTTTATGAAAAAGTAATTTAAAGTTAGTTGAATTCTGTCTGAAATGTTCAGATCAATCATAAGAATACTGATTTCAGTTCAAATTCTGAAGTTACGCCTCAAAAATGATGAGGTTTCTGTCACAAAAAGTGTCCATTTCAGGCTTTAGTAGCAAAAGTGTGAGATTTGTCACTTTTATATTTGCAATTACTGAATTAGTGTGAGGGACATCTGATTAATAGGAAAATGTTGATTTTAACACAAATACATTTTATAATAATATTCAGAGAGCTCCCATAGTGTCCATAACTTAAAATAATGACCAATAATAACAGGGATTTGATGCATGAGATGGGAAAATATGTTTTTCTGGAAGTTAAATATGTCATTAATGTTCAGAAAAGTAATACATTTTGGTAAAAAAAATCTAAAAATGAGTAAGTCCAAATCGTACCGGTTTCGTGGAATGACTCGTATATATATTTTTTCATTAAATATCTAAAACAACCCAAACACATCTATATACATGTAGAATGATGCATTAAACAGTTTTGCAAGGAAAAACATGTAACGTTCCAATTCCGCCAGTAGTGGGCACTCGTGCAACCTAAGCAATGACTAACATCCGAGTCAACGTGACTGAGGGAAGTCAGCGAGGGACGGGCATGCACTTATAATAAATGCACAAATAATGCATTTAAACCCAAAGGGTATGCACTTATAATAAATGCACAAATAATGCATTTAAACCCAAAGGATATGCACTTATAATAAATGCACAAATAATGCATTTAAACCCAAAGGATATGCACTTATAATAAATGCACAAATAATGCACTTAAACCCAATGTGCACCTGACGCGATGATGCCCTGCGCGATTCCAAACGCCATGTTTCCCGCTCCGATGAATCCGATCTTCAGCTGACACACATCCTGAACTCAAAACAAACACATTAACTATGCTGTTATGTGATGCTGCTGCCATATGTTCACCAAAAACATTCAATCACGAGGTTAACAACATCTACTCACAGTTTGAATCGCTGGTGAATCACTGCTTCTGTCTGAACTCTCTGAAAGATTCATTGTTCATTTAATGCAGCTCCGTGTGAATCAGATCAGTGTTTAAATGGTAAACTCGTGTCATATGGAAAACGTGTTCTTCTTCTTTACTTACATATAGGAAACAACAGTGGACACACTGACATCTGCTGGACTGGATCAATGGATTTCTAAACATAAATCAGTACATGCAGTCTGGGCACACTTTACGAAAAAGTCTTTAAATCTAAGGGCTAAAATTAGTTTTCTAGACACACAATGTCCCACGTATATTCATTACAGCTCTAAAAGATTATTATTTTTTTTTTACATGGATGATTTACTACAGTCAAAGTCCTTTTCAAGCAACAAGAGGCGACACTTCTGCTACGTCTACAAGACGTCTGTTAAAGATCACTTCGTCTGGAAAGCATCTGCTGTTTACAAACATCTGATAGACATCTTTAAGATGTCAGTTTTACAAAATCATAAACATCTTAAAGACATCTTCTAAACGTCTAATTGACATCTGACAGGAAACGTCCTATTTAGACGTATTGCAGATGAGCAAATGCTCTACAAAATACGTCTTCCAGACGTAAACACACACATCAAATAGACGTCTCCGAGATGTTCGTGTGCTATCAGGGAATAATATATAGGTCTGAATTGAAATATATTGTAAGTTTTAATGGATCACGCTACAAACATAATGATCTTATAACACATGATGCATTGCTGTATCCATTATCGCATAATTCACACTTTTGGACACTTTTGCTTTATCGGACATCATTAGACAAAACTGCAAAATCAAGCGGTTATATTCATTTATTGTTATTTAATGTTATTTCTGATGCATGTCCTTAATTTCATTTCATATATTGGTAATAATTCAGTGTTTATAAGCCTTTTAAAGAATTTTAACCCAAACTGGGTTTCTAGAGAGCAAAGGTTTTGTGAAAAAAGTGGAAGATTTAAACACAAAGTGTGTAAAATAAACTGATGATCACTAGTGATAATATTTTATTCAGTGAATATACAGTAAAGTGTAATTTATTTCTGTGATCAAAGCTGAATTTTCAGTCTTCAGTGTCACATGATCCTTCAGAAATCATTCTAATATGATGATTTGATGCTCAAGAAACATTTATGATTATTATCAATGTTGAAAACAGTTATTTACATTTTTATTTCATGATGCTATGATGAATAGAAAGTTCAAAAGAACAGCATTTGTCTGAAATCTAAATCTTTTGTAACATTAAACCCTACCGTTCAAAAGTTTGGGGTCAGTAAGAATTTTAATTTTATTTTTGGGGGATAGAAATAAAATTAATCAATACTTTTATTCATCAAGGATGAGTTAAACTGATCAAAAGTTACAGTAAAGACAATTATAATGTTAGAAAATATTATATTTTAAATAAATGCTTTTCTTTTGAACTTTCTATTCATCGAAGAATTTTGAAAAAAAATTGTACACGACTGTTTTCAACATTGATAATAATAATGAATGTTTCTTGAGCATCAAATCATCATATCAGAATGATTTCTGAAGGATCATGTGACACTGAAGACTGAAAATTCAGCTTTGATCACAGAAATAAATTACACTTTTCTGTATATTGACATAGAAAACAGCTGTTTTAAATTGGAATAATATTTCACAATATTACTGTTTTTGTTTGTATTTTTAATCAAATAAATGCAGGCTTGGTGAGCAGAAGATACTTCTTTTAAAACATTAAAAAAATCTTACTGACCCCAAACTTTTGATCGGTAGTGTATGTGTTGCCAAACTAAGTGACTCAATCATGCATGGTAAAATTCATTCAGGTCTGGTGTCATATATAATTTGTCAATAAAGATACTGAGATGGCGCCATCTGCTGGACTGAACTGGATTTTACACAGTGTGTTTAAAATGATTGAAACTAAAAAAAAATATTAAAATAGAATTCATCCTGGAGCATCTGGACATGTAAATGAAAGTTAAACTTTTCTCCACAAATGCTCAAACTGTCTAAAAGGTTTACAATTATTTTTAAAATACATTATAGAGCTTAAAATGAATAATTAGGTTCTATATAGAACTCTGGGGTTCTTGACTAAATTTTAAAGAACACTTTATGCCAAAAATGTTCTATAAGGAGAAATATTGAATATTTTTTCTAGTGATAAACTGTTTACAAGCTGTTTAAAACATAAAATTTAATTAAAATAAAAAATGAATTAAAATAAGATGAATGATTTAAAACTAAATCTATAAAACATCCCATGATGGAAACCTTGAAAAAGGTACTGCATATGATGACCAATCCACCAAATGAGTGTCATTTGCTTGTTGTAACTCTTAAAAATTAAACTTTATTAAGCTTTATTTTTTTAAACTTTATCTTTTTTTCAACGCTGAATCTAATAACATATTTAACTATACAAAATGTGTGAGATGGATGCGTGTTTTTCAGTCCTGTTACCAAAACTCATGTACCATTTAAAGGATTAGTTCACTTTTAAGGTTTTATTAAGGTTTTTACTAAGGTTTTTGAGGAAAACATTCCAGGATTTTTCTCCATATAGTGGACTTCACTGGGGTTCAACGGGTTGAAGGTCCAAATGTCAGTTTCAGCGCAGCTTCAAAGAGCTCTACATGATCCCAGACGAGGAATAAGAGTCTTATCCAGAGAAACCATCGGACATTTAAAAAAAAAATAAAAAAATAATATACTTTTTAATCACAAATGCTTGTCTTTGACTGTTCTGCTCATTGATATACAGTACAGTCCAAAAGTTTGGAACCACTAAGATTTTTAATGTTTTTAAAAGAAGTTTCGTCTGCTCACCAAGGCTTCATTTATTTAATTAAAAATACAGTAAAAAACAGTAATATTGTGAAATATTATTACAATTTAAAATAACTGTGTACTATTTAAATATATTTGACAAAGTAATTTATTCCTGTGATGCAAAGCTGAATTTTCAGCATCGTTACTCCAGTCTTCAGTGTCACATGATCCTTCAGAAATCATTCTAATATGCTGATTTGCTGCTCAATAAACATTTATGATTATTTTCAATGTTGAAAACAGTTGTGTACTTTTTTTTTCAGGATTCCTTGATGAATAGAAAGTTCAAAAGAACAGCATTTATCTGAAATACAAAGCTTCTGTAGCATTATACACTACCGTTCAAAAGTTTGGGGTCAGTAAGAATTTTTATTTTTATTTTTTTGAAAAGAAATTAAAGAAATGAATACTTTTATTCAGCAAGGATGCATTAAATCAATCAAAGACATTTATAATGTTACAAAAGATTAGATTTCAGATAAACACTGTTCTTTTGAACTTTCTATTCATCAAATAATCCTGAAAAAAAATATTGTACACAAATATTTTGTACAATTGTACACATTAAATGTTTCTTGAGCAGCAGATCAGCATATTAGAATGATTTCTGAAGGATCATGTGACACTGAAGACTGGAGTAATGATGCTGAAAATTCAGCTTTGCATCACAGGAATAAATTACTTTGTGAAATATATTCAAATAGAAAACAGTTATTTTAAATTGTAATAATATTTCACAATATTACTGTTTTTACTGTATTTTTAATTAAATAAATGTAGCCTTGGTGAGCAGACGAAACTTCTTTTAAAAACATTAAAAATCTTAGTGGTTCCAAACTTTTGGAATGTACTGTATATAATAAAGGCTAGAGGTTTTCAATTATATAGGTTTTACTGACACCAATAACGATTTTATGACTAATCTTTTGTCTAAATTACAATCTTTGTGGATGTGGTTGTAGTTATTAGCTGGCTAATAACAAGAAGCTTTGAGTGAGACCTAGTAATTACAGTTTCTACCCAGTAATTTTACATCAGTGGGAGAGGCAGAATTGCTCTTTCTTTTCAATATAACTTAAGTTGCACATGATTTCCAATCGGTTTGGTTTGTTAAAAAACATCTTACATTATGATACAGGAAATTGCTGGCTTTAATAGGAGAAGATGCCAGACTTTTGTGCAGCCTATGGATTCTCCAATCGCCGAAGTCTCAAAACGAGAGCCTTTCACCTGTAAGATATGACAATGTTATGATTATATTTGGGATAATCGTTAGTTACTTAGTGGATGTACAATACAGATCCTGTTACACAGGAACAGCGGGGCTATGACATAATAGTATTACAAGACCCAAAGCTTTTTACAAGTTTGTTTACACAATCGCAGAATTGTAATTTTGTATTTTTTTGGAACAGTGATCTCTGAAGTAGGCGCAGTGCAATGTCGAGGGGAAAAGCCTAGTATAATTGGCCCAACCTTGAAGAAGTTAAAATAAACATGTAATAATTCAAATGATTTTATTTTAATAGTACACTAAAAAATGCTGGGTTAAAAACAACCCAAGTTGGGTTGAAAATGGACAAACCCAGCGATTGGGTTGTTTTGACCCAGCAGTTGGGTTAAATGTTTGCCCAACGTGCTGGGTAGTTTTATTTAACCCAAATATTGTTTACAAATTACTGTACGGCTGGCTTAAAATGAACCCAAAATATGTTGGAAATTAAAAATCAGACACATAATTACTAGAGACAACAATAATTAAAAGAAGAACATTTATTAATAAGCAATTTAATAAATGTTTATTGTTTAAATATTATTCAAAAAACGTATTAATGTTTGTTTATTAAGCATATTAATAAATGTTCATTTCCAACATATTTTGGGTTCATTTTAAGCAAGAAATACAATAATTTTTAAACAATATTTGGGTTAAATAAAACTACCCAGAAGGTTGGGCAAACATTTAACCCAACTGCTGGGTCAAAACAACCCAATCGCTGGGCTTGTCCATTTTCAACCCAACTTGGGTTGTTTTTAACCCAGCATTTTTTAGAGTGTAATATTCATATTATAAAAGTGTATATATATCTCATGTTGCCATTCTGTACACTGAGTTTTAGTAGCCTATAAATTGATTTAACATAAATACCTTGTGCGTGTGTATATTCATTGCACCTATCTGTTCTGTTCAATGTTATTTTCATATGGAAGTCCATGGTTATAATTATTCATAAGTATACAGTGCCATAAGTACATCTCTGACGTTTATAACAAACCAAACAGTTTGAAAATCGGTAGAAAATTGAGCAAGTTATGGTTATTTAAAAAGTACATGCACCATTAAAACACAATGTTACGAGTGAGCGAGCTGACTGTGACAAGATGGCCGCCAGGTGTGGACGTCGACCTCCATTGGCCAGCAGTGCGGACGAGACATCTAGCCTTTATTATGTGTATCTATGGTTCTGCTATGCGCCATGCATTACGTTGAAAGGTCATGTGTAACGTAGATCTTCATTTAATTTTCTTTTCTAATTTTCTTCAAAATCGTCTGACACTTTTTTTTTTGTAAAGGGCATTTGGCTTAATCTTTGCACATTCGCTTTGTAAACACTAGATCGGTTCTTCCACTGTCTGCAAAAAGCGATTAAATCAATCATTGTGTTGGTGGGAATGATCTCATGCTGTGTGTCTTTTTCCTGTTCCATACTTATAAAATCTGATGCACATAACTGCACCCTGATGTGATTGTGTAGATAGATGTTATCTTTTTTTATATTTTTTATATGCATCAATAACAAAAGACATGATAAACAGTAATAAACAATATTTAACAACACCAAACGATACAATTATGAGGATTACAAAATAAAAACAAAAAAAGCATCCTAAACTAGCTTAAATGTTTTACATGTAAGAGTCTTACATGCAGTAGAATTTTTAGAATTCCTCAAAGAGTTTAGATATAAATCAAAATCTTTCTTAAAAATAAAAAAAGAAGGAGTTTTCTTTGAGAATTTACATTTGTGAATATAAAATTTGGCAAGAAAGAGAAATAAATTAAGTGCAAAATTAAAATAAGAAGGGTCTAAATTCAGAGAAACACCCAAAAACACAATTTTTGGGTTTATACAAAAGTTAGAAGATGGATATCTTCAAAATGATGACAAAAGGAGCACATGGGGGAAATATTATTAAATTGAACTAGTTTAACGTCGCAGAGAAATAGAAACCATTTCGAAAATAGAATTGTCACGTGTCACTGTTGTTAGGACAGATTAACATGGAAAAGATACTTTTTTGAGTCAAATTGCACGTGTCGTCACCGTCGACGGTTATGACTGCGGTCACGCCCACTGAGTGGCACAAAGACTGAGCGGCAGTATTGGTTTTCAGCGTGAATTCCACGAAAAACACACAAAACACTTCCAAAACGGGAAAGAGCTTTGTGATTGACTGTACAAATAGCTTTGACATATATTTATATTTATTATATTTACAGACCGCCGAGAGCTACAGAAAAAAAGAAGCATATAACTGCAATAAACAACTGGTCTCCAGGCAGAGAAACATGTTTTGCAGTTATCATTTTGAGTCAAACTGTCGGATTTTGAGGTAAAATCATACCCTATATATTGTATTGTTATATATTGTGTTGACAACTCATCAGTTAAATATTAACCATCTTATATTCTGCATTATTGGGTGTTTTTAAATAAACACTGACAAAAACTATACCATAAAACTATATATGTTTTAGGGCTGGACAATATGACGATACAACATTGATATAACGCGGGTTTAAACTTACCTATATTGTAGTTATATAAAATATTCACTGGCAGATTTGCTTTATGTGTTTCCCCGGTGTCGAAATCAGGCACAAATAATGTCAGGAAACACGATTCCTGGCTGCATGTCAATATCCATGGATTAGGTTTATTTGACATGTTGTAAGAAACACTTTCAAGCCCAACCTTTATTGTAATCGTTAGTTTTACTCGCGTTTTCGCAGTTTCTTCTATTAAATCCAGTCATGCAGCAGGTTCTTTTGCCACTCAGTCCAGCTGAGGGAGCGCGTTCCGGCGGGAAAGTGACGTCGATGCATACCCTCTATAGAGGGTATACATCAATTGATAGTCGATCGGCTCGAAAGTGTTTCTTACAACTTGTCAAATAAACCTAATCCATGGATATTGACATGCAGCCAGAAGTCGTGTTTCCTGACATTTATATGAAGTGAAGTGAAGTGACATGTGGCCAAGTATGGTGACCCATACTCGGAATTTGTGCTCTGCATTTAACCCATCCAAGTGCACACACACAGCAGTGAACACACACACCGTGAACACACACCCGGAGCAGTGGGCAGCTATTGCTGCGGCGCCCGGGGAGCAGTTGGGGGTACGGTGCCTTGCTCAAGGGTCTCACCTCAGTCGTGGTATTGAGGGTGGGGAGAGCGCTGGACATTCACTCCCCTCACCGACAATCCCTGCCGGACCTGAGACTCGAACCCATGACCTTTGGGTTACAAGTCCGACTCTCTATCCATTAGGCCACAACTGCCCCTACGTCGTGCATGACGTCACGTGCATACCCTCTATATGTAGTCTTGTGTTTTGATGTGTTCACTGTCAGATCGTTCTGGTGCCCCATATGTGCCTGATTTCGACGCCGGGGAAATACATAAAGCAAATCTGCCTGTGAATATTTTATATAACTACAATAGGTTTAAATCCGAGTAATCACTTATATCAATGTTATATATATCGTCATATCGTCCAGCCCTAAAACTTGTATAGTTTTTGTCAGTGTTTATTTAAAAACACCAAATTATGCAGAATATAAGATAGTAAATATTTAATTGATGAGTTGTCAATATAGGGTATGATTTTACCCCAAAATCCAACATTTTGACACAAAATGATAACTGCAAAACATGTTTCTTCTGTCCAGCTGTTTCTGTAAATTGCAGTAATCCATTTGCTTCTTTTTTTTCTGCAGGTTTCAGCAGTCTGTAAAAATATACCTCAGATTTTGTCAAATCTATTTGGACAGTCAGTCGCAAAGCTCTTTCCCGTTTTGGAAGTGTTTTGTGTGTTTTGTTGCAGCATTCACGCTGAAAACCAATGCTGCCGCTCAGTCTTTTGCCACTCAGTGGGCGTGACCGCAGTCATAACGGTCGACGGTGACGTCACGTGCATACCCTCTATATGTAGTCTTGTGTTTTGATGTGTTCACTGTCAGATCGTTCTGGTGTTCACGTCTTGTCTCCGCTGTTCCCAGCAGTTTTCTCTCGTCTCCAGTTCCTGTGTGTTTGATTCCTGCTCGAGTGTGGATTATCTCGCCCATCTGATCGTCTCTGGATTACCTTCTCGTCTAGACAGTGGATTCCAGCCCATTGCAGTCTCCTTGCCACCAAAACCTGTTTTACATGTTGCACTTCTACATCTGACCATCCTGCCTCGCTTATCTATCTGCTGTGGTTCCAAATAAACTGTTACTGCATCCGATACTGGATCTTGTGTTATTTCCCCCGTGACACTAATATTGTTCGAAATAAGTCTGTCTTTCATGAAACCTGACTGATAGTCATCAATTATATTATCTAGAACACATGTAATTGTTTTAGCAAAAATCATGGTTAGTATTTTGTAATTTTACATTTTTTAACAGGCTTATAGGGCGCCAATTTTCAGTTTGAGCAGGGTCCTTTTAAAGTTTATCAAATTTATAACACCTGGAGTCACAGAAGGAGGGAGAGTTGCTTTATGAGGACTTTCTAAATACACTTGAAGCAGAAATGGAGAAAGAACCTTTAAGAATTTCTTAAAACTCTGTGGTCAGACCATCATTCCCTGGAAATTTATTTAATTTCAGCTTATCAGTCGCCTCAGAAATATCTTTAATTTGAATAGGAGATTCATACAGTATAATCACCATTATCATCAATTTTGGGGATACAAAGAGAATTAAAAAATAAATAAAAATTTTGTTGAGAGTGTCTAGAGCAATAAAGGTTTTTTATAAAACTCTTCGCAATAATTAGAAATTTCTTTATGATCTTTTAAAACCACTCCATTCACATTAAGAGTGATTACGCTGTTTTTCTTACTTAAAAAATTATTTGAATTTCATATTCATATCTTTATATCTCAGAATTCTGACTTTATCACGCAATTGCGACTTTATATCCCGCAATTCTGACTTTATATCCTGCAATTCTGACTTTATATCTCCCAATTCTGACTTTATATCTCCCAATTCTGACTTTATATCCTGCAATTCTGACTTTATATCCTGCAATTCTGACTTTATATCTCGCAATTCTGACTTTATATCCTGCAATTCTGACTTTATATCTCGCAATTCTGACTTTATATCCTGCAATTCTGACTTTATATCCCGCAATTCTGACTTTATATCCTGCAATTCTGACTTTATATCTCGCAATTCTGACTTTATATCTCGCAATTCTGACTTTATATCTCGCAATTCTGACTTTATATCTCGCAATTCTGACTTTATATCTCGCAATTCTGACTTTATATCTCGCAATTCTGACTTTATATCTCGCAATTCTGACTTTATATCTCGCAATTCTGACTTTATATCTCGCAATTCTGACTTTATATCTCGCAATTCTGACTTTATATCTCGCAATTCTGACTTTATATCTCGCAATTCTGACTTTATATCTCGCAATTCTGACTTTATATCTCGCAATTCTGACTTTATATCTCGCAATTCTGACTTTATATCTCGCAATTCTGACTTTATATCTCGCAATTCTGACTTTATATCTCGCAATTCTGACTTTATATCTCGCAATTCTGACTTTATATCTCGCAATTCTGACTTTATATCTCGCAATTCTGACTTTATATCTCGCAATTCTGACTTTATATCTCGCAATTCTGACTTTATATCTCGCAATTCTGACTTTATATCTCGCAATTCTGACTTTATATCTCGCAATTCTGACTTTATATCTCGCAATTCTGACTTTATATCTCGCAATTCTGACTTTATATCTCGCAATTCTGACTTTATATCTCGCAATTCTGACTTTATATCTCGCAATTCTGACTTTATATCTCGCAATTCTGACTTTATATCTCGCAATTCTGACTTTATATCTCGCAATTCTGACTTTATATCTCGCAATTCTGACTTTATATCTCGCAATTCTGACTTTATATCTCGCAATTCTGACTTTATATCTCGCAATTCTGACTTTATATCTCGCAATTCTGACTTTATATCTCGCAATTCTGACTTTATATCTCGCAATTCTGACTTTATATCTCGCAATTCTGACTTTTTATCACGCAATTGCGACTTTATATCTCAGAATTCTGACTTTATATCTCGCAATTCTGACTTTATATCACGCAATTCTGACTTTATATCACGCAATTGTGAGATATAAACTCACAGCTGCGAGGTAAAAAGTCAGAGTTCTGAAATAAAAAGTCGCAATTAATCTTTTTTTTTTTTTGTGTGGCGGAAACGGGATTCCATATTGAATAGCATTAACCTCATATTGTATTTTAGTAACTCCCGTTTAGAATTAAAATTATTTTCCATTAGAGCTTCATTAAAAAAGAAATTAATCGTAGATATCCTCATCCTCTAATAAAGCAGAGATTAGTTTCCAATATGAGCCATAGGATCTTGAATAACATGGGTTATCAAAAGACAAAAATAATAGATTTATGAATGGACAATGGAGAAGGCAAAATTCATGTGAAATTAGTGACATAATCAGATAAAGAGTCGGAAATTAACCAGAAGTCAATCCTAGACCTTAGTGAACCAGAGCTGTTAGACCAGGTAAACTGTGAAGCATGGGGATGTTTTTTCCTCCAAATGTCAGTTAGGCCTAAACAGAAGATAAAATCACAGAGGACTGATGATCCACTAGATAATCTAGGTCAGGGGTGTCAAACTCATTTTAGGTTGAGGGCTGGATGGGGAAAAAAATATAACCATGTGCGGGCCAATTTTTTAAAAAATTTGCAAGAAAAAAAAACACACTGCTCTTTGAAAACAGCATTTGTTTTTACTGCGAAAATACTTTTTTAAAATAAAGTTTTATTTAATATTTTTATTATTGATTTATTTTTATTGCCAATTCCATTTTTTTGGGGGGCAAATTTGATACCGGTTGCCAATTTTTTTTCTTACATTTTTTTATTTGTTGTTTATTTGTTCTATAGCAGGCTAACCTGGCCTTAAACAAAACAAATTGTGTTGTGTTTATTAGTGTATGGAGACTGTGCCATTATGCTCAATGTTTCTCTTTGACTAAACTGACCAAAATATTCTTCTTCAAAACCATTTATTTATTGCAATATTTTTGAAGTTGTTTACAACCAAGTCACCAAAATGCGATGAATACACTTTGAGCAAAACCCAACACACAACAGTAAATCTATTAGCCTTATTACAGTTAACATATTCTTATCACAGTGTTCAAGTGCAAAAAATTAGGACCACTCTTCTGAGAGTGGCGTTTAGATGAATATGTAAATATGTGCTGTACACTTTCTTCTCAGTAACATAATAAACACAACAAAAATGAGAAAACAGCAAGCATTTATTACAGAAAGCATAAGAAAAGCGTCTGATCATAACAACATGGGTTTGTTAGCACAAGCTCTGCAAAGTAGCACTCAAGTCACGTCACGTCTTCATATAGCTTTCCTGTAGCTCAGTGGTTAGAGCGTGGCACTAGCAATGCCAAGGTCATGGGTTCGATCCCAGGGATTGCACATACTCAGATACAAATGTATAGTATAATGCAATGTAAGTCGCTTTGGATAAAAGCGTCTGCCAAATGCATAAATGTAAATATAGCACTTTATTCAATAGATTGCTTAAAATCAAGCATGAAAAACAGTGTTAGTGCCTCATTTTATCAGAAGCACAACTTCATTTTGTACTATAAAGCGGCTATCCAGTGTGTTCATGTTTTCACCCGCGGAGATCTTACCTCGACGAACTCAAACACACAAAATGAGACGCTTCCCACGCGAGTGAAGGCGGAGCCTCAGCGCACACCTCCTATTACGTTATCGTCACTGACCAATGGTAGTACGAAGGTGTTTTGCAGCTGGAGCGAACTTTTCCTGAAAGTTCGCTTTGGCAAGCCGTTTTCGAACTTCCAAAAAGAACACAAAACGAACTTCGTTTTGGCCTGATTTTGTTCGAAATGACGTCACATCAGTTCGTTCTTCGATTTCGTTTGAAGTATACCGGGGCCTTTACTCGTAGAAATAATCTTAAACAAGCTGTCCGAGATTATTGCTTGCTCTATCAGTATGGTTGTATGCTCTTCTCTTTTTATCGTTCTGATTATTGTTTATCCATCATATTAATAAAACGATAAAGTCCAGGATGCTAATGAGTATTATTTATAATTTCTATTCCCCAAAAAATTATGACGTTTAAACCCCTCTTTCACACACTAGAAAGCACCCCACCCAGATCTGCTCTTAAAATTCACTGGCGATGTCTAAATTTCCCACTTCTCTATTTTAGAAACATTTTGGAAAGCTACACAGAATAGGCCTAAGGTCATTCTCTGGGTCACATAAACAAACCTATTTTTTCTTCTTCTTTTTAAAATTGTTTTTTTTTCTTCTATGAAACAATTTCATTTTACAAAAATGTATTTAAAACTTCTCAGCTGCGAATGTTTTTCAACACTGTACAAAACTATCATGCCAGAAAACTAGTTCCAGTGGCGCTCTATTGGACTGAAACCTGGTGACTGTAGAGTTAATTTACATTTATGCATTTGGCAGATGCTTTTATTAAAAAGCGACTTACATTGCATTATACTATACATTTGTATCTGAGTATGTGCAATCCCTGGGATCGAACCCATGACCTTGGCATTGCTAGTGCCATGCTCTAACCACTGAGCTACAGGAAAGCTTTTTGAGTCTAGTGAACACATTGTCATGTACAAGAAACCAGTTTGAGATGATTTGAGCTTTGAGACATGGTGTGTTATCCAGCTGGAAGTAGCCATCGGAAGGTGGTCCACTGTGGTCATAAAGGAATGGACATGGTCAGCAACAATACCTAGCTGTGGTGTTTAAATGATGCTCAATTGACTATATGCACGGTTACTTCCTGGTTTTTTACAGCTGGGGCATTTCCGGTGAACTGTAGGCTGTCATTCATCAACACAAAACCACCAGGTTGCCTTTTTTAATGTTGTATTTATATTGTAATGCAGTTATCGCACCTACCTTATTTGCCAATAAACCAGTTTTATTGATAGTAATTAAGATGAAGCTAATGTGAACGTTTGAATAAGAAACACTGTGTTTGTTATTAGACGCACACACGCAACATTTTTCCAGCACTTTAAATGTTATTTTTAATTTGATGACCAAAAATATTTGTTCATCTTTCTGAGATTGTCCCCATTTGTAAACCAAACGTTTCAAGATATAGAAAATACAACATTTGATAGAAAACACTTATCATTTAAAAATAAAAAAGACATTAATTACCACTTTAACCAGTAGATGGTGGCAGAGGAGAATTTATTGGCTCATATTAGACATTTCATGTAATATTGTTTCCACACTTTTCACTTTTAAAAAATATGAAACATCACAGAATCAATAGGTTTACAAATAAATGTCAAGGTTAAGTAAAAAGTACTCAAAGTCTCATGAAAAACAATAACTTTTCTTGTCCACGAATTACACAGAAAACCGGCTCTCCCTCCCTTAATCACAGACTGAAGCTGTCAGTCACTGCGGCACAAGATCACTGATTTCGGGATACTTGTGAAAGCTCTCATTTTGTTCAACGAATCTAATAATAAACGCTTTGGGTTTTTTTTATTTAAAAGATGGTCGAATTGAATTTGCTGAGGAGGAACTGAGGGATGCATCTTTTTAATGTTGCCTCGCTCGCTCTGCTGCCGCCATGTTAACAACACCTGGCCCCGCCTTGACGCAGTGATTAACAGGGCGGGGGTGAAGACGTGATCAGCTCGAAATGCATTTTCAAATCCACATTGAATTTTGCTACATTCATTGCGGGACATTTAATGAAAATGCAATCGCAAGTGTCTTAACTGTGAGTGCAAATACAGTTAAGAATAATAACATTTAAATTATCATTTTGCTAAAATTTTTGCTTGAACATGTTAAACATATATAACCAATTCTGTAATACATTTTAATTTTGCAACTTATAAAGCGTTAAAATATATGTTTAAATTATATGTTTAAACTATGTTGGGAAATAACAAATCTAAATTATATTGTTAAATTTGAATTATCATTTTGCTCCAAACATTGCTCATATGGGATATGGAAAATGTAAATTCAAATACAGAAATGCATTGCCATTTTGCATATTACATTTCAAATTGAAATTGGCTACACATATGCTTCCATAGGCCCTGGGGGTAAGCAGATAAACATCAAATTTTCATTTTTGGGTGAACTATCCCTTTAAGAAAGGTTTAATTTTAGACAACAGACGAAGTTGATAAAAACTAGACAGAAGAGATGTTTGTCAAAGTTTAAAGACTCATCTAGCAGAACGCCCAGGTTCCGTACACGTGAAGATCTAAACGCAGATAGTCTACCTGGATCTGAGCTGGTAGCCTGAGAATGAGAACAATGTTAGTTGTTGTTAGTGTGGGCGACTTAGTATCCAACAAGCCATCGCAAACAAGCTACCAAACAAGTTAGGTTACACTATAACCGCTAACATAGCAGACTCACGGGGGAAAAAAAAACAGCATTATACTGTCTGTAGAACTGGGGCCAGTTGCATATACTTAGACACTATATTAAGACTGTCTTAAGAAGCAGTTTGACCAACTTGCAGTTAACCAAGGGGTAATAAATGTTATTTTTCCAATTTAAATTACACCAATCTACCTTTTATTTGTAACAGACTTTAAAAAAATTAGGACCAAGAAAAACATTAGTGTCTTAACTTTTAAAGGGTTAGTTCACCCAAAAATGAAAATTCTGTTATTTATTACTCAACTCATGTCGTTCCACACCCGTAAGACCTTTGTTAATCTTCGGAACGCAAATTGAGATATTTTTGTTGAAATCCGATGGCTCAGTGAGGCCTGCATAGCCAGCAATGACATTTCCTCTCTCAAGATCCATTAATGCACTAAAAACATATTTAAATCAGTGCATGTGAGTACAGTGGTTCAATATTAATATTATAAAGCCACGAGAATATTTTTGGTGTGCCAAAAAAACTAAATAACGACTTATATAGTGATGGCCGATTTCAAAACACTGCTTCAGGAAGCTTAGGAGCGTTATGAATCTTTTGTGTCGAATCCGCAGTTCGGAGCGCCAAAGTCACGTGATTTCAGCCGTTTAATGGTTTGACACGCGATCCGAATCATGATTCGACACACTGATTCATAACGCTCCGATGCTTCCTGAAGCAGTGTTTTGAAATCGGCCATCACTATATAAGTCGTTATTTTGTTTTTTTGGCGCACCAAAAATATTCTCGTGGCTTTATAATATTAATATTGAACCACTGTACTCACATGAACTGATTTAAATATGTTTTTAGTACATTAATGGATCTTGAGAGAGGAAATGTCATTGCTGGCTATGCAGGTCTCACTGAGCCATCGGATTTCAACAAAAATATCTTAATTTGTGTTCTGAAGATGAACGAAGGTCTTACGGGTGTAAAACGGCATGAGGGTGAGTAATAAATGACAGAATTTTCATTTTTGGGTGAACTAACCCTTTAAGACTAGTCTAAGTGGTTTATGCAACCGGCCCCGGTTCTCTTCGCCGGGCTTGGTGGACCAAACCACTGTGAGGCAAGGGAGGGGTGACTCAAAGTGTTTCTAAACTTAAAACGACCGTTTGTGTTTGTATTACTTTACTACTTACACAATTATTTTAAGTATATATCAGTATATATCATGTATCATGTATTTACAATATTTAGCATGGTTTTTAATTATATTGTAAATCCCCCCTCCCCCGGATTTACGCCACTGTGTGTAGGCATTTGGTACATAGGGTATGCACGTGACGTCACCGTCAACCGTTATGACTGCGGTCACGCCCACTGAGTGGCAAAAGACTGAGCGGCAGCATTGGTTTTCAGCATGAATGCCGCGAAAAACACACAAAACACTTCCAAAACGGGAAAAAACTTTGCGATTGACTGTCCAAATAGCTTTGACACAAAACCTGAGGTATATATTTACAGACTGCGGAAAGCTACAGAAAAAAGAAGCAAATAGGTCGCTTCACAGAAACAGCTGGACTCCAGCAGAGAAACAATCATACCGTTTGTAACACAGTTCGTAAATACGGGAAGAAGGAGGCGGGAACCGGCGAACATTCAACAAAACTTTAATATCAAATAAACAAATACAAAACGAAAGTAATGCCGGCAGACCCTCGCGGACGTCTGCCGGCCACACAAACATAATAAAACATAAAATAAAGTCCAGGCCTGGTCCTCTCTCGTCCTTCACTGTCGTCGCTCCTCCTTTTATGCTCCCGGAGCTCCTCCGTGAGGGACTCGAGGCCGGTGCGCCTCGCAGGTGACGATCATTAACACTCGCGTCACCGGCCTCGCGCCGTTCCCTCACGGCTCTCGCCCGCCCTGCTCGTCACACCGTTTTACTCGCGTTTTCGCAGTTTCTTCTATTGGTCTGACTTTATAGCTTTGTGAAATTATGCTACATAAGACACAAGCACAAAACAAAAATAGCAGACGGACTGAATGAAAATGCAAATTCGCTCTTTAACAGTAGGTGGCGCTTTTGGAACAGCAGCGATTTAGTGTTATCTTGGTTACTGCTGTACACAAAGCAGCGCTGCGCTTATAAAATAGGCTACTTATACAGAGATTATAACTCGATGACGGTTTAAAATGCGTTTTGAGCAAAGACATTAATAATCATATACATTTTGAAATGTAGCTTGATGATAATTGTACCTCTAATTATATTTTAAGATACATTCTTGTAAGCATTAGATAGTTTTTGTTTCTAATGTAGTAAACTTGATTTATCTTAATTTAACACTGTATATTATGCAGCGGATGGTTTTAAAGCCATATACGATATACATGAGGAGAAATGCATTGTTGGTCGGCGCCACCTAGCGTGCAGGCGTGAATTAGCAGAAGATGATCAGTTGTTTCATTTTCAGTGTTAAAGATCCGTTCTTCCGTGATTCGCCTCGCTTTTTCGCACCGCGTTCAGTGTGAAAGGGCCTTAACACAGGCACAGAGATTTAAAGATGAATCCATCCACTTGGTTTTGCGTTTCTTATCTTTTGTCATAGTTCAAAAATCCTCCCGGTGGTTCGGGCGCGAAGCACTTACGAACAAGATGAAGGTGAAATGTGTTAAATGAAAATCCAAATAGAACGGATAGTTCACGACAACTAAGTTCCAAAAGCAGAGAATAAAAAATAAAAAATTAACAAAATAGACCCCTAAATGGTCAAAAAGTGTTTCTGAGTAGAAATTATATAGTGTTAAGCGAGATGCACTTGATTGCATCACTGTAAAAAATACAGAAAAACTGTAAATACATTTACAGAACAAACTGTAAATTTTACAGTATAAAACTGTAATTTACAAACAAGTAAATTTGAATTTAGACCAGTAAATTCAACAATGCACACTACTACTAAAATCTGTTTTGTACCTTTAACATATTCTGACAACCACCATAATAATGCAGGTGTTAAAAGAGAAAGCCACATGAAGAATCAGAGGTCAACACAAGTAGCTTTTCCAAGAGCTGAAGTATGTACTAATATAAAGAAGGTGCAAAGAGTCATTGACGCAAACGCAGTACACCATCATGGTAATCCACAACACTTACACAATGCAATAAACATTCATTAAACAACAGAAGATGTAACATAAAACCCTAATGTACATAAGTGATAGCAAAAACTATTGAGAAACATGATTTTTTTTAAACAAAATACTTTCAAATGTGGAGTGTCACACAGGGAATTGTGGGAATATCAGTTTACAGTTTTTGACTGTAAATTATACATTGATTTCTTATTTTTTAATTATAAAAATTGTAAAATTTACAGCATTTTACTGTGAAAATTACATAAAATGTCTGATAAGAGCTTTTACAGTTTTTCCCTGTATATAGTACAGGAACTTACTGTTATCTTATTTACAATTTTTTCCTGTAGCGTTTTTAAAATATTTTACTGTTAAAATCACTTTCATTTTTTACAGTGTGTTAAAAGACAAATGTTCACGGACTGATTCACCCACACTGTTAACTTCATGCCGCCATTTTCCGCCCCCAGATAGATGTTATGTCTGATTTGTCCCAAATTTGCATATTTTTTTAAGAGAAACAAATGAAGCCTCACTTTCTTTCCAGTCACGCGAATGCTTCACTTTGTGTGTCGGAATGTTTGTACCAAGACCACATGGAAGTTCAAGTCCATTTGCAGGCGCCACTGCTTCTGCCTACGTCACACATGATCTTTGTAACATGGATTGCATTTGTGGTTAAAAAGTATATACATTTTTATTTAAAAAAAAAAAAAAGGCAGATGGTTTCTCTAGATAAGACTCCTCGTCTGCCCTAGTGAAAAAAAAAGTATACTTTATTGTATTTTAAATATATTACCTTTTTCTATAGTACACTGCAAATATACTAACAAAAAATGTACTATCTTTAAATATATAAAAAGTATATTAGCATCATATTTTCGCAATACAACTTTTAACACACTTTAAAATAATTAGTATATTTTCTAAAAAATACATTTTAGTAAAATATACTCGAGGTGAAAGTTCAGTTTATTTTTTATAAGTGTATTTATTTGCACTTTATACAAATATATTTGAGGTATATTTTAACTGTGTGCTGAAAATATATTTAAAAAATACATTATTTAATATCCTGAAGTTGTATTGTATTTAAAGTTAAATTTGAGTATATTTTTCAAGTTTACTTATTCATCCTTGGAATTCATTATATTACTTGTGCTTATTTGCCAAGCATTCACATAATGCCTCTCATACCAGATCAAATGCACATGACTATCTTTGCTTAATGTCATGAACAGCAGCTACGCTAATTATTCTCCATTTGCTTTTCTGTTTTGATTAGAGAGGACATCAGCTTCAGTTTGGATCCAGCCTCTTAAGAAGACCTCAGATGACCAACACCTATGAAGAGACGGCGCCAACTCCTGCGAGGACTTCAGAAGACGCAACATCTGGATCAACATGCACATTCCCAAATTACTATATATCCCAATTATTGTTAATATGTAATTCATTTTTCCAGGAGCTCATTGCTTCTACCTTCAGTTAAACTGCTAACAGTGATTGTAAATTAATTGCCTAAATTATTACATTATTTGCTAACTGCATTCTTTAAATTGTAATGTTGACACGCATTCTCTGTAAAGCTGCTTTGAAATGATATGTATCGTGAAAAGCGCTATACAAATAAATGTGAATTGAATTGAATAATTTATTTCAGTATGACTAATGCATTGCAAGTCCGTTTAATATATGCAGTGTAGCCTACAATTTCCAAATAATAAGTTTACACTGGCAGAATCATTTTACAATCGTACACACAAATCTATATTAAACAAGCAGCACAAGTAACGTTACATGCGAAAAAAAATATGTTGAGTGGTTGAACTTGAGACTTATCAGAATTCAAATGTCTCTTCAACTCGGTCTGTGACCAATCAGATTTTGTTGCTCACTGCCTTCAGCCAATCAGAGCGGTCCTCGTCTGAATCCCCCTCGCTCAGTCACTCAGAGGGTTTTCAGGTGAAGTATAATGTCGCAATGTATAACTTTTTTTGTTTTTTGCATTAACAATCGGAGAGCGATATTTCGGCTTGATATCTCCTTTTTGAGTTTGTGTGTGGTGGTTTATGGCACATGTTTGTATGATTGGTCAAATCGGCCCATATTCTGAACGATATTAATTCATAAAGTGTTGTATGCTTGACTATGTACCGAAAACAATATCGACATGCCGTACTGATACAGTTCCCTGCTGCTAATCCTCATTTACTGTATTGGTTCAATGCAGGATTCAGACAGACTATTGTAAACGTGAATAAAAAGTTGAACATGCTGTCTGACCTTATATCTTTTGTATATTCTGTTAACAGATGCTGTTCTTCACGAGTTTCTGCGGTCACTGTGTAAGCGGCCATCAGACACAATAATAAGAAGCTCATCAGAACATGGAATATAATGTGTCATTTGTATTTGTGTATAGAGGGTCACCATTTTTTTTCTTTAATGAAAAACATGGTAATTTTTGCTGAATCTATGTTAAGTTTAAATAAAAACTATTGGATTTGTCAATGAAATATGTCTCTTCATTAGTGATGTTGTTACATTTAATTTAATTTAATGACCTTGAAAACAAATGCATTCAACTTTGGGAAAATGTCACCTAAGTCATTTGTTAAACTGTATTTAAATAGTAGCACAACTGTATAGGGTGAGATTATGTAATTCAAAGTACAGTATTAAACATATGAAGTGCATCAAAAAAGTTCAGCAAAGTTGTCATAAGAAGAAAGTTTTAGGACAACTTTGATCCGCTTCAAATTTTGACTATATTATACAAAGTATAAGTAATAACAAAGTGTATTGTTATTGACTGCAAAGTGTGTAATTTTTAGTATTTGGAATAAGCCAAAGGTACTGAGCATACAGTATATACTATTACCTGTAAAATAATATATTCATTGTATACTGCTTGTGTGTTCGTAAGACACTCGGAATTAAGTTGTAACGTACTTAAATCACAAATAAAGTACACTTTAATATCACAAACAAAGCATGTAATTAGTCCCTACACAGGCATATACTTAAAGCGTACTAAGTATACTTGAAGTTGTTTTAATTTAGCACACAAAAGTACACTAAATATACTTAAAGTTGTGTTTTTATACAACTTAATTACAGCTAAAATACACTTAGTACAAAATTAGTTGTTTCAAAATAGCACATGTTATGAACCCAGTATGGGTCATATTTGTTGTTGGGTTGTTTTTTCTTTGTTTTGCAGGATGGTGTTGGGGTGAGTGACGTCATCATTACTGAAGACTTACACCTGTGTGGGGCTGATGCCGGCAAATTTAAGCAGCTCCCTTCAGTGTGATAGTCTCGCTCTCCCTTCCTCGGGTCGTGCTCGTTCTCCCTTCAGTTGTTTGTTTTGTTTTGGCTAATTTTCTTCTTACTTTAATAAATGTTATTCTTTTTTTTGACCCTTATACAACGTGTTATCTCCTTCTTTGTCGCGGCTTGCGAGCCGGCCGTGACAAATGGGGGCTCGTCCTTTAAATTTTTTTTGAAAAATTCTTGTTGTTTTGACGTGATTCGAAAGCGCTTTGTTTGATTTGCGTTCGGTTCTTTTGTAAAGAGAAACCGGAAGACCGATTGTTTGTATAGGGCTATTGTTTGGGATGTTTTAGACATCATTTTGAAGGAAATACGCGTTGGATTTGGNAGTCAGTGATGCTGGCGACGGTGATTAGCGGAGAGGATGATCTCGGGCCAGAGGCGAATGTAAATAAAAAATCCCTCGCTCTGGTCCCCGGGGGAGATCACCTCTCGCCCTCGCAGCTCATTGATTTATCCAAATTACAGGCTGAATTTGCCGACGTGTTCTCTCCCCTACCGGGCCGTACGGACCTCATTCAGCACCACATCGAGACGGAGCCGGGGGTGGTGATTCGCAGCTGGCCGTATAGATTGCCTGAACACAAGAAAAAGGTAGTTCAGGCTGAATTAGGTGCAATGCTTATGGCTCCCCGGCCTGAGTCGTGCGGTGGGGGTATGTGGCGAGGGGGGCGTGGTTTAGCGGAGCCTGCAGCGGGGGAGAGTGTCAGGAGACACGTGGTGAGTGAGCGGGTTGAATGCAGATCACGAACACCTGTTTCTCGTTCCAGTGATTGGCGTGGAGACAGGTTAAAACGCCCGGAGAAGCAGGAGCGTGGAGAGAGAGAGTGACTGCTGCTTTGAGCTGGCTGGGACACGACGGCTATTGGAGTGAAGCCCTTGTGGATTGTGTATGCTGTATCTGGAGTGAAGCCCTTGTGGATTGTGTATGCCGTGTCTGGAGTGAAGCCCTTGTGGAGTATTTGTTTTGTTGTTGTGCGTTGCACAGCCTTTCTGTTGGACCTTCTCATTTACAAAATAAAAGCTCAAACAGCAGTCAAAGTCGACCCCTGTCCTCTTCCTTCCTAAACATTATTGAACCTCGCTACAATAGGATACAGAAGAAGGAAGTTCTAGTTCTTATTTCTAAATCTAATCCAAAGTATTTTTTCCTAATTAGTATGGTTGAATTAGGTATATTGAAGGTCAGCAGCAAAGACATTGGTTAAAGGTGCCCAAGAATGCTTTTTCACAAGATGTAATATAAGTCTAAGGTGTCTCCTGAATGTGTCTGTGAAGTTTCAGCTCATAGATTTTTTTTTATTAATTTTTCTAACTGCCTATTTTGGGGCATCATTAACAATGCACTGATTTACACTCGGCGCCGCCCCTTTAAATCGCGTGCTCCCTGCCACACGAGCTCTCGACTATATTACAGCGCATTTACAGCGCTAATGCTACACTGTTGGAGAGATTTATAAAGAATGAAGTTGTGTTTATGCATTATACAGACTGCAAGTGTTTAAAAATTAAAATAACGATGGCTCTCGTCTCTGTGAATACAGTAAGAAACAATGGTAACTTTAACCACATTTAACAGTACATTAGCAACATGCTAACGAAACATTTAGAAAGACAATTTACAAATATCACTAAAAATATCATGTTATCATGAATCATGTCAGTTATTATTGCTCCATCTGCCATTTTTTGCTATTGTCCTTGCTTGCTTACCTAGTCTATTGATTCTGCTGTGCCCTTGTGTAATGCCTTTCATAATGTTGGGAACATGGGCTGGCATATGCAAATATTGGGGGCGTACACCCCGACTGTTACGTAACAGTCGGTGTTATGTTGAGATTCGCCTGTTCTTCTGAGGTCTTTTAAACAAATGAGATTTATATAAGGAGGAGGAAACAATGGAGTTTGAGACTCACTGTATGTCTTTTCCATGTACTGAACTCTTGTTATTTAACTATGCCGAGATAAATTCAATTTTTGAATCTAGGGCACCTTTAATAATTAAGATTAAATACATAAAGCATATTTGTGTAATTTAATATAGTTTATTATTACAGGTTTGCAAAAATTCAGAAAAAATGTCACTGTTTTTATTCATTTTGAGGAATACTGAATGTTTTCGTGCAAGTGAGATGAGTAAACCCTAGTGAAAAAATAGTATACTTAAGCACAATTTATTTGTATGTACTTTAGTATAACTAAATGTACTTGTGGCATGCTATAAATTGGTATACTTAAAGTCTGCTAAATTGGAACAACTAATTTTGTACTAAATGCATTTTAGTTGTCCAAAAGCAGTGCTGAAGTTCAACTAAAGTTGTATTAAATATACCTGTTTGTGCTAAAGTGGAACAATTGCAAGTATACTTAAGTACACTTTAAATATGCTCTTGTTTTTAAGTTTTGAAATGCAGAATTCAAAATGTATTTTGGTGACATTAGAATTGCAATTCAATTACATTGTAAGAGTGTTGAACATACATTAATATTATACTGATAACAAACTTTTAGTGATTTTAAAACACATTGCAATGGCATTCCAAGGTAACTTGTAGTGTGCTAATGGCATCATTATAGTGTGCTTCAAATAGGCTACAATAAAATAATCTTTATACCGTAAATAAAGCTACAGCTTTAGAATATGCCTTTTACAGACAGCCCCAGTATACCAGTAACTTACCTATCCAGTGAACATCAGTGAGACAATGGGAACAGATTAAGTAAGTAAGTAAACTTTTATTTATATAGCACCTTTCACAGATATAAAATCACAAAGTGCTTTACAAAAGCAACAATTTTAATAAAAGGAACAATAAAACTTAGAAAACTATGATAAATAAAAATAAAAATTAAAACCACAAAATAGTAAAACATAGAAAACATAGAAACCCAATCAACTAAAAGCCTGTCTAAATAAAAGTGTGTTCAGCTGCTTTTTAAAAGAATCAACAGAATCTTCCACTCGCAGTGACAGGGGCAGGGCGTTTCAGAGTCTGGGTACGACTGCTTGGAAGAACCGGTCTCCCCGAGTTTTAAAGCGGGTTTTGGGGACAATTAAAAGGTTTTGAGCTGAGGACCGAAGAGCACGGGAAGAGGAGTAAGGGGTCAACAGGTCAGTGATGTACTGGGGGGCCTGTCCGTGCAGAGCTCTGAAAGTCAACACTAAAATTTTAAAATCAATTCTGAATTTGACTGGAAGCCAATGAAGTGAGGATAAAACCGGTGAAATGTGAGCCCTTCTGTTGGTTCCTGTTAAAAGCCTGGCTGCAGCATTTTGCACCATTTGAAGACGACTCAGAGAAGATTGGTTTAAACAAGTAAAAAGAGAATTACAATAATCAAGACGAGAAGAAATAAAAGCATGAATAATCATCTCCAAGTCAGCTTTAGACAATAACGCTCTCAGTTTAGAAATGTTTCTCAAGTGATAAAAACAGTTTTTGACCAAATGTCTAGAATGACTGTCCAGAGACATAGATCACTCTAAAAACTGCTGGGTTAAATATGGACAAAACCAGGGATTGGGTTGTTTTCACCCAGCCATTTTTTTCAACCAATTTTGGATTTATTTTTTTAGCCAGCAATATAGTAATATAGTAAAAGGCGTGTTTTTGCTCACCCCCAAATAGGGGCAAATTTGTGGGGTATTTTAAGCTGAAACTTGACCAGACCAGAGACTTATATTACATCATGTGAAAGAGGGCATAATAGGTGCCTTTTAACCCAACGTGCTGGGTTTGTCCATATTTTACCCAGCTTGGGTTTTTTTAACCCAGCATTTTTTAGAGTGATTGGTCAAACAGAACACCCAGGTTTCTGAGGCTCGACTGGACGGAAGAACCCAGGAAACCAAGGTGCTGTTTGATTTGAGGTAGTTTTTGGTCTGGAGCGAAGATTAAGGTTTCAGTCTTTTTTGTATTCAGTTGTAGGTAGTTATTGTATAACCAGTTCTTTATGCAGGACAAGCAGTCCAATAAATCAGTTAATTTATGAAACTCAGAGTCTTTAAAAGAACAGTACAACTGAATGTCATCAGCATAAAAGTGATAAGACACATAAGAGGGCGTATGTACAGTAAAAACAAAATAGGACCTAGAACCGAGCCCTGAGGAACTCCATATGACAGAGGGGTCATCTCAGACAGAATATTGTTAATAGACACACAAAATGATCTATCACTCAGGTAAGAGGAAAACCAATTTAGAACTGATCCCGAGAAACCTGTTTCATTTTGCAGACGATTTATCAATACATTATGGTCAAGTGTATCGAATGCAGAGGATAAATCCAGTAGGATCAAGACAGAGTACTGCCCAGAGTCAGCCGCCATCATAATGTCATTTGATACCTTCAGCAGGGCAGTCTCAGTTGAAGGACATTTACGGAAGCCTGACTGAAATTTATTTATAAAATTATTTCCATTAAGAAATGCAGTCAGCTGCCCCGCCACCACTCTCTCCAGGATTTTAGATAAAAAAGGCAGTTTAGAGATGGGCCTGTAGTTGTTTGGTTCAAATGAATCCAAATTGGGCTTCTTCAGAATGGGGGTGACAACCGCTTGTTTGAAAGAGCTGGACACAGAACCAGTTGAGAGAGAAAGTTTGATCAGTTTAACAACATATGGTCCAACTAAATCAAATACATTTAAAAGCAACGAAGTTGGCATTACATCTAGAGGGCTTGATGATGGTTTCACTTTTTTTAGTAGACCCTTAATATCCTCTTCATTGACAGGTGAGAAGGTGGACCAAGAGCACTGAGGCGATAAACCCCAAAATGTGTCGACAGAAGATGGGTTTATAGAGGCTCTAATATCATGTATTTCCACAAACGTTCTATTTTGCGACAGATTCTCCTGCAAGATAAGATTTCCTCATTCACCCAAGGGCAGGGATTTTTAGGAAAAGTGTGTTTACTTTTTAATGGAGCAACCTTATCTAGAACAGGCAAACAATGGTTATTAAAAGACTGCAGAAAAGATTCAGCGACACTACAGCCATCAAAAGAACTGGAGTCAAATGACTCTGAAAATTTCTCAACAGTGATTTCATTAATAATGCGTCTTTGTGACATCGGTTTACAAGGAAGACAGTCTACAATAGAAGACAAGTTAAAAAATATGCAACAGTGGTCTGTCACATTAATGTCCATAACACTCAGCTGGTCAATGTTCATGCCTAAATTAATTAAAATGAAAATGCAATAAAATGAGTCAGTATTGCCAACCTTTAGTCATCTGCAGCTCAAAGGAGTCGTAAGAGTCTGGGTTCATCAGCCTACAGCAGAAACGGTCCCGGTACACGAGCGCGAGTCCCGCGGTGTCCCAAACACAGAACAGTCCGGAGGGCGCAGCTCGTTGAGATGAGTGTATTCCATTTCACGCTGCCAAGTCTCAGTCAAGAACAAAAAGTCAAGGTGTTCCTTTGAGAATAATTCGCTGAGGAAGAAGGCCTTAGCAAGCTTTGAGTAGAGCAATCCAAGTCGGCTGGGCACGTTCTAAAGCAGGTGCGCGCTTACCATCAGGACAGCGCAGCGATGACAGGACGTGGTCATTGCTAACCCCCCGGCATGTTACTGGACACAGGACCCGCTCACGCAGAGAGGAATTTCGGGGCCGCCGAGTCGGANGCCATTAAAACAATACTTGCCTATTTTGATCGACTGTGAAAAATGTTGTAAGTTGACAATCGTTGGTTGTCAATATCATGTCGCTGCTTAAAATTCGCAAACATTAATTTATTGCACATTTATTGGAAAGTCTGAATTTATCAGAAGTCCGAATGTGCGAATATAAAACCAACTTTACCCAAGTTAGGACCAGAGACATGCTGTTTAAAATGAAATGCTTCAGTGAGTGTTAAAAACTCAGATGCCAGATTACACGAAGCGTCATCGATATGGAGGTTAAAATCCCCGAGTATCAGCACCTTTTTAAGTTTGATAATTGAAGATAAAAATTCAGAGAAATCCTCTAAAAACAAGCGAGCAGGACCAGGAGGTCGGTAAATTAAAATGCAATAAAATGAGTCAGTATTGCCAACCTTAGTCATCTGCAGCTCAAAGGAGTCGAAAGAGTCTGGGTCCATCAACCTGCAGCAGAAGCGGTCCCGGTACACGAGCACGAGTCCGCCTCCTCGCCGCGAGACCCGGGGTGTCCCAAACACAGAACTGTCCGGAGGGCGCAGCTCGTTGAGATGAGTGTATTCCATTTCACGCTGCCAAGTCTCAGTCAAGAACAAAAAGTCAAGGTGTTCCTTTGAGAATAATTCGCTGAGGAAGAAGGCCTTATTAGCAATGGAGCGAGCGTTGAGTAGAGCAATCCGAGTCGGCTGGGCACATTCTAAAACAGGTGCGCGCTGACCATCAGGACAGCGCAGCGATGACAGGATGTGGTCATTGCTAACCCCCCGGCATGTAACTGGACACAGGACCCGCTCACGCGGAGAGGAATTTCGGGGCCGCCGAGCCAGAAAAATCCGGTCAGATTGGATACTCCAAAGGGACGGAGACGCTCGGGGCGAGTCCCCGCCCGATTTGCGGATAGGAACCGGCCGCAAGCACCGCTCGTCCCAGACAGATCCAGAGCCGCTCGGACATGGTGGTTTCCCACGGTGTTTCCTCAGCCTGGCCCCGACTCCAGCTCTCGAACCCCGCTTCCTTCTCTTGCCGCGAGGCTTAGCTAGCCACAGGTACTCCGGTGGTGACGTGGAGCATTCGAAAATTGGAGGGAAAAACTCTGTATACCTGGCCCAGGTAACACAAAAGTCTTTCATATGCTCATCGATGCGGAATAAAGTGTGTCGATCATATTTTAAAGCAGCTGAGACACAGCTACTAGTTAAAAGGGCTGATAAGGCAAAAAACAACACTAGAAAAACCACAAATACATGAGAGGGCAGAGAGGGAGCAGAGGCATAGCCGCTGTCGCACAAGAGCACTCGGCTTACCTGTTGCGCCACCACACATATATAGACCCCGCTAAACTGGTGTTACTTTGTGTTCTCTCTATACTGTTACAAGTACAGCTATAAGCACGCAGATATTATTAATGACAACTATTAACGACAGCACAAATTATATGGATTAAAAGACTGCGAATCGCCGACAAAATTATTAATATAGACACAGTAGGTGGTGCGTGAAAATAAGCGTGAAACGGCCTGTTGCTAAACAACACGAACGTGCATTAAACTTTAAGCTGTTGAAGAAATAAAACCATTAGACGCAACATTAAATATCAAGAATGTTTTGCTTTCCTTTTACCTGACATTATCTGTCATTAAAGGGGACCTATTATGCAAAATTCACTTTTGCATGGTGTTTGGACATAAATGTGTGTTGGCAGTGTGTGTACACAACCACCCTATAGTGATAAAAATAAATCATAAGCAGTGTCTCAGAACAAGCCGTTTCCAGATCCCTGGCAGTGTGACGTCACAAAAGCCACAGGCCCCGCCCACAGTGTTGACTGACACTTACGTTGACTGACACTTACGAACATAGAACCGCCCTGAGCGCGTTCACAGCGAGTCCGCCATTGCTGCACTGACGAGAATCTCCCGAGCGTTTTTGGTGTTCTGTAGCTGGATGGATTAATCCACATAACTCTCTTCATTTTACTACCCGAATCTGAGCTGCTGAAAACGAGGTGGATTAACTTGGTTTTGCAGGAAAATGCTCCCTCAGTTCTGCCGAAATTCGTGTATGTCTGCGCGAATCATTTCACACCGGACTGCTTTGCGAACGAATATCAATACAAAGGGACAATATAAAACCGAGACTGTGCTAAAAATGTGCTACTCAAGGATATCCAAGTAAAAACTGTTCGTGATCCAACTTACAGCCTCCAGAGTGATACTAAATACGGCAGTAATGAAGGTGAGAGCACTTTATTACAGTTCATCTGAGGTGATTTACGGGTATAAAGTTTATTAAGCACCACCCGAAAGGCATAAGGTCTTTATTTGTTTACTGTTAGTTGTAACGAATGTTTCTGTGTAATTCGCAATGTTAGGTGGTGAAAATACAAGGATAAGAGAGAGAGTTTATGGATAATATTTTAATGCACACTTGCGGTGTTTTATTAAGCTCTTACAGAGATTTTCTAGAGTGAAAACGGACGCTTCATCTTTTGCGTGAAGTACAATAAATGTCATTAAACTCATCTGTATAGTTTTGGCCATCATTCGGACGGTACAACAGGCCTGTACTAATATAGTAGATTAAAAACAAGAAGGCAATATAATTTATAACCGTAATTTAACTAAACTGAAGCTCCGCCCTCTTAGGCCGATCGCAGCAGCTCGTTTGCATTTAAAGGGAACGCACTGAAACGGCTCGTTTTTGCTCAACCACTAAAAGTAGCAATTTTAACATGCTATAAAAAATTATCTGTGGGGTGTTTTGAGCTAAAACTTCACATACACACTCTGGGAACATCAGAGACTAATTTTACATCTTGTTAAATAGGGCATAATAGGTCACTTTTAACGCAACATGAAGCAATTGCATAAACGGTTATGCAATCCGGATAATCATCCGTAACATTCCTCTGCCGATTGTCTCTGCGCGCTTCAACTCTCAATGCACCACAACTGCTCCTGACAAAAAAGCAATTAAATCATTTGGCAGTCTTGCATTAAGCTGCGGATTTATATGTGATGCATTAATTAAAAAGATTATTTACTTTTCATGCAGTAAACATTTCCGAATTTTTTTATTTATTTTTTTTGCTCAGGATCAGTTTAATTAATAATTAATTTAATAATTCATAATATTTTGACAGTCCAAAGGGCTGCAGTCCATATTTCAAAGTGCAAATAAGGGCAATTAAAGTAGCATTAATGGGTAAAGTGTATTACAGTAGGTGCATTGAAGTGCATTAGGAATACACTAATGTAATAAAACTTCTGATCAGGTACGTGAATTTCTTTCACCATTTCAAACTGACTATATGTTGTTTTCTTTATTTGTCATAATTACAAATATTTTCTTATGTAACTACTCTCTATATGTATGTATGTATATCTGTTTGCAACCATGCAAAATTGTGAAAAGTGCTATTGAATTAAATTAAACAGCAGCCTACCTGATATTCAAAGTGTGAGCAAATTATTAAAAAAGGTAAAGGTCATCATTATAATACTTGATTATTTTTTGCAACTCAAAACACATTTCCTGCAAACTTTTATCTAGGCCAATACTATTTTATATACTAAACAAGTAGAACTCAAATACTGTTCAATTTAATCGTAACAGGTCACCATATAGTATTCAACAAAAATAAATTACTGAATTACTTAAAAATTTAACAAATTAAATAAATTTATTTGCAAATTTCTCATGGTTACGTCTGAGCTGTAGGCAAAAGTTGGGTTTGAAAATTCTGCCCTTACAACCAATTAGCAGGAACAAACTCGATGTTTCAGTTCATACCTCATGTTTTCTGTGGTTTGCACAACAAAGTAAGTGCCATCTAAAAAACTATATAGCATAATCTAAAAATAATTTGATCATTCTCAGATTTGAAATACATGGTGAGACTTGTGTCTTTATTTACAATGACTTTCTAAACCCTAAAGTTTCCTTCTGACAAATATGCCAAAATCTGCAATTCAGATTCCCAATAGTGTGCCCTCCAGAGAGTTCGGTTGTTTAGCAAAAGTACCGCAAAACCCATTGTTGGTGAGTGTGATGGCATTGGCTTTATGGCGTGTTCAAAACATGTCAATCATTGTGGTTCAACCAATAGTAGGACGTCGGGGCAGACCAATGGGGGTCAAGGTTTAGCTTCAGCAGTTACAGTGTTTTCAAGTCATGTCAAAAAGAATGTATTTAAAATGCACATGAACATCAGCATAACTCATAATTATGAGATTAGGTAACTCTGGATTTCCTTAAGAGTTTCCGAGTTAAGTACGTGACGGTGAGAAAACATGTCAGAGGCAATGGATGCAGAGTCTGCCCTAGTGAAAAAACCTACCAAAATGTGTTTAAAATAGGCCTACATTCATTTCACACTTACTAAAACCCATTAATATACAGTAGTCAACATTTGAAGTGGATCAAAAAAGTTCAAAGTTGTCCTTAGAAGAAGGTTTTAGGACAACTTTGATGAAGGGTTTTGATCCGCTTCAAATGTTGACTATTTACTGACATACTGACATAAGTATTAGAATTCAACTTTATTTGCAGTTCTTCTTTATTGCACAATGCATATTTCTAAATATTAAGCCTAAAATGTGTTTAATATCACTATTAGTAAGGATCACAGTATAATTTGAATGCAAGATATATATACTTGTACTACAGTATACTTGCAATAGTTCCACTTTGGCATAATCAAATATACTTAAGTATATCTTTAGTTGGACCTCAACACAAAAATACTTGTTCCAGTTTAGCAGACTTTTAGTATACCATTTTTGTATACTAAAAGTACAATTGCAGGGTATTTATATGAAGTACATGCAAACGTAAATGCAATTGTAGTACACTTAGTATAAAATAAATGTATTACAAATAGATTTTAGTATATTTATTTTTCACTAGGGAATGCATGTTCACATTTAGTCTAAAACTATAATAGCCATCATGCTTACACAGCAGACAACACCCTCTGCACTTTATTTAAATTAAAACGTTTTCACCCCCCGGCTCTTAATGCGTCGTGTTTCCTTCTGGAACATCAGTGAATGTTTGAACCTTTTTTAATAGTTGTGTTTGAGTCCCTCAATTGTCCTCAGTGTGATCAAATGGATCTGAAAATCATACAGTCACTGCTGGAAAGGGTTCAAATATGCAAAAAATGCTTAAAAATTGAAGAATCTGCAGGACCTGGAGGATTTTTCTGAAGAACAGAGTTCAGTTTAACTGCTCAGAACAAACAAGAGACTCATGAACAACCATCACAAAACAAACAAACAGTCATAGATCATCCAGGTAACCACACAATGGTTCACATACTTTTGAATGGGGCCATTTGAATAAATTCAGAATAATTTTTTTTTATCTTGTGGACTATATGTAAAGCTCTTTTATGTAAAATATCTTACTCAGGACAGTACTAAACAAAAAAATAACATGCATTTTGTATGATCTCTCTTATTTTGTTGAAATGTTTCACATTTTCACAGAAGTGGTTCACATACTTTTTCTTTCAACTGTATAAAGTATACCGTTGATAAGTGCAGGAAAGTAATAAATGTCATGAGATGTCTTTCAGGTTTAAAATGGGGAGCTAATTTTACAGCTTTGAAATATATTTATATAGCAATGATAAGATCAAGGTTAGACTATGGCTGCACTGTGCATAGATCAGCATCAAAGTCTATGTTAGCAAAATTAGATTTAGTGCAAGTTCGAGCTCTAAGAATTTGTTTAGGGGCAGTAAGAACCACACCAGTATGTGCAATGCACGTGGAAGCTGGGGAAATGCCTTTGGGGCTACGCAGACTTCAGTTAGCAGCCAACCATTGGATTAATATTAGAGGGCATGGAGAATATCATCCAGTGAAAAACGTCTTGCAGTTGAGTTGGGAGAAGGAGAAAGTATAGAGAAAGCTTTGGATGGACGGGACATCAAATATCAAAATATGTAAGAATATACAATAAAGAATTTGAAGAAACTGTAATATGGCCAATTAAACCAGTTTGGGTATTAGAGTGTCCAAAGGTAGATTTAGAGCTACTGAATGAATGAATGAATGAATGAATGTAGTCCTTTATTGTCACTAGTCACAGGTACCAGCGAAATTGGCCATCAACCTGTCCATACAAACATACAATATGACAAGGGGGTAGACAGAACAGGAAGACAGGGAATTTGAAGATCAGACAATGTGATAGGACATCTGATATAATAGAAAAATATCATAGATATAGGGAGTATAAATATAAGTACTGTATTCAGATCTTTACAGATGGATCTAAGGATGCAAATACAACTGGTTTAGGAGTTAGTGTGCCAAGGTGTAAAGAGGATATTAGTAAAAGAACATCTGATTATTTAAGTGTGTATGCTGTAGAGTTAGTTGCCATCTTGGAAGCAATAGAGTGGATTGTAGAAAGCGGCGCCAACAGGTTTTTAATATGTAGTGACTCTGTATCTGCTCTTTCAAGCATTAAATCAGGCACAACTAGAAACCATAAGGGCCTGTTCTATGATATTGTATTTATTTATACAACAGCAGTTAGGCAGGGGAAGAATATTGCATTCACGTGGGTTCTGGCTCATTCAGGTATTGCGGGCAATAAAAGGGCAGACAAGTTGCAAAAAAGGCAACTAAAAAGGAAAATGTTGAAATCAATATTAAGTTATCTAAATCAGAGGGAAAGAGCATAGTGTGGAAAGAAATAATGGACAAATGGCAGTAGCAGTGGCAGAATGAAACAAAAGTGAGGCATTTATATTCAATTTAATTAATAATTATAATAATAATTTGTTACATTTATATAGCGCTTTTCTGGGTACTCAAAGCACTTTACATATAGTAGGGGGAATCTCCTCAACCACCACCAATGTGCAGCATCCACCTGGATGATGCGACGGCAGCCATATTGCGCCAGAACGCCCACCACACACCAGCTTATTGGTGGAGAGGAGACAGAGTGATGAATCCAAGTATATGGGGATGATTAGGAGGCCATGATGGACAGAGGCCAATGGGCAAATCTGGCTAGGATGTCGGAGTTACACCCCTACTCTTTTCGAAGGACATCCTGGGATTTTTAACGACCACAGAGAGTCAGGACCTCGGTTTAATGTCTCATCCGAAGGGCGGTGCTTTTTGACAGTATAGTGTCCCCATCACTATACTGGGGCATTAGGACCCACACAGACCACAGGGTGAGCACCCCCTGCTGGCCTCACTAACACCTCTTCCAGCAGCTACCTAGTTTTCCCAGGAGGTCTCCCATCCAGGTACTAACCAAGCTCAGCCCTGCTTAGCTTCAGTGGGCAATCAGTCTTGGGCTACAGGGTGATATGGCTGCTGGCAATACAAAGTAGAGTGGGTGTATCAAGAGATAATGGTACGAGTAGGAGAGATCAAGTCACACTACATATTATTAACAGGAATGTGCACATGACGGTTGAGTATGCTTTAATATCTCGTGGGAGGTTTAATCAAGAAAGACAAGAAATGTTGACCCAGTTACAGAGTTTAGGATGGGTATGTGTGTGTGTGTATGTGTAATCTATTTCATAAATGTTTATCCTTTTGTTATTTTGATCCGACTGTTTCTTCAATATATTCTTATTTTTGTCACTTGCACAGAGAGATGAGAGTGCCCATGAGCCGGAATGTGGATGCCACCACACATCTGCTCACCACATGCGTGACCCGAAAGTTAAAAAATGACCCTCAGGACTTCCAATTTGCATGGTCAAAAATCATCCATTCATTCCACTCCCCAAAGGGCCAAAGTTCATATTCATAACCCCAATGTCAAAGGTCAACCATTGGGGGGATGGGGAAATATCCTGAGGGTAAATATCATATGTCATAAAGGTATCATATGTCATATAGGGTAAGAACTGTTTGAGTGCCAGAAACTTTGATTAAAGGTCAGGTCATCCATCATTTTTGACAGGAGCACCAGTATACTTACTACCGACGCCCTACCTTTGGAGCTTGGACAGAGGTGCATCGGGACTGGCACATAAATCAATTGGAGAAGCTGGCAGTGTTTCTGGCACTCAAACAGTTCTTACCCTATCTGAGGGGTTAACACATATTGGTCAGGACAGACAACACGACTGTGGTCTCGTACCTGAATCGGCAAGAGGGAATAAGTTCTCGCCCTCTGTGCAGACTGGCGAGGCGTGTTCTTCTTTGGGCGCAGACTAAGTTTCTGTCAGTCAGAGTGGCTCATGTCCGAGGTCATCTGATCCTGGGAGTGGACCTATTCATGCAAAGGTCGAGACGGCTTTGGCCTTTCCGCCCTGCGTGAATTCCTTCATGGGATTTATCTATCGTCCATGAAGGTCTAGCAGGCCATCTATTTGAGCCATTGGAGTCAGTGTCAGAAGTTTTTGACCCTGAATATGGACTTTTTGATTGCTCTATCCTCTCTTAAGAGAATAGTTGGCTCTTTCAATCAGGCCTTCTTGTATGGACTTTGCCCCGGGGGTAGTTAAAGTCTTGCTGCGACCTAGGCGTGGGTATGTTCCTAAGGTTGCATCAACCCTATTTCGCTTCCATCAGGTGGTCTTGGAGGCTATTTCCCCTCTTGATTCGGGGACTGAGAATGACGTACGACTTCCGGTGAGGGCTTTGAAGACCTATGTTGGCCACACAGTCGACCTGCAGAGATCTGACCAATTGTTTGTATGTTTTGGCAGTAAAAACAAAGGAGCATCAGTCACCAAACAGAATGTCTCATTGGGTGACTGAGGCTATCTCTGCGGCCTATGGGGCGCATGGCATGGCTTCGCATCTAGGTGTGCATGCTCATTCCACCAGAGGAATGGCTTCTTCTCAGGCTCTTCATTGGAAGATATCCGTGTTGCAGCAGGATGGTCCTCTCCAAACACTTTATTAAGTTCTATAGTCTGGATGTGAGGATGGCTCCCGGCTCCCAGGTTTAATCTGCTTGAGCGGACTCTTTCCTCGGTCTTCCAGCTATCTTCAGATATGTGTATATTGTTCCCATAACGACGGTATGCAGCATTGAGTAAACCTATGAAATGTCATGTTTAAAGGTGGGTAAATAGGCTTGCTGCATTGTCAGCTTTTCCCATACCTTTCGATAAGTGCTTCCTTTGTACATAGAAATCTGATGAAATTGTGCATAGCACGCTAATATGAGCATATGTGATGTATTTCTGGGGGCGGTGCTGAGCGCTACTGGCCAATAAATGGCGTGATGGTATAAGGGCTTCAGACGTTCGTCGCACCAGAGGTGTTCCCATAGCGACTGTACACAGCGTCTTGTTCCCTATTCAGGGAACCAAGGTTACATACGTAACCGAGACATTTTTGCGCAGATTTTGCTAATCTCAGACAAGCCTATTTACCCACCCCTAAACATGACGTAACGACAGCCTCTTCCTGAATAAGTAGGCAGCCCTAAAGAGCCCAGACCCATCAGTCAAAGTCCTGTGATAGACCCTTTTCACCTTTTCAAGTTTCTCCAAATCTGAAGTCGTCATAAGCCCTATTCGGATGGGACTAGTTTTACATGGAGAGGTGGGGTAAAGTAATAATTACCAGAGCTTCTCTGTGATTTTAGTCCCGTCCGAATGTGCCATCTCAGTAATCATTACGGACAATGTCAGTAAAGATTACAGTGACTTTTACCTTCTGTAAAAAGGTCTTGAAAAATTACCTCAGGTAATATTAATCCCGTGCGAATAGACCCGCTGTAAATATGTACATAATTATTCTGTCATTTCCTATCCAAAATTAGTTTTCCGTGGTTTTTCAAGTATGGAGGCACTTGAAAAAGCATTCAGTTGTGTTCTAGGCAGTGAGACAAGTGTGTGGCAAAACAAGTATTTTCCGCATACCATTCAGACTATACCAGCACTTGTCAGAGGCACAAAACTAATTTTAGCTTTAGCTAAGAGCCTATTACCAACAGAATCCAATTAGAATTTAATTACTAAATCGTTTTACCGGACCAAACTGTTATATATTTAGATTATGTATATGTACATATTTTTTATGTAAGGTGAACTTACCTTGTATAAATCAAATGCTTATATTGCTTTGTTATATGTCACTATTGCTCGAAATAAATGAGAATAAAAAATTAAAAAATAATACGTGTTTGCACACATGGTATCAGGAAGCAACGTTTACGCACATGACCACAGGGAGGTGACGGTGGTGAGTAAATCGAGTTACCCCTCCCACTTCTGCTAGTTTTACTGAGATTTCTTATCCAGTGCGAATTGGCCATTAATATTACCAATGTCCTGTGGTAAAATTAGTGCTGCACGATTAATCGTATTTTAATCGCGATAACGATATCTGCTTCTCTCGATTGATTACAAATAATTGTCACGATATTGGCCCCCTCGTTATTTATCCTGAAAACGTTGTTTTTGTCTGGGATTTGCGTTATCTTGGATTGATAACTAGCCTGTCATGCTTGTGGTTGCCAGATGCGAAGAGTTTAAATCCCAAATAGGACTTTTCCCTTAAGAAGATATACTGTCTTCCCGGTGTTTTACTTAATCTGTGCAATCTGTCAACTCTGTGCACGCGACCAGTATTATTAGTTTTCGGTGATACTGTTACAGTTCACTCCTGTTCTGGACTCCATCTCCCATGATCCTCCCTGTTCCACACCTGCACTCACTTCCTCGTCAACTCCCCATCACCACGGATTACCTGCACCTGGACTTCATTAGCACTCCCTTTATAATGGACTCACTTCCCTGCACTCCTTGTCTGTTCTTATGTTGGTTATATTGTTTGCATATGGTTTAGTTGTTCTGCTCCTTTGCTAAATAAACTCGTTATTGCTGATGTCCGATTCTGCCTCCTCTCTGCTGCAACTAAACTGTAACAGATACTGGCCATCCACTTTAAAAAAATTACTTGTAAATTTACAGTAAAATACAGGCAGCTGTGGTTCCAGCCATTTACCATAATTTTAAACTATATTTTAACTAGATGGAGATTAAATAAATAAAGAAGAAATAGATTATGGTACATCATTTGCTATTTATTAAAACACAGGCAGAACGGGCATTGACAAATTGGTTGAAACTGACCCGAACTATATGTTTGTTGTGTACTACTGCAGCTTTGAGTTCAAGACAAATTTCCTGTAAAAGACAATAAATTATAACTCTAACTCTAACCATAACTCTATTCCTAAACCAGCTGAAAATGTTTATGAACAAGCCCTTGAAGAATTAGTTCACTTTAAAATGAAAATTACCCCATTATTCACTCACCCTCAAGCCATCCCAGTTTTTACTCATAAATAGGGGAGCGCGGGCCACAAACTAATGCGGGGTTAGTTGTAACACAAGTGGTTTAAATACTTCCACACACGCTAGCATGAAGAAACTTAGCAGATTTACTAGTTGCCATATCAACAACATATACAGACAAAATTGCGCCAAAATTCAAAAATCTTTGGAAGATATCACCGAACATTTGTTTAACAATAGCAAAAGTAAATTTCTTACTTAAGCTAATTTTTCATCTATATTTTTAGTTTTTATTTAAAATTAGACAAATCTGATATTATTTTAATCTCCAATCTGTTGTTTAGCATTTTGGGTAGTTCTTTAATGCTTCACTAACTATCAGAAGACACTAACCAGGTTTATATTCCAGTTGCGCAGATAGGGTCCGTTGTAACACTGCGTTAATGTGCCCAGCTATTAGAACTGTGCTATTCTATACAGTTACGATACAACTGGCATAATCAACTTTTATGAATTTCTGTTGATAAACTATGGGGAAAAAATGTGAAAAAAGACTGAGAGGAAGAACCTGAACATCCAGAAAATATTATTTCAAGAAATGTTCAGCATTTGTACTGTCTCGTCTATTTGTCTGGTGTTCTGTGAGAGCTGTGAGTGGAGGAAGAGGAGTGTTTTGTTCAGCTCTGTGTTTTTCTGAATGCCTGGACATGTCTCTTCATCTGTTTGGGTGTATTGTTTTGATCAGTGCTGTATAGCTGTGTTTTGCAGAGTGTTCATTGTCAAACTATAAAATTATTTAAATTTGAATTTCTAAAAAAATGCTATTATTTTATATGTCTTTTATTGACAAAATATTTTAGTTTGTCATATATATTTTTTTAATTAAGTCAGATACATTTTTTAGCTGTCATATGGTCATGTTACAACGTGCCCCATCACATGTTACAATGTGCCCCACCTATGGGGCATGTTGTAACATTTCACTTCCCTTCTTTCGAGGTAAATAAAGAAAAAAGTATACACTGTATTAATGAAACAAAGCCACATATTTGTACCCGACATGTGTGAAATTAATGTGGAACAAAAGAAATTCCCTGAACCCTAAGTAGATTTACACAAACTGTACAGTCTTGACCTGTCACATTAGGTGCCCTTGTAAATGTAAATCCACTACCTGACACCAGGGGCAGTGTGGCCTTGATTGCTGTAGTATATCAGCAAGGTAGTGATAGAAGATGTTAGATTGGTTTGGTGCTACAGCATGGTGGATGGTGTCTGCAACCCACTCTTAAGAGTCCTGACTGGGAATTTTTTGGATTTTCTGCTCAGTCAATGTAAGGTGTTGTTTTTGCTTTTGTGTTTTATGTATAGTTGTTTCTTTTTGTGTTCATGGTCTGATGTCGATTTTGTTTGCTTATTTGTAGAAGGACTCTTTAGTCCTTATGAACAAGACAAAGGCGGACTATTCACCAAAAAGGCCCTTTTACCTCAGGATGTCTTACTTTCAATTTCCTTGTGATCTCATGGTATGAGGCACTAGGGGAAATGTATGCTTGTATGCTAGGACACTTGATGGATTATATCTGACTGGTTCAGTTCACATCACTCCAAGACTTTAATTCACTGGACTACAGAAGCAAGCATCATTGCGAACTTTCCAGATAAGCTACCATTTCACTTGTGAAGGGTGTTTATTTATATGTGATCTTTCCTTCCCATTGGGTAAATGATCTGACTCCAGTGGTTACATGCTTACGTGTGATTTCATAACCTGTATTGATGATTGAATGTGTTCGTTATTTTTCTCTTTTTCAAATTATACATACTTTTGCATCTATTGTTTGCCTTACTGAGTATTTTGAATTGCATGGATCTTTTGTCGGTGGTTCCCTCCCTCATATAAATCTTGTGACAGTTGGTCTGGCTTTAAAATACTAGACCAAGTGTTACATAGTGGTGCCTGAACAGGGAGGAGGAAAAGATCTGTGATGATGTACAGGAAACATTTCCACCTCCACCACCACTTGAGGTTGAAAGTGAGTACAATTCGGCTACACCCACAATAACGGCAATGGCAGTAGAGAGGCTATCAGAACGACTAACTACACTCGAAGGCTGCTGGGAAGAGAGCAAACGGAGGGTGAGTGAGTGTGTTTCTCAAGAGATGTTGGATGCCAAGGTTCCCCTGATTTCAGCAAACCTTTCACAGTACAAACGGACGCTAGTGAGGTTGGGTTAGGTGCGGTACTCACTCAGGAAATGGCAGGCGAAGAAAAGGTCATCGCCTATGCTTCACGTTTACTACGAGGAGCAGAGAAACCCTACTCTGTCTCTGAAAAGGAGTGTTTGGCTGTAATTTGGGCTGTGAAAAAGTGGAGGCCATATTTGGAGGGGCGTTCATTTACAGTTATTACAGACCATGCAGCACTGACATGGGTGTTCCAACACCCAAAGCCGTCATCACGTCTCACCCGTTGGACATTAAGGTTACAAGGGTTTCACTTTACAATAAAATGTTGTAAAGGTCAATGCAATGTGGTGCCTGACATCTTGTCCAGAGTACATAACCATACTCAGGAAATGATGGCAGTAATAAAACCCACCGATGTGTTACCAAACAACATGGAAGTGGATCTAGCACAAATTGCCACGGATCAACAAAGAGACCCAGAGTTACAAGAACTGATTCAAGAGACACGGTGCCAGGATGTTGCCGATCCTACCCGCATCCATTACGTGATGCAAAATGGTTTTCTCTTTCGTATTCTACCAAGAGGACAACAAGGACAAAAACTCCAACTGATGATTCCATCCAGTCAACGTGAAGCTCTGTTACATTACGCACATGACAGTCCCCTTAGTGGACACCTGGGGAGATTGAAAACTCTTCTAAAATTACTCGACATAGCATATTGGCCGAATGTGAGAAATGATGTGTGGAAGTATTGCAAGGAATGTACTATCTGTCAAAAATACAAACCTGCAATAACCAAGTTGTATGGTCATCTCCAATCAACGCCTGGGCATATGTTAGGAGTGGACTTAATGGGACCTTTCCAAAAGAGCAGTAAACAAAATGAATACCTCCTTGTGGTTATTGACTATTGCTCTAAATGGGTAGAAATGTTTCCATTACGGTAAGCCAAGACGCCGCAAATAGCTTGGATTCTTGTGGAGGAGATTTTCACCAGACGGGGCACGCCTGTGTATTTGGTGTCTGATAGAGGGGTACAATTTACATCTCAACTACTCAGTGCAGTCTGCAAGCAATGGGGGGTTATCCAGAAATTGACAACTGCTTATCACCCCCAAACCAACCTTACAGAAAGGGTTAACCGCTATCTCAAAACAATGCTCGCTTCTTATGTCAGTGACCAACATCGACTATGGGACAAGTGGCTTGCAGAGTTTCATTTTGCCCTGAATATAGCATGGCACGAGAGCACTGGGTTTACACCTGCAGAGGTTGCATTGGGGCGAAAATTGAAGGGACCCATAGAAAGAGCCATCCACAAAACCGCCTGATCCAGACAACCCTACTTACACTCTTATCGACAGAGAACAACAGCTCCGCAACTTGGTGAAGGCAAATGTTGAAAGAGCCCAAGATAAACAGAGGAGATACTACAATCAACGGCATAAATCAGTTCAGTTTCAGGTGGGAAATGTGGTTTGGGTCCGAACCCATCTTCTTTCCAGAGATAACGAAGGGTATATGGCTAAGTTGGCAGCAAAATGGAAAGGCCCTGCCAAAGTAGTAAAAGTACTTGGACCTGTTAATTGTTCTTTGAGGTACATTGATGATCCTAATGTTGTGGAAACTGTACATGTTGAAATTTGAAGCCATGTTATGGTTTTAGTCAACCTTCTTCTGAGGGGGAGGGTATGTAACAGTTTTGCCGGTGGTTCCCTCCCTCATATAAATCTTGTGACAGTTGGTCTGGCTTTAAAATACTAGACCAAGTGTTACAAAACCGAGAAAGTCAAAAAGCGTTAGGTTGTGCCCCACGCTCTCCTATTCATATAAATTCTGCCCAGTGCAAGCCTCAAACATATTTCAGAAGACAGTTCTTAAATGTAGGTGTGTATTACATAGTACATTGTTCCTAAACCAGTTGAACATGTTTATGAACAAGCCCTTGAAGAATTAGTTAACTTTAAAATGAAAAATACCCCATAATTAACTCAACCTCAAGCCATCCCAGTTTTTACTCATAAGTATTCAGTTAAACTCTGCCCAGTGCAACCCTAGTGAAAAAATAGTATACTTAAGCCCAATTTATTTGTATGTACTTTAGTATAACTAAATGTACTTGTGGCATGCTATAAATTGGTATACTTAAAGTCTGCTAAATTGGAACAACTAATTTTGTACTAAATGCATTTTAGTTGTCCAAAAGCAGTGCTGAAGTTCAACTAAAGTTGTATTAAAATGTACTTGTTTGTGCTTAAGTGGAACTATTCCAAGTATACTTAAGTACACTTTAAATATGCTCTTGTATTTAAGTTTTGAAATGCAGAATTCACTCAGCATAAACTTTAAATGTATTTTTAAATGTAAATGCAATTCAATTACACTGTAAGAGTGTTGAACATACATTAATATTATACTGATAACAAACTTTTAGTGGTATTAAAACACATTGCAATGGCATTCCAAGTTAACTTGTAGTGTGTTAATGGCATCATTATAGTGTGCTTCAAATAGGCTACAATAAAATAATCTTTATAAATAAAGTTATAGCTTTAAGGCCTGTACACACCGGGACGAATATCGCGCACGATTATTGCAGACGTTTAACGCCTCGTGACTAAACAAAGGGCGCCAATGTGAGTGTGCACACCGTCACGAAAAACGCCAGGCGTAAAAGCGTCATTTAAAAAAAAAACGCCTCGGGTTCGATGTGCCGCGTTAAAAACTGGCCGACCAATGAGAGTGGTGCTTTTGTTCACGTGCCTGGAGATGCTGAAGTTACAGTAAAACACGACTTGGTGGCGCTCAAGTACAAAACGGTCTGGCCGAGCACACGTTGATACCAAGACGATGAAGAGAAAGTAAGTAGACGAGGAAGACCCCTACAAACTATCCCTGGCTGCGTTCCAGTTCGTTTTTTTAAATGCCCCTCCCTCACTTACTTCCCTCAGTCTCGTTGACTCGGATGTACGTCATTGCTTATGTTGCACGAGTGCCCACTACTGGCGGAACCTTTGCAATGGGCTGAACTGGAACATCCTAAGCCCTTGATCACTTGGAATCCGCAATGGAGCTGATTTATTATTTATTTTTTCCCCTTACAAAATGGTTTAATGCAGCATTATATATGTATATATGTGTGTTTTAAATGTTTTAAAAAAAAATTTATATATCAAAGAGTTGTTTGTGGTGGGGTAAATTAAATGCGATATGCGGTGACGTCATAAACGTGTTGCATTGTGGGTTATGGAGCTGCCTGAAGTGTACATATGAAGTAGACTCGTTCCCTCGGTTAAAATCGAGGGAGCGAGGGTCTGTCCATATAAACTTCCCTCGTCCACTTCACGAAGTGGAACGCACTTCAAAACGGTGGCAGGGATTCCCCCGAGGGGAAGTGTTTAGGGGAAGTTCGCGAGTGTGTGTCTAAAACTGGAGTGGAACGCAGCCCGTGTGTCTCAAAAAGCTCCCTAGCTTCTTAGGTCGTGTATCGGTATACATTTACATTTATGCATTTGGCAGACGCTTTTATCCAAAGCGACTTACATTGCATTATCNATATAAACTTCCCTCGTCCACTTCACGAAGTGGAACGCACTTCAAAACGGTGGCAGGGATTCCCCCGAGGGGAAGTGTTTAGGGGAAGTTCGCGAGTGTGTGTCTAAAACTGGAGTGGAACGCAGCCCGTGTCTCAAAAAGCTCCCTAGCTTCTTAGGTCGTGTATCAGTATACCGTGTAAATGAATGTGGCCGACTCCCTGATCAGTGCCCTGACTTGTGAACTAGGGAGCTGATTGAGACGCATGCAAATGGGTGCTCTGCCACTTCTTGGCCACACCAATAGATGTTTATTATTTCTGTATTTTTTTTTTTGTTTTTTTTCTTTTATATTCAAGAAATATAGTTGAGAATGTTTATTTCATAAATGTTTATTTGCACTACCGTTTCTGACTACCATCTCTCATGTCATATATATGCCATTTAATATTTGCATTTTATCTTTAACGTTATTAATATCATAAATATGTTTATTTGCACTACCGTTAAGCACAAGCGCCACATACTGTCAGGGAGTGAATTTGCACGTTCACTCTGCACATCGCCAGTGTAAATCGCTTGGGTGTGAACACAAAAAACAAATCTCGAAAAACGCTGGCTATAAACGCGTGCGATATTCGTCCCGGTGTGTACAGGCCTTTAGAATATGCCTTTTACAGTCAGCCCCAGTTTACCAGCAACTTACTTATCCAGTGAACATCAGTGAGACAACAGGAACAGATTTATATGCATATTGAATGCAGGAACCAGCACGGGCTAGAATCGAACCCGGGTCACGCGGGCCGCTGCCGCACAAGAGCACTCGGCTTACCTCTTGCGCCACCACACATATATATATAGACTAGGCTAAACTGGTGTTACTTTGTGTTCTCTCTATACTGTTACAAGTACAGCTATAAGCGAACGTGCATTAAACTTTAAGCTGTTGAAGAAATAAAACCAGTAGACGCAACATTAAATATCAAGAATGTTTTGCTTCCCTTTTACCTGACATTATCTGTCATTAACGCAACATGAAGCAATTGCATAAACCAGCACATTAGTTTTATTCTTGTGCATGCACTAAAACACAGACAGTTTCGTTCATTGGTGGAAAAATGTGAACATGCCGAACTGCTTGTGTTTCCGTGTGTGCGGATGAAATATAATCATCCGTAACATTCCTCTGCCGATTGTCTCTGCGCGCTGAAACTCTCAATGCACCACAACTGCTCCTGACAAAAACACAATTAAATGATTTGGCGGTCTTGCATTAAGCTGCAGATTTATGTGTGACGCATAAATTAAAATGATTTACTTTTCATGCAGTAAACGTTTCTGGATTTATTTGACATTTTAACTTTGTTTTTGTTTTTTTTTCTTGCTCAGAATCAGTTTAATAATTATTTAATGATTAATAATATTTTGACTGCTCAAAGGGCTGCAGTCCATATTTCAAAGTGCAAATAAGGGCAATTAAAGTAGCATTAATGGGTAAAGTGTATTACAGTAGGTGCATTGAAGTGCATTAGGAATACACTAATGTAATAAAACTTCTGATCAGGTACGTGAATTTCTTTCACCATTTCAAACTGACTATATGTTGTTTTCTTTATTTGTCATAATTACAAATATTTTCTTATGTAACTACTCTCTATATGTATGTATGTATATCTGTTTGCAACCATGCAAAATTGTGAAAAGCGCTATTGAATTAAATTAAACAACAGCCTACCTGATATTCAAAGTGTGAGCAAATTATTAAAAAAGGTAAAGGTCATAATTATAAAACTTACTTATGATTATTTTTTGCAACTCAAAACACATTTCCTGTAAACTTTTAACTAGGCCAATACTATTTTTCTTTTTAAACAAGTAGAACTCAAATACTGTTCAATTTAATCGTAACAGGTCACCATAGTATTCAACAAAAATAAATTACTGAAGTACTTAAAAATGTAACAAATGAAATCATTTTATTTGCAAATTTCTCATGGTTACGTCTGAGCTGTAGGCAAAAGTTGGGTTTGAAAATTCTGCCCTTACAGCCAATTAGCAGAAACAAACTCGATGTTTCAGTTCATACCTCATGTTTTCTGTGGTTTAAACAAAAAGAAAGTCTCATCTAAAAAATTATATATAGCATCATCTAAAAATAATTTGATCATTCTCAGATTTGAAATACATGGTGAGACTTGTGTCTTTATCTACAATGACTTTCTAAACCCTAAAGTTTCCTTCTGACAAATATGCCAAAATCTGCAATTCAGATTCCCAATAGTGTGCCCTCCAGCGAGTTCGGTTGTTTAGCAAAAGTACCGCAAAACCCATTGTTGGTGAGTGTGATGGCATTGGCTTTATGGCGTGTTCAAAACATATCAATCATTGTGGTTCAACCAATAGTAGGACGACTTTAGTTCCACTTTAGCATAATCAAATATACTTAAGTATATCTTTAGTTGGACCTCAACACAAAAATACTTGTTCCAGTTTAGCAGACTTTAAGTATACCAATTTATTATACTAAAAGTACAATTGCAGGGTATTTATATTAAGTACATGATAATGTAAATGCAATTGTAGTACACTTAGCATAAAATAAATGTATTACAAATAGATTTTAGTGTATTTATTTTTCACTAGGGAAGCCTTAGACAGTCCTTAAATGTAGGTGTGTGTAAGTACATTCTGTTCCTAACCAGCCCTTGAAGAACTTTCAAATTAAAATTACCCCATAATTCTCCCTCAAGCCATCTCAGTTTTATTTCATAAGTATTCATATAAACTCCACCCAGTGCAAACCTCAGACACATTTTCAGAAGACAGTCCTTAAATGTAGGTGCGTGTCAGTACATAAACCAGTAAGCTGGAAAAGTTTTTTCACTTTTCCTCAGAACTGACAGAGCGGGAATGAGTGAGCAGGTAACATAATATTAAATTATTAAGAGAATGCACGATCAGATCTTGTAATATCATATAATTCACAATTCATCAGATGTGACGGTTTGTTTGGTTAGCAGTTGTTGAACTTTTTTGTTTTTTGGATTTGATTTCAAAAATAGTTTATAAAATTGAGTGTTATAGTCTATATTGTAATTTTATGTATTGACTTTCATTGATGAAAAGTATTATAAGACATTTAAGATGTATGTATTCTTTTCACTACTCCCATCGTGTATGATTGCGGAGAAAAAAAATGTTTGTATTGAACATTGAGCAACAGACTTTGTGTGAAAATAAATCATAAAAGTGGTTTGTTTGTTTATAAACCTTATAAATGTATAAGGTACATTTTACGCCAGACACACGGGGTAAAACCAGCATAGGGCAAATGACACAAATACTTTAGCTAAAATAATATGTTTTTAATAATGTCTAAATTAATACTTGTTCAAAACAATCACTTTAGTAAAGTTCATACTATTTTCGGTTTAATTTGACAAACAAAAGAATTCATTTTTGTTCAATAAATATAAATGTTCATTTTAGAAATACAGAAACAAAATTATTTAAAAAAGTAAAGATTCTGAAAGCATTGAATGAGATCCCATAACTTAATATAGCTTTACAGTACAACAAATATATTTTATATGATTAATATCTGCTGTCAGTCAATAAAAAAAAACCCTAATAAAATCACACATTTTTTGTAATTAATCACGATTAATTGCACCTAACATTAAAGTTAATATATTTTTACCTTGTAAACAGTGCTTTAAGATTTCCAGGTATCTGGTAGGAAACGCTTACAAAAAAGTTAATTTTATCAAGTAATGTTCAAGTAAATTTTTTAAGTATACTTCACGTATCAATGTACTAGTAGTAAACTTGTAAGTGTACTAATTTAATACCGCTTGGGACTAAATTGGCACAACTGAAGTATACGTTTAAGTGTACTATAAGTGTAACAGTATAGTTCACAGCTACATTTCTCATTTGTACTGCATCTGTACTACAAGTGAACTTATAAGTATACTAATAGTTTACTATTTTAATACTAGTTGTACATTTTTAGTATATGAAAGTACACTTTGAAATATACTCTCAGTAAACTACTAGTTACTTTTAAGTTTTCTTAGTTTAAAGGGTCATGAAACCCCGTTTCAGCAGCAGTCTGCTCGCATTTTTTTCTCTGCATCGAATACGAACACACTGTTGCATCTTTGATAACTTTTGAGACTTATTTTGCTGCGTTTTTATAAGCCGTTTGATCGGTTAAAGAGCCGCAAAGAACGGTTACACACTCAGTGTGGCTGAATCGCACTTGTGTCGAAGACACAGATATTGAAGAGAACATACAAAGCAAAAACAAACACTCGTTTTTGATCCATTAATGCATCTCTCACCTACTGTATGCGATCTCACTGTTTGATTTAAACTTCTGTGACGCAGAAACTCTTACAAAGCAAAAACGAACACTCGTTTTTGACCCATTAAGGCGAGACACCCCAGGTGAATACAGGGTAAAAAAATTTACTAATAGATATCACCATACTTCCCCAGCTGATTGATTTACATTACACATTACAAACATTTTTTGTATTGCAAGTTTTCAAAAATGTTATGTTTAAATATGCGGTAGCACTTTATTTTACAGTACGTGTACTTTCCTGGTACATATATAGTGATTATGTTGTACATACAGGTAAAAGAGTGGTAACACAAGGTACTTACCTGACATGTATGTACATGGAAACTAATAAGAAACACTGCTGTACTTTCCAATGATACATACATGGTAATTACTTTGTACCTATAGACAAGTGTTGGGTAATAACAGGTGCTTACTTATAGTGTTCGTATATGATAACTAACAGACACATTACTGTACTTACTAGTGGTATATACATGGTAATTACTTTGTACCTATAGAAAAGTGTTGGGTAATAGCAGGCACTTACTTATAGTGTCCGTATATGGTAACTAACAAGATTCAAGATTCAAGATTTGTATTTGTCACATGCACAATTATATAGAGCATATAAAACCAGCAGTGAAATGAGCCATCAAACCTGTCCATACATACATACATACATACAATATGACAAGGGGGTAGACAGAACAGGAAGACAGAGAATTTGGAAGAAATACAGCATAACATGAGGAAGGGGAGGAGAAAAAAAATGCCACCCCAGACTATGCTCCTGTGGGGAGTACAGTGTGGGAAAGGAAAAAAACACCTCAGCAACATAAGCACATAATCAATACAACATGATACACGACTTGCAACAGGGGAGGGGGAGTGGGGGGATGGAGGTAATCCAGTACAGGCAAACAGCCATCCGGTCCTGCAGCTAGAAAGCGCTGGTCAACAGACCCGCTTGCCAGACTGGCGGAACAAAGCGGCGAAGGCGAGGGATTAGAGGTTGGGTTGGTGAATGCATATCAATGTTTATGTCAGTATGTGTGCGTGTATGTAAAAGTTCTTGTCTGTGTAGGCCTGTAGAGTCCCTACTCCTGGCATCAAATCTAGGTGCCTCAGTCCGCAGGATTGTTAAAGCGATACACAGCAAGTTGCCATGAGACAACCTTGATCAGGTCCCAGACATAGTCAACAATCAGCAGGTTGTCTGTGGGATTGGGGGAAGGAACACAAGAGCGTCTCACTTCAGTGCTCTTCCGGGGGAGTTGTTGTTCCAACAGCGGCCTTGGCTGAGGCCACATTACTGTACTTACTAATGGTATGTACATGGTAAATATTTTGTACTTACAGACAAGTGTGGGTAATAACAGGCACTTAAGTGTGGTAACTAGCAACACACATTACTGTACTGTGTCTAATGTGTAACTTACACATTAACTAACTGGTATATTCACTAGTACGTTCATAGTAAGTACATGGAAATAGAACTGTAAAATAAAGTGCATCCTTGTACATAAACATTACATAGGAATTACCAGCNCGGCGGGAAAGTGACGTCAGTGCATACCCTCTATAGAACCCAAGAGGCGACACTTTGATACTTTTTGGGTAACAGCCACTAGATGGCGCTCCGGTAGCGTGGCCGCCATTATGGGCTGAAAATACTAACTGGACCATTGAATCCTTCACATCTTACGCACCCAAAATCAGCGAATTTCACTGCCAAATCAGAAACGCAATAGAACAGTTTTTTTTAAATTAAGTCACCTGTAAATTGTATGGCTCCTACAGTAAATGTTGTATTGTCTTATATATGTTTTATTTTACCAGTTGTGGAATCATTCATCCATCTGAGGTAACATAGTTAGCCTACTTTATTGAGTATTTCCATTTTATGCAAATTTACACATTTATTAATAGTAAATGAATTGAATGGACATTCACTCGCCTCACCGACAATCACTGCCGGACCTGAGACTCGAACCCATGACCTTTGGGTTACAAGTCCGACTCTCTATCCATTAGGCCACGACTGCCCCAGCTGCCGGCTGCCCTAAGCATTTCAACACAATTAGAAAGTACAGTAATGTGTCTTACAAGTTACCATAAATAAGTGCCTGTTATTACCCACACTTGTCTGTAAGTACAAAATATTTACCATGTACATACCATTAGTAAGTACAGTAATGTGTCTGTTATTTACAATATACGGACACTATAAGTAAGCACCTGTTATTACCCGACACTTGTCTATAGGTACAAAGTAATTACCATGTATGTATCATTGGAAAGTAAAGCAGTGTTTCTTTTTAGTTTCCATGTACATACATGTCATGTAAGTACCTTGTGTTACCACTCTTTTACCTGTATGTACAACATAATTACTATATATGTACCAGGAAAGTACACGTACTGTAACATAAAGTGCTACCAAATATGCAAATGAGGTGTTGTCTAATTAAATATGTGCTAATTTGCATACATTTCTAGAACAAAAATCTGAATATTGGGTGATGTCAAGTTCAAAATTCTCATTAAATTTTTTGGACATTATTAATTCAAAGGTTTTTACAGAGGGAATTTTGGATATCGATTTTTATCACTCCATTCATCAGAAAATACTATCAACAGCCAGAAAAGAATTAATTTTCACCATTTTTTTTGAGGAATAAAATGTTGCATAAAATCAGGCAAATTATTTATCACCAAATCGCTCTGTAAAAACCTTCAGAAAATAGACAGGAATAAAACTGTAAAGTTTGGTGTGTAAGTTCTGCTGAAGTGGAGATTTGTGACTCAGAGCAGGAGGAAAAACTCATTTTGAGAAAACGGCCAATAAAGATATTTACTGTAATTGAAATCTACAGATGCCAGAAGATAAAGTGCTATAAAATATCCACTTAAAAGTGTATTTTGGATGTTTTCTTTCCACCAGTCTGAAAAAAAAAGCTTTATGAAAAGCCAAAAAGTGCAAAATCTCAAAATTGGCAGGTGCCTGAAAAAAGTGTTTTTGCCTGTAGTGTCTCCCATTAATGCATCTTTAGCTTATTGTATGCGATCTCACTGTTTGAAGCGCTTATCACAAGCTCGAGAAATTTGCTGCTCACAAACAGTTTCGATGTGTCGGTATTTGATGGCCAGCCAAAAGCCTGCAAGCAGTCTTTCCCTGGCAGCATCGCGGGGAAAGCCATGCAAAACACCCAAACTTTTACACCACAAAAACAGATGCTAACATTGTATTCAATGATGTTCAACACATCATTGAATACAAGGGTATTCATGACCCTTTAAATGAACATGACATCACACTTACAGTTTACTTTGATATAGTATTTATGCACTTTATGTTCTTATTTATTTTTTTTAATACTTGAAATACCTTTAACTGTACTCTAACTCCATTTTAAAAACATTTGAATCTAGTTTCATGAATCCTTTTTTTATCAACACTTAAATATGGGTAGGTTTCATTTAAAATAAAAAAATTAATTAAAAAAAAGGAAACATTTTAAACAAAAAGCTGAGAAAATTGCTTTTTTGTCTGGATGGGATTCAGAACGATGATCAAACACAGGTGGAGTAGATTGAGTCCATAAACAATCTAGTTTCTAGTAATCTTTGTTACAGTTTTGATTTATATGCTGTTAAATGCTCGCTTTATTTTACATTTGCGAGAGTGATCTTCTATCGCTTGTTTCAGCTGCTTCTCCTGCATTTTGATCTGGCGATTCTGTACCCTTTCAAAAGATGCCTAACAGCGCCCCCTATCGCATAACCAGGGCTGGAAATGGCTGAGGTTCACTGGGGGGACTTTCAGATGTATTTAAATATTAAAAATGATATAATCTATAATAACATTAAACAGGCCTATTTCATGTTTCCTCCAAACAATATTTTCTCAATTATCAAGCAGGCACATGAAAGGCCAATGAACAACATTTATGAATTGTGTGGCACAAACAGGCTTATTCACCAGAATCTCTGCTTAGAGTAAATTACCTGTTTGATTTTGGCCAAATTAAAGGTATATTGTCTAGGAATTACTGAATTGAACAGGTCACAAACATTTTAAATACATTTGTCCTCAGGTTAAAGAAAAGTCATGTTCATCATTTTATAAAACTCTTTGTTTTGAGGATGTTACCATAGACATGGAGGGTTTTTTTTAAGCATTACCTGAACATGCAGTTCTATTCTAATATTCCCTGAAAAAATTTCAACTGCTGATTCTATTTTTCCCCCCAGAATTTGAAGAGTAGCCTATAATGAGTTGTGGAGGTTATGATGCTGTTTTTACTCAATGAGCTGCAACTTGAGAATCACAATTTTATTAAATAGTGTTCACAATTTTCTGAATAGATAACTAAGAAAATAACATGTAATTTCCTAGAGGTTCTGACGTAATGTTGCTGCAGTCTATTTACAAAATTCATTTGAATGAATTATTATTTTTTTTAAATCGGTTCAATGACTCAATTATAAAGATGTCACTTGTTTTATTACTGGATAAATCAACGTTTTTGAACAAATCTTTTTATTGAATGATTCAATGAGAATTACATTTTTAAGAGTCACTTGTCGCCACCTACTGGTGTAACAATGTAATTAATGCGAGCTTTATTTGAAGTATCAAATTACTTTCAAAGGGTGATTTACTCTATTTTGTTGTCTCCCTCGGTTGCTACGGTGTAGTTTGGCTTTGCTCCCTCGTGAGGTTTATTTATTTTTTTGTTGCTTTATTTTTGCAAAATGGTCCACACTTGAAAAAGTTCATTTGCAAAAACAGATAACTCCATTTTTATTAATTCTCACAAATCATGTTTTTTTTATTGTGCGTTTCAAGTAATATCAATAAAACTGCAGTTGAGTTGTTTTGATTAAGTAAAAATAACTCCAAAAAATACAGGTAACTTACAAAAGTAAAGTTAATAGAAAGTATATTTTTTATATATATTAAAAGTTAGTTTTTTAGCAAAAGCAGTTAACTCCAACAGTTGTTTTTTGGCAAAAGCAGATAACAACAACATTTCATGTTTCAGAGTTAAACCAAACAAAGTAATTGCTTTGTAATTGCATTTAAAACACACTCAAACACACGTGTGCACTTAGGCCGTAACCATGTCTTGAACATTAGGGGGGACCTTTATTTTTTATGCTTAAATAAAGCATAAAGAAACAAAACAGTGAACGAAATTGCTGCTAATACAACGCTATATCAGATATGTACAATAACAACTGTAGAAATGAAAAATAACATTACGATACAGAAATCAATTTCAATAGTACATTAAAGGTGCAGTATGTAATAATTTTGTCCACTAGAGGTCGCTAGAGGCCTATTCAAAACAAAGGCGTAACTTGATGACGGCAAGTTTGAGCGTGGAATCTTGGGACATGTGGTCTTCACCTCAATGGCCGGTGCAAAAGAATAGGGATAGGACTCGGGAAGAAATAATGTTCATGGATGCGATTATTAACGTTACTGTAGTGTGAAGCAGAGCAGGAGCGAGTGTTGTGGAGCTGAACGAGGAGCTGGAGCGATTGATCAACACACGCCTCATGAGCAGCGGAACTTTTATTATGACACAGTCGCCGCTTCCGCTTTTCCGGTCATGAGTATGAGGTAACGCAGCTCTGTTTATCATATTAGATACATTTGAGCGTGTTGAAAATGATGTTATAACGTTACTCTGTGCGTTCGCTCGGTGGCTGCTGTGAGACACTGTTACACACTGCAGTAAAATAGATCGATTTCAGAATATCATATTAAATGCTGGATGGCTTGTGTTGATAAATGGCATGCAATTAATTTTAAAACGTATTGTATGATGGAGAAAATGCTGTATTACTGTTACTAAAAATAAAGCTGCATCTGATTATGCTATGTTAGCTACTTCACAAAATAGTGTTTTTCTCTAATGGTAAAGCATGATACTCGCAAAAAATCAAGATAATTAGATTTAAACAATAAGACTAAACGTGTTGAGCTATATAACAATAATTAGTTTTCTGTCTATAAACGTAAACAAACAGTTGTTCCCTTGTCTGTTAAAACATGTAATATATTAAAGCGTCTTTGGTGTTTCCATGGTTTCTACAAAATAAAACCAGAAACCGAGGGTAACGCGGGTATGACGCCATTGACAGGCGACTCCTCACACGTCCCGGAGCCTTGGTTAAAATTGCAGTTTTCTTACGATTTACAAATAGTTGGAAACATTTCGGATATTGTAAGTACTCAAGTGAACAAAATATATAACACTGGCCTAGTGGATTTTGGATATTTTACTGCAAAAATCTTACATATTGCACCTTTAAGAACTCATGTTTAATGTGATAGTTTCATAATACAATTTATGGGTCAATATCACTGTGGGGTGCATTTTGGTGTCCTGTACATAAATAACTCATTTGCCATGATAACTTAACATAAAAATGACTATGAAAGGGTGTGTTTATATTAGGCTAAGTTTTTATATTCATATCAAAAGCATTACTTGGCTCTTTAGATACATTTTCTAGATTTTTTGTTTTGTTTTTTTATAAGAGGATGCGTGCTATTTTGTGTCCCTTGCACTGCTCATTAAATTTGAATGAGAGTAAAATACAGTCAAATCATAAAATGTAAAAAATGTTGTTTTTCTATTAATATTTTGTTCAATAAGAGATTACTCAATTTGAGCGTATTGATCATTTGGTAATAAAAGCAATATTTTTATTTAATAAAAAAGAAGAGTTTTTTCCTGTCCACCCTGTCATATTGGGGAATTGTCCCTTTAAGAAGTAACATCAGATTTTTTGTCTCTTCAGTGGCGGGAATTTCAATGGCTGAGGTGTGTAAGATGGTGCCAAATTTTCTTCGTATGAGTTTGCTTACTTGTTTTGCCAAAGCTTAACATGTCCACCCTGTCAGCACATGCGCACTCTTCAAAAACGGTGCTTTAAATCTCTTGACAAACTAAAATATATTGACATTTTCAAAATAAAAGATATACATTGTACTTAATGTCAGCTTGCTTATTTTGCTCAAGATAACGATTTATTAAGTCCACATGTCATAAAAACAAGAAACTACGCTTCTAACCACAGCTGGAGAGCTGTCGTTCCAACCACACAAGTTTGCGATGCAGTTTGCGAATGTTCGTTTAAACTACGCTTTCGGGAAACACTAAATCGTTGAACTATGTAAGTAACGACGGAGCTTGCGATGTTAGTTGGCTAACAATGCTTTTGGGAAACGCACCCCTGGTTGTTGAAGAGAATTTGGTATATTTAAACGTACATATTTTGAAATATTGTATAATATGGTAAATATGGTATTCTAATCACCTCCGGCGTATTTTATGCCGACAGGGTGGACATGTGGACAGGACACCAAAAGGCACCCTACGGTAATACTGACCCTCATTGTTAGTTCTGAGATTCCTCAATTTAGTGAATAAATACATAGATCCGCAATAGACATTTGAAATCCCTAGTGGTCTAGTGGTTGAATTTTTTCTGACCTGCGAATTCGCATCACGTGAAGACGTGCGACCAGTAGATCGATTCGTCACGGCATGATCTCTTGGATTTTTTGAGTATGTTCTATATTTTTTACATTTTGAATGTATTACTTTGTTATATATTCGCGCTCTTTTTTCTCAATCGCCTGTATCCACTTTTTAGTTCAGCTCGTTTTTTGGGTCGACAGCTTATAAAAACTTCTGGGTTTTTGGTTCTGGTTTTTTTAGCTTGTTTTCTGTACACCTTGTCAAACATTGTTCTGTTTTTTGTTATAAGTCAGAAAAGACAAGGAGGCAGCCTCACGCAATACAAAGTCAATGGAGACGGTTGAATTGTTTCCCCCCCCCGGTGGGCGTGGTTTTCAGATTATGACGCGTGTCGCTCTGTCTCTATAGACATAGAGACAGAGCGAAGGTCGACCTCTATAGAGGGTATGCACGTGATGTCACCGTCGACCGTTAGGACCGCGGTCACGCCCACTGAGTGGCAAAAGACTGAGCGGCAGCATTGGTTTTCAGCGTGAATGCTGTGAAAAACACACAAAACACTTCCAAAATGGAAAAGAGCTTTGTGATTGACTGTACAAATAGATTTGACACAAAACCTGAGGTACATATTTAAAGGCTGCTGAAAGCTGTAGAAAAAAGAGCAAATGGATCACTGCAATTCACAGAAACAGCTGAGAAACATGGATTTGCAGTTATCATTTTGTGTCAAATTGTTGGATTTTGAGGTAAAATCATACCGTATATATTGCATTGTTATGTATTATGTTGACAAATCATCAATTTAATATTTTCCATCTTATATTCTGCATAATTGTGTATTTTAAAATAAACACGGACAAAAACTATACTATAAAACTATATATGTTTTAGGGCTGGACAATATGACGATATATATATATATAACATTGATATAAGTGATTACGCGGATTTAAACCTACCGATATAAAATATTCACAGGCAGATTTGCTTTATGTATTTCCCCGGCGTCAAAATCAGGGACATATAAATGTCAGGAAACACGACTTCTGGCTGCATGTCAATATCCATGGATTAGGTTTATTTTACATGTTGTAAGAAACACTTTCGAGCCCAACCTTTATTGTAATCATTAGTTTTACTCGTGTTTTCGCAGTTTCTCCTATTAAATCTAGTCATGCAGCAGGTTCTTTTGCCACTCAGTCCAGCTGAGGGAGCGCGTTCCGGCGGGAAAGTGACGTCAGTGCATACCCTCTATAGAACCCAAGAGGCGACACTTTGATACTTTTCGGGTAACAGCCACTAGATGGCGCTCCGACAGCGCGGCCGCCATTATGGGCTGAAAATACTAACTGGACCATTGAATCCTTCACATCTTACGCACCCAAAATCATCTCATTTCACTGCCAAATCAGAAACGCAATAGAACAGTTTTTTTAAATTAAGTCACTAGTAAATTGTATAGCTCCTACAGTAAATGTTGTATTGTCTTATATATGTTTTATTTTACCAGTTGTGGAATCATTCATCCATCTGAGGTTAGCCTACTTTATTGAGTATTTCCATTTTATGCAAATTACACATTTATTAATAGTAAACGAATAATTAAAGACCCCCTGTGGTGAAAATCAAGTTTTTAAATGTTGTTTATATGTCTATGTGGTGTTTTTAATATGCTTTAAGACAAACCATGTTCAAATTCATAAGTCAGCACCATTGCTGGGTATTTGTGTTTAAATCTGCAGTAAACCAAAAACCCGCGGTTTGAAATCGTGGGTGTTTGTGACGTCACCAATCACAACAACGTGCCGGTGTTACAATATATTTGGTTCCTAAAATATTCTGTTCCACTGGGTGGCGCTTACGCGAATATTCATGATATCCTCCTATTGTGGGCGTGTCCTTGAGACAATGAGCAAGCGAATGGAACTGAAAGTATTAGTACACGCTCCTCAAATTGCAACTGTTTAATAGATTTCGAAAAGGTAATAAAATATTCCTTTGGAATATAAACTCTTGGAGCTTTGTTTTGAGGACAGTCTTCTTGGACATACTTTTGTTTAAAATATTATAATTATGATAGGAAATTATGGTTTAGTTTCGTTATATTTAAAGTTTGACAAGGCAGGATATTGCAGCACAAAACCCTGAAATGTGTCAAACATAACACATACTCAAACAACCTTGTGTACCTGATTTAAAACAATTTAAAAAGGAGTCAAATAAAATTATTCTGATAATAATAATATAATTTATTTCTGTGAGGTAATACAGCACAAATGCACAGAAAAAATAGACAGCTACTTTACAAGATGACGTTATACTTGTTATTATCACCAATGTCATATGGTTTTGTTTTGCTTTTGTGATGTTTCCACATTATACTCATCATCTTGTAAAGTCACTGTCTGTTTCAGACTGGATGTGAGAGCTGAAGTCTTGGACAGCTCTGGCAGTGTGTGATCCGGACATGCATGAAGGCTGTTCCCGAGCGCCAAGGCCCTGCTTTAATATTTACCTCAGAAGCTCACATTTAGCATTGCTTCTTTTCACACATTGTTTTGACTTTTTAAATGTCTTTTCAATTTGAGTTACATTCATAGAGTAATTACTTCTGTACTTGTTAGAACATTTAATGTAATTAATATTTATATAGGCTACAACTGGATTTGTTGTTTTAAAAAATTGAAATAAAACTAAGAAAAAAAAAAGGCAATTTTCAGGATAATATTTTAAAGATAATTTTGTACAATCCAAATAAGCTTTACAGATCTTTAGAAAGGGTTTTAGCAGTGTTTGTCATGTTTTTCAATTGCACATGCACCTATAGGTCAATCAAGGTCAGTTACAATAACTTAGGACACTAAAGAGACCTACTGACTCTGAAAAACACCAGAATAAAGATGATTGTCCAGATTGTCCTTCCAGTGCCAAAACACATGTAACCATAAGTCCCCCCAGACATGTTTGAGAACGTGAAATGCCTTGGTGGAAGATTGGAGTAACATCTCACAGCAAGAGCTGCAAATCTGGTGCTGTCCATGAGGATGAGATGCTCTGTAAAGCAGCTGGTGCCACACCAGACTTTCAGATACTCTGTTGATCAAACGTCTGTGAAATTTGTTCAGTTTATGTCTCAGTTGTTGAATCTTTTTGTTTGTACAAATATTTATACGTTAAGAAATTTGCTGGAAAAACAGTTGAAAGTGAAAAACTCAATGTGCACCAATATTGATTGAATAATAATCAAGAAATTAAGGTTGACATCGAATATTCACACTAGTCTATAGCTTATTTTTATGGACACAGATACATTTGTAGAGGTTTATTTCAAGTTGTCAACACTATGCAGTAGGCTACCGTAGTCACAGAATGACAACGAAGGAAGCAGACTAATCAAACTATTCAAAAACATTTTAAAGCCTCAAATAAAAAAAAACTAAACAGAAAACACATCAGTGTAAAACAAGGTTATTCGCTCATGTTTGCTCTGCTGTATCCTTATGTTAAAGGATTAGTCCACTTTTAAATAAACTTTTCCTGATAATTTACTCTCCCCCATGTCATCCTAGATGTTCATGTCTTTCTTTCTTCAGTCGAAAAGAAATTAAGGTTTTTGATGAAAACATTCCAGGATTATTCTCCTTATAGTGGAGAATTACAGTTTCAGTGCAGCTTCAAAGAGCTTTAAACGATACCAGACGAGGAATAAGAGTCTTATCTAGCGAAACAATCGGTCATTTTCAACTGTATATGCTTTATAAACACAAAATATCGCCTTGAACGTACTTCCGGTTTCCGCATTCGTCAAAACGCTTAGCTGTATGTCCTTTGCCTTCTCTATTCAACTTACGGAACGAACGTGGCGCCAGTTTAGTTTTTTTTTCCGTAAGTTGAATAGGGAAGGTGTAGGACATACAGCGTAAGCGTTTTGAAGAATGCGGAAACCGGAAGTACGTTCAAGGCGATCATTTGTGTTTATAAAGCATATACAGTTGTATTTTTTTCGGAAATGACCGATGGTTTCTCTAGATAAGCCCTTTGAAGCTGCACTGAAACTGTCATTTTGACCTTCAACCGTTTGGAGTCCATTGAAGTCCACTATAAGGAGAAAAATCCTGGAATGTTTTCATCAAAAACCTTCATTTCTTTTCGACTGAAGAAAGAAAGACATGAACATCTTGGATGACATGGGGGTGAGTAAATTATCAGGAAAAGTTTATTTAAAAGTGGACTAATCCTTTAACTGTTTATCTGAATGCCTGTACTCAATCAGGCAAAATAGCTCAGATGATTTATCATATTACACAAACTATGCATTGTTTTGAACATGTGAACTGTTGACTAACATTGAATATTTTATTACCTTTTCGAAATCTATTAAACAGTTGCAATTTGAGGAGCGTGTACTAATATTTTCAGTTCCATTCTCTTGCGCATTGTCTCAAGGACACGCCCACAATAGGAGGATATCATGAATATTCACGGAAGTGCCACCCAGTGGAACAGAATATTTCAGGAACAGAATTGTAACACCGGCAGGCTTTAGCATATCATTAACTATGACTGCTCTGAAGCAGGAAAGTCTCGAGAGAAGCCAGGTTGATATGAGAAATTTATCAATATAGTGAGTCTATTACGATGTTATGATGAACTATAAGCCTTTCTCCACTGAAATTCTGAGATGTTCAAAGCATTTGTAAGGATACTGATTGTTAGAACGCAGCTGTCTGACTCTGAGATGAAGAACAGGAACGGTGTGTGTAACATTAGCAACACATTATTAGCTGTTTGATAATGTAGTCAAGCAAAATTATATTAATTCATATTAATTAATGACAGAATCGTCGCAAGGGCTGTGCCAAGTGTGCGAGCGCATAGCGGCTCGCGTCAAAGTAAAGTGACAGCTGACTTGAAGTAAAGCCAATAAAGTTCATGTTTTTGTCCTTCGAAATATTTGAATACTATAAAACATTATAAATTCTGATTTTGGCCGCCTCTGGAATAGATTTAACCCATAGATATTAGCCTACTTGATGAGTTCAAGTAAATACGCTGGAAATCCGCGCTCATTCAAGGATGTGCATTTTCATGTAAGAAGAAGGCACAAACAACAAATTGCTCGTCAGTCGTCACTACAGCACTACAGCAAGTATATCATTATACTTACCGAGCTGCCGTGAGCGAGTGGAGGCGGGGCTAGTTTGCATATTCATTGATCCGTGTATATTAAATGAGGCTAGGGTGTAGAGTTACATTCGAGCTATTTTACGGTATGAAGACATTTTTTCACTTGAATTTTTTTTAAATATGTCATTTTGGTGATCAAAGATGAGTTTTAAGGGAAAAAATTATTTACTACAGGGGGACTTTAATAATTTTAAGATCATCATGTTTGTAGCGAACAATATATTTCAGACCTAGTGGAGTAATAATAATAATAATAATAATATATAATTAGGTATGAATTGAAATATATATATATTGTATGTTTTAATGGATCACGCTACAAACATAATTATCTTAAAATACATGATGCATTGCTGTGTCTGTTATCGCATAATTCACACTTTTGGACACTTTTGCTTCAATGCTTCAATCAAGCTGTTATATTCATATATTTATTGTCCAACATTCCCAATTTTTCTGATGCATGTCCTTAATTTAATTTCATATGTTGGTAATAATTCAGTGTTTATAAGCCTTTTAAAGAATTTTAACCCAAACTGGGTTTCTAGAGAGCAAAGGTTTTGTAAAAAAAAGTGGAAGTCTTAAACACAAAGTGTGTAAAATAAACTGTTAAAAGGATTTGATGATCACTAGTGATAGTATTTTATTCTGTGTTGTCATCATTCAGGTTGGATTTCAGCTTTAATGTACGTTTTTTTTAACAAAGCAGCTGATATTGCCATAGAAACTAGTGGACTGACCATTCGCTTTCACCACAAAATGGCGGATACGCAGGGCTGCTGCTGGGCGCCGGCGTTGCAATGGCTTGTTCTATTGAGTGTCGCTTCTTGTTAGTGTACGGGTCCTTCTCAAAAAATTACCATATTGTGATAAAGTTCATTATTTTCCATAATGTAATGATAAAAATTACACTTTCATATATTTTAGATTCATTGCACACCAACTGAAATATTTCAGGTCTTTTATTGTTTTAATACTGATGATTTTGGCATACAGCTCATGAAAACCCAAAAAAAAATCTCAAAAAATTAGCATATCATGAAAAGGTTCTCTAAACGAGCTATTAACCTAATCATCTGAATCAACTAATTAACTCTAAACACCTGCAAAAGATTCCTGAGGCTTTTAAAAACTCCCAGCCTGGTTCATTACTCAAAACCGCAATCATGGGTAAGACTGCCGACCTGACTGCTGTCCAGAAGGCCATCATTGACACCCTCAAGCGAGAGGGTAAGACACAGAAAGAAATTTCTGAACGAATAGGCTGTTCCCAGAGTGCTGTATCAAGGCACCTCAGTGGGAAGTCTGTGGGAAGGAAAAAGTGTGGCAAAAAACGCTGCACAACGAGAAGAGGTGACCGGACCCTGAGGAAGATTGTGGAGAAGGACCGATTCCAGACCTTGGGGGACCTGCGGAAGCAGTGGACTGAGTCTGGAGTAGAAACATCCAGAGCCACCGTGCACAGGCGTGTGCAGGAAATGGGCTACAGGTGCCGCATTCCCCAGGTCAAGCCACTTTTGAACCAGAAACAGCGGCAGAAGCGCCTGACCTGGGCTACAGAGAAGCAGCACTGGACTGTTGCTCAGTGGTCCAAAGTCATTCGGAAATCAAGGTGCCAGAGTCTGGAGGAAGACTGGGGAGAAGGAAATGCCAAAATGCCTGAAGTCCAGTGTCAAGTTCCCACAGTCAGTGATGGTCTGGGGTGCCATGTCAGCTGCTGGTGTTGGTCCACTGTGTTTTATCAAGGGCAGGGTCAATGCAGCTAGCTATCAGGAGATTTTGGAGCACTTCATGCTTCCATCTGCTGAAAAGCTTTATGGAGATGAAGATTTCGTTTTTCAGCACGACCTGGCACCTGCTCACAGTGCCAAAACCACTGGTAAATGGTTTACTGACCATGGTATTACTGTGCTCAATTGGCCTGCCAACTCTCCTGACCTGAACCCCATAGAGAATCTGTGGGATATTGTGAAGAGAAAGTTGAGAGACGCAAGACCCAACACTCTGGATGAGCTTAAGGCCGCTATCGAAGCATCCTGGGCCTCCATAACACCTCAGCAGTGCCACAGGCTGATTGCCTCCATGCCACGCCGCATTGAAGCAGTCATTTCTGCAAAAGGATTCCCGACCAAGTATTGAGTGCATAACTGAACATAATTATTTGAAGGTTGACTTTTTTTGTATTAAAAACACTTTTCTTTTATTGGTCGGATGAAATATGCTAATTTTTTGAGATAGGAATTTTGGGTTTTCATGAGCTGTATGCCAAAATCATCAGTATTAAAACAATAAAAGACCTGAAATATTTCAGTTGGTGTGCAATGAATCTAAAGTATATGAAAGTTTAATTTTTATCATTACATTATGGAAAATAATGAACTTTATCACAATATGCAAATTTTTTGAGAAGGACCTGTATATTCTTTGCCGCGGCTTAACAGATCGGCGCACACACACACACGCAAAAGGACAACCAAGGTTTCAGCAAGACGTGAATGGTGTACAAGGACTTACAGGAGTCGACATTATAAATCGTCGATCACTTTTAGTCAGCTTTGACGAAACTCTCCTCAGATATCCCACATCAGCTATTAAGCAACTAACCATTCAGAAACTTCCTGTTGCATTCATCATGTTGTCACTTCTTCTTGAGTCTCTCCATCATTGTCCGACTCTGGTTTAAACATAAAAGGCATTTTCAGTAAGTCTGTGTGATCTCTTGAAACTCCGCCCTCTTCTTGAGAGCAGCAGCTCATTTGCATTTAAAGGGACACACACAAAAACCAAGCGTTTTTGCTCACCCTCAAAAAGTGACTATAAAACAGTGGTCAGCAATAGGTGGCCCGCGGGCCAAAACTGGCCCTCCAGCAATAATATCTGGCCCGCGCCTGCAGCCAGATTATTTTGATAGCTGCTGGTTCTGAAATAGATCTTTGTCTCATGGTGCGGTCTAATATTATTTATCACCGTGTCTTCACCAGACGTGACTTTTTCGTGGCACAGCGTAACGCATCGTGACGCGCTGCGATAGCTAAAAGCTGTCTACTCTGAACTCGACAAACACCTTTGCAAAGCACTTGGACTACATCAGAAACAGAACGGGGAATCCGTTCACTGTCGGGAATGTGTTGTGTCGCGTGATTCGCATCGCACCGCGCCGCATCCAGTGTAGACACGGTATTATATTCTTTGAAAACAGCGACAACTTTGTTGCAGATAAGATACGCCGGCTTTGCATTCACAAAACCAGGTAGGATGAAGCATAGTTGTCTTTCCATTCTTATTTGAATGCCCTATTTTCGCTCACAACTTTTCTCTTTAGGCTCTTTGATAGTGCCATTTTCTCTCACCCGCTAGCTAAAATGTTAACATCACTCTGCACACGACGTAATAGCGTACCTCCAGCATGCAAACAATTTTTAAAAATGCAGTACGTGAGGATCATAGACATAATAAATACATTAATTATGTCTATGGTGAGAATGCCAAGGAATAAAAGTAGTGTAATAAGAGTGTAAAAGTAGGCTACGTCAAATAATTATTACAATAACTTAGGCTCCATTGTGTAACAAGCAAATTAAAATGATATTATTCACAATATGGAAAGAGGAAATAAAACATTGTTTGTTAAGAGCATGACTCAAACATGCCATTAATGGGCTCTTTTAATTTTTGAGTTATTTTTATCCATTCCCATCTCCCACATGTGTGTTTTAGCAAGTTGGTCTGTGTTGCAAGTTGGTGTATGAAGACACTTGTCAGGTCACTACTCCACTTTATTAATTTATCCAGTGTTAAACCCGGACACCATCACACAAATATGGCTTTTTGTTAATGACTGTCCGACTACAGGATTTAACACAGAGTAACAGCTCACTACCAGTTACAAAAGACACTGTAACAGTCTGTCACAGGCAATTCTAGTTGCATTTTTCATCAATTAATTTAAATTATCCTTTGACTATGTTCTGGCCCACCATCTAGTGGCGAAAACATTTGGCCCGATGCCAAACTTAATTGCCGACCCCTGCTATAAAAAATGATCTGTGGGGTATTTTGAGCTAAAACTTCACATGGGGACATCAGAGACTTATTTTACATCTTGTAAAAGTATGACCCCTTTAAAGTCCCCCTGTGGTGAAAATCAAGTTTTTAAATTTTAATTTTTTTTTCTTCCAAATATCTTCTTTTGTGTTCAGCAGAACAAAGACATTTATACAGGTTTGGAACAACCTGAGGGTGGGTAAATGATGACAGAATTTTCATTTTTGGATGAACTATCCCTTTAATGTTACTGGAAGAGCGTTTGCTCATAACTTTGAGAGAACCTTGCCAGAACGTTAGCCAAATTTCTGAGAATGCTCCCTGTTAGCTGGGAAATCCTAACCAAAAGACACTGAATCAAAGTAGTGCACACATATAATAAAATGTATGTCATTGCACTCAGAAATTCTGCTGAAAGAGAATTAATTTTATTTGCAGTTGATTTCCTCTATACAGCTGTGGTTGTTGGGTTTCTGCTATTTTTCTACTTTCGTTCCCCACTAATGATCAACCGTCACTTGTAGAAACTTCATTAACTCTGAACTAAGAAACACATAGACTGCCTGAGTTTTGTTGTGGTCTTGCTGGAATTTTCTTCAAATATTCAATACGTGATAGTTGATTATTTACAGTGTTTCCCGTTTTTACACATTTGTTAACCCTGAAGTGTTCATCAAACCTCATCTCTTGCTATCTTTCCCTCTCAGATGAACGGGCCGGTCGGGACAATGCGTGTGTTGGTGACGGGCGGCAGTGGACTGGTGGGGCGAGCGATAGAGCGGGTGGTGAAAGAGGAGGAGGAGGGAGGGAGAGAAGGAGAAGAATGGATATTTCTGTCATCCAAAGATGCCAATCTCATGTAAGGGCTCCTGAACAAACACTCATCAGACGTCACGGCAGCTAGACAACACAATCATTACAATATCATTAGATATATTATAACATACTTTATATTCTTTAAGTAAATGTTATAGTTAACGGTTGATAGAAGTAATAACAGTAATGGCCCGTTCACAGTCAAGTCAGAGAGAGATATTAAGGACACCATGTTTCAAATTTGAAATATGTATGACCCTCATAAAAATATTAAACATTTAAACGTTTAAAATGTGAAACAGTGTATTGGGCAACAGTGACAAACATTAGGAGTCAAAATGATGTTGTTTTTATTAAAGAAAGTTTGTTTTTCACATATTTGAATGTTTTTTCCTTTTAAAGACATTAATGAATTGTACCATTAAAACACAAAGGCTTACAGACATTTTAAAACATTACCAGAATNAAAAAAAAAAAAAAAAAAAAAAAAAAAAAAAAAGGATTTCCATCGCATTAAAAAAAAAAGTTAAAAAACACAAGAAAAAAAAGTGTTCAAATCATTTAAAAAACGTAATCAGAAGAAAATGTAAAAAGTTAGAGAAAGCTTTTCCATCACATGAAAAATGTTTAAAAGTCAAATGGTAAAAACAAAAAAGGCAGACATTTAAAACGTTTAAAAGTTATCAGAAAAAAGAGTTAGAGAATGTCTTTCACACAAGACCTTTAAAAGATATCAGAAAAAGGGTATATATATGTGTTTTCTGAAACAATGTTTCAAACAAGCTCATTAGCATTAACATTTCAAACAACAGTTGTTAAAAATACATCAAATGAATAGTTTCAAGCAAAACAATTTTAACTCTACAATTTTCTGCTAAAGTTTTATTTTGTTTTTAGCAAAAAATAACTCTTACGCTGTTCCGGCAAGACATTTTCACTCACCGACGACAAAAGTAGAATGAGATTGGCGTGTGAAGCCGGACCCAAGTCTCCGCCCACCTAACACGCCCCCAACACCTGCACCCGCCCACCTGACACTCCCTCCCAGTACTGGAGGATAGACACACGCAGAAGTGTATATTTAAAAGGAACACTCCACTTTTTTTTGAAAATAGGCTCATTTTCCAACTCCTCTAGAGTTAAACAGTTGAGTTTTACCGTTTTCGAATCCATTCAGCCGATCTCCGGGTCTGGCGGTACCACTTTTACCATAGCTTAGCATAGTTAATTGAATCTGATTAGACCGTTAGCATCTTGCTCAAAAATGACCAAAGAGTTTCGATGTTTTTCCCCATTTAAAACTTGACTCTTCTAAGACCGTCAGAAAATGAAAAGTTTTCTAGGCCGATATGGTTAGGAGCTATACTCTCATTCCGGCATAATAATCAAGGAACTTTGCTGCCGTATCATGGGTGCAGCAGGCGCAATGATATTACGCAGTGGCTGTGACCCCCTGCTTGCAACCATGGAGACATTTGTGAGAGACACTGCGTAACATCCTTGCGCCTGCTGCACTCATGGTACGGCAGCAAAGTTCCTTTATTATTACGCCGGAATGAGAGTATAGTTCATATCGGCCTAGAAAATCACAACTTTTCATTTTCCGTCGGTCTTAGTACACGATGTTACTACAGAAGAGTCAAGTTTTAAATAGGAAAGATATCGAAACTCTTTGGTCATTTTTGAGTGAGATGCTAACGGTCTAATCAGATTCAATGAACTATGCTAAGCTATGCTAAAAGTGGTACCGCCAGACCGCGAGATTGGCTGAATGGATTTCTAAACGGTAAAACTCAACTGTTCAACTCTAGGGGAGTTCGAAAATGAGCCTATTTTCAAAAAAAGTGGAGTGTTCCTTTAACTGGTAGTAAAATAATTATAAAGTTGTTTTAACAAAGTTTAAAAAAAAATTTTTTTTTAGATCATTAACTTTTTGATTTGATAGCATCATCCATCTCTCCCACTGGAGTATTATGTTCCACTGTTTGAGAATGCGTTTTTGGAGTAAAGTATATTGAAACTGTTTAAAACTATGTGTTTTAAACTTTAAAAACGTAGGAGGTAAACAGTTTCTTTTCACTCACACACACCTTTAAAGTGATGCATATCGTTAAAAACAAAAAAAACGTAGTGTTCAGGCTTAGTAAAATGTTATCAGAAAAGGTGAAATGTGTCTCTGAAAACATTATGCTTTAATATTTTAAAATGTGAAACAAGGTTTTAAGGTTAAACAATGCAATCTTTCACATACATTTGAAGTGTTTCATTCGACTATATATAGTCGGCATGTACAAATACGATTTTAGCACAACTATTTAAGCACATACAAAGTAGGAGAATATCTAACTGTATATTGTGTCACTTTGAACATTCCATTACCTGTTTAATTTGGGGCCAGAGAAGATCCTTAGCTCATACATCTCTTCAATTTGGGATGGATGTTGAAGTGTTAGTTGGAAAAAAAAAAATTGTGTTGCATGTTAAAGTTTTTTTTTTTTTAATTTTAGTTAGTGTGTAATGTTGCTGTTTGATCATAAACAACATCTGCAAAGTTACGACGCTCAAAGTTCAATGCAAAGGAGATATTTTCTTTTAAAGAATTCTCTGTTTAAGGACTACAACAAACGGCTGGTAGGGACTACAACGAGCTTCTTCCTGGGTTAGTGACATCACAAACACTAAGATTTACATAAACCCCGCCCCCGAGAACACGCAACAAAGGAAGTGAGGCCATAAGTAACAAATGCAAAAGCATGTCATAAAAGCAAGATCACAACATAAGTTATAAACGTAATTAAACCCATTCTATCTTCATGCAGCATGTTTTCTCTGGTTCTGTAGGATCTTACAACAGTTCCCACATGAGCGATTTATAGATCGTCATGACAGAATATGCAATCAATAACTTTAAGATAGTCAACTCCACATCAGCTACATAAAGTCATCAACTAACCATTCAGAAGCGTCCTGTTGCATTCTACATGTCACTTCTTCTTGAGTCTCTCCATTATTGTCCGACTCCGTTTTGAACATAAAAGGCTGAACAGTTTCTGACATTTTAAGTGAGGTAATCAACGCTGCTAACCCGAGCTCTTGAAACTCCGCCCTCTTCTTGAGAGCAGCAGCTCATTTGCATATAAAGGGACACACACAGAAATTGAGTGTTTTTGCTCACCCTCAAAAAGTGAGAAATTTAACATGCTATAAAAAAAGATCTGTGGGGTATTTGGAGCTAAAACTTCACATACACACTCTGGGGACATCAGAGACTTATTTTACATCTTGTAAAAGTGGGATTATATGAGCCCTTTAAATATATTTACATGTGCTGCTTCAGGAGCGCTGAAGAGACAAGAGCAGTCTTCCAGAAACATCGTCCGACACACGTCATTCATTTGGCCGCCTTGGTGGGCGGGCTCTACAGAAACATGAGACAGAACCTGGACTTCTGGGTAATTATTAATTATATTATTAAATATATATTATTAGAAATATGTAATAAAAGCATGGAAATATCACTTTTGGATAATTGAACTGTACACTGACTGTATTTGTTTGTTGTTTTCAGAGGAATAATATATTTATCAATGACAACGTGCTGCAGACGGCTCATAAGTTTGGGGTGGTGAAGGTCGTTTCTTGCCTGTCCACGTGTATATTCCCAGATAAAACCACCTACCCCATAGATGAGACCATGGTAATCTCACACACACATACACACACACACTTACTTTCTGAAATTCCTCTGCAGCATCATTAGAATCCACTGGGTCATGTTCAGTAAAGCGGCTCCTGACCGTAAATTTAAGTAGGGTAGATTCAGGGTCTTTGCGCTAGTTTATGGTAAACATTTTGTAAGCTTTATAAGACACTTTTGGGAGAGGTCTAACATCTTTGCGTTATTAAGCCTGATGGTGCTGCAGTTCCATTTTCCTCAACAGATTTACATTGGAAAATTGTGGTGCGCAGTAGAGGGCTAGAGGAGATATTTTGGATGAATATTTTGGTGCCCTTACAGACGAACCGTGGCTGGTCAAGTTTATTTTCTACAAGATCATCCACTCCAATTGTTTTATGATTTGAGGGAGATGATGACTAGACATTTTTGTTTGGAATTGTCCTATATTTTTGTCATCTATACAGATGTGTTTCTCTCTCGCTCTGTTTCAGATCCACAACGGTCCTCCACATGAGTCTAATTTTGGTTATGCCTACGCCAAACGCATGATTGATGTCCACAACAGGTCAGTGTCAATGTTCATTGGTCATGAGCTTCTCTTGGGTGTATCACACGAAAGTATGCGTCACATTTCGGGGAAAAAAAAAACAAAACTATTTTTCTCTGCATTTTCATACATTATCATCAAATGAGATTTAAACACATTTTCGCTCCATATTTTCATTACTACAGTACATCCAGACTTATTTTAAAGTCACCATGAAATCAAAATTGAAGTTGTCTGGCTTTTAGTATGGATATGTTAGCCTTATGTATAAGCTGGTGTGTTCCAAAACAGTGACAATTCGCATTTAGAAGATATAAGCATTCAAAACTAAAGTCTTGTCACTTCTGCCAATATGGATCAATGACTTTGACATCAAATGCTGTGATTTAAACGAAACGCTATTGGCTATTTCAAAAAAAGAGGAGGAGCTGTTCGATATGTCCCGCCCTGTCTTCCTGTTTCAGTTGAAATTACGTCAACACGTTGAATAATGCTGCGCGTTCCAAGGCACTTCAGTGGGCCTTTAAGAATTACACAATTATTATTAGTAATTCTTGCTATTCTCACTGATGAATTTCATTAAATTCTCATTACTGTCATACAAAAAAACCCCACTTTTTTTTTCACATTTAAATCATAAAATAAATGCAGCGCAACATATACCACCTGGAATAAATATTTAACAATTTAAAGGGTTAGTTCACCCAAAAATGAAAATAATGTCATCAATTACTCACCCTCATGTCGTTCTACACCTGTAAGACCTTCGTTCCTCTTCAGAACACAAATTAAGATAGGTTTATTTTCCTCCTTAGAAAGCAACGAAATTACCACATTCAAGGTCCAGAAAAGTAGTAAAAACATCGTTAAAATATGATGCAATGCTTTAACATAAATAGCGTAATAGAATGACAGTGGAGAGACGAATTTGTTGAATAAAGTCGTTATTTTTGTTTATTTTTTGCTCGTCGCTTCATAACATTAAGGTTCAACCACTGTAGTCATGCAGACTGTTTTAACGAAGTGTTTACGACTTTTCTGGACCTTGAATGTGGTCATTTCATTGCTTTCTACGGAGGATAATAATACCTCTCAGATTTCATCAAAAATATCTTAATTAGCGTTCTGAAGATGAACGAAGGCGTTACAGGTGTGGAACGACATGAGGGTGAGTAATTAATGACAGAATTTTCATTTTTGGATTTACTAACCCTTTAAATAAACACTGTTTAGTTTTTTGTATGTATATAATGAATTATTATTTTTATGACACTGATTAATGTGTGTGAAAATAATGTGAAAATATGTTTATTATTATTTAATTTGGGGGTGGAGTGTTGGTTTACAGCTTTCATAAATGAAAGAAACATCAGTGTGTGTTTGTCCATTAGGTCATGTTTTGAGAAGTACGGTCGGAGATACACCGCCGTCATCCCCACCAATGTTTTTGGACCACATGACAACTTCAACATTGAGGACGGTCACGTGCTGCCAGGGTTGATCCACAAGACGTACCTGGCAAAGAGTGAGTACAACGCATGTTTAACTTTCTGGAAGGATCTAGAGCATAGAAAAATGAAGCCAAAATATCCTGGAAATGGCCGTTGACATTGTGCGCCGTCTTTTGAAGCATAAGTATGTGCAGTAGTGATCCTGAAGTGGAGCTGCGCCCATACTCCCACAAATCGCAAGCACAGCTAAAACTAAAACCAAACTTATTGGAAAAACAATGTCAGTGTGATAAGAACCACCTAAAATGACAGAAATCATCTTTAAAAAAAAAAAACTTAACCATCACGTCCCACAAGTGGGACACTTGAAGCCGTTTTTATTTCTTGCCTTTTTTTTTTTAATCACATTTTAGTAATCATAAATTAGGTATCATTCGAAAGCTTAAAAACTCAGAATTCATCCTGTGAAAACCGTTCTGAAATTGGACATTGCTTTACCATGGAAACAGTACTTTAAATCCCTTTAGCGGGCTCCTCCCCTTGTGGGCGTTGTCATGTTTCATATTTAACTACTTCATAGTCAAAACTTTTCTAATCTTGATAAAACACGTATTGTCGGAAAGGTCTGAATCTTAAAGGATTAGTTCATTTAAAAAAAATATATATTCTCTCCTGATAATTTACTCACCCCCATGTCATCAAAGATGTTCATTTCTTTTCGACTGAAGAAAGAAAGACATGAAGGTTTTTGATGAAAACATTCCAGGATTATTCTCCTTATAGTGGACTTCAATGGCCTCCAGACGGTTGAAGGTCAAAATTACAGTTTCAGTGCAGCTTCAAAGGGCTTTAAACGACACCAGACGAGGAATAAGGGTCTTATCTAGAGAAACAATCGTTCATTTTCAAAAAATTTTTTAAATGTATATGCTTAATATAAACAAATGATCGCCTTGCACGTGCTTCCTCCAAAACCGCACTTTTGTATTCTTCAAAAAGTTTACGCTGTATGTCCTACGCCTTCCCTATTCTCCTTACGGAACGACCGCAGCGCCAGTTACATTTTTTCCGTAAGTAGAATAGGGAAGGCGTAGGACATACATAGTGTCTTTCCAAAAAAAAAAAAAAATACACTATGGAAGTAAGTAAATGACAGATTTTAAATTTTTGGGTGAACTATTCCTTTAATGTTNTTTCATTAAATTCTCATTACTGTCATACAAAAAAACCCCACTTTTTTTTTCACATTTAAATCATAAAATAAATGCAGCGCAACATATACCACCTGGAATAAATATTTAACAATTTAAAGGGTTAGTTCACCCAAAAATGAAAATAATGTCATCAATTACTCACCCTCATGTCGTTCTACACCTGTAAGACCTTCGTTCCTCTTCAGAACACAAATTAAGATAGGTTTATTTTCCTCCTTAGAAAGCAACGAAATTACCACATTCAAGGTCCAGAAAAGTAGTAAAAACATCGTTAAAATATGATGCAATGCTTTAACATAAATAGCGTAATAGAATGACAGTGGAGAGACGAATTTGTTGAATAAAGTCGTTATTTTTGTTTATTTTTTGCTCGTCGCTTCATAACATTAAGGTTCAACCACTGTAGTCATGCAGACTGTTTTAACGAAGTGTTTACGACTTTTCTGGACCTTGAATGTGGTCATTTCATTGCTTTCTACGGAGGATAATAATACCTCTCAGATTTCATCAAAAATATCTTAATTAGCGTTCTGAAGATGAACGAAGGCGTTACAGGTGTGGAACGACATGAGGGTGAGTAATTAATGACAGAATTTTCATTTTTGGATTTACTAACCCTTTAAATAAACACTGTTTAGTTTTTTGTATGTATATAATGAATTATTATTTTTATGACACTGATTAATGTGTGTGAAAATAATGTGAAAATATGTTTATTATTATTTAATTTGGGGGTGGAGTGTTGGTTTACAGCTTTCATAAATGAAAGAAACATCAGTGTGTGTTTGTCCATTAGGTCATGTTTTGAGAAGTACGGTCGGAGATACACCGCCGTCATCCCCACCAATGTTTTTGGACCACATGACAACTTCAACATTGAGGACGGTCACGTGCTGCCAGGGTTGATCCACAAGACATACCTGGCAAAGAGTGAGTACAACGCATGTTTAACTTTCTGGAAGGATCTAGAGCATAGAAAAATGAAGCCAAAATATCCTGGAAATGGCCGTTGACATTGTGCGCCGTCTTTTGAAGCATAAGTATGTGCAGTAGTGATCCTGAAGTGGAGCTGCGCCCATACTCCCACAAATCGCAAGCACAGCTAAAACTAAAACCAAACTTATTGGAAAAACAATGTCAGTGTGATAAGAACCACCTAAAATGACAGAAATCATCTTTAAAAAAAAAAAACTTAACCATCACGTCCCACAAGTGGGACACTTGAAGCCGTTTTTATTTCTTGCCTTTTTTTTTTTAATCACATTTTAGTAATCATAAATTAGGTCTCATTCGAAAGCTTAAAAACTCAGAATTCATCCTGTGAAAACCGTTCTGAAATTGGACATTGCTTTATCATGGAAACAGTACTTTAAATCCCTTTAGCGGGCTCCTCCCCTTGTGGGCGTTGTCATATTTCATATTTAACTACTTCATAGTCAAAACTTTTCTAATCTTGATAAAACACGTTGTGACGAGCAGGGCGGGCGAGAGCCGTGAGGGAACGGCGCGAGGCCGGTGACGCGAGTGTTAATGATCGTCACCTGTGAGGCGCACCGGCCTCGAGTCCCTCACGGAGGAGCTCCGGGAGCATAAAAGGAGGAGCGACGACAGTGAAGGACGAGAGAGGACCAGGCCTGGACTTTATTTTATGTTTTATTATGTTTGTGTGGCCGGGTGACGTCCGCAAGGGTCTGCCGGCGTTACTTTCGTTTTGTTGGTTTATTTATATATTAAAGTTTTGTTTGAATGTTCGCCGGTTCCCGCCTCCTTCTTCCCATATTTACGAACTGTGTTACACACGTATTGTCGGAAAGGTCTGAATCTTAAAGGATTAGTTCATTTTCAAAAAAATTCTCTCCTGATAATTTACTCACCCCCATGTCATCAAAGATGTTCATTTCTTTTCGACTGAAGAAAGAAAGACATGAAGGTTTTTGATGAAAACATTCCAGGATTATTCTCCTTATAGTGGACTTCAATGGCCTCCAGACGGTTGAAGGTTAAAATTACAGTTTCAGTGCAGCTTCAAAGGGCTTTAAATGATACCAGACGAGGAATAAGGGTCTTATCTAGAGAAACCATTGTTCATTTTCGAAAAAAAATTTAAATGTATATGCTTAATATAAACAAATGATCGCCTTGCACGTGCTTCCTCCAAAACCGCACTTTTGTATTCTTCAAAAAGTTTACGCTGTATGTCCTACGCCTTCCCTATTCTCCTTACGGAACAACCGCAGCGCCAGTTACATTTTTTCCGTAAGTAGAATAGGGAAGGCGTAGGACATACATAGTGTCTTTCCAAAAAAAGAAAAAATACACTATGGAAGTAAGTAAATGACAGATTTTTAATTTTTGGGTGAACTATTCCTTTAATGTTAAAACATTTAATATTGTTATCTTGTTACAGGTCCATCTGATCGGTTCATTTTATGTCATTATTTAAGTATTTAATTTAATGTTGTACGATTTGTACATTTACATGTATTTTTTTTTTATAAGAAGATTCTGTTTATCTCAAGTTATTTTATCCGAGGGGCCCCCAAATAAAATTCTGCTTAGGGCCCCATAAAGGCTTGGGCCGGCCCTGGTTAAGGGGTATAATTAGATTTTTTTTAGTTTGGTTCAGGTCCCATTCAGAGATGGCAGGGTTTATAAACTATATTGCAGCCAGCCACCAGGGGGCGATCAAAATGCTTTGGCTTGACTTTTCTGTGCACAGCACACTTGATCTAGACTTTTGTTCCAATGGAAAACATGTTTCATGTGTTTGTGTTTTGTAGAGGAAGGTAAACCTCTGCAGGTCTGGGGTTCAGGTCGCCCTCTACGGCAGTTCATCTATTCTCTGGATATGGCTCGTCTGTTTCTGTGGGTTTTGAGGGAGTATGACGAGGTGGAGCCCATCATTCTATCAGGTACTCGACCCGTGTCAAATTGAAAGGAATTGTTCACGCAAAAATGAAAATTCTTTCATGAATTACTCACCCTCATGTCATTCCAAACCTGTCAGACTTTCGTTCATCTTCGGAACACAAATGAAGATCTTTTTGCATAAATCTGAGAGCTTTATGTCCCTCCTGCTGTGGATAATCAACCAATGCATTTTTGTTGAAATGTTTTGCGGTTGTTTGTGCGTTAGCCTAAAGACCAGCTTAATTTAGCAAAACAATTTCAGGGACATTGTGAGATACAGGATAATGTTTTCTGCTTCTGTGCATTATAATGAAGGCTTTGTGAAATTGCTGTTTACATTTACATTTATGCATTTGGCAGACGCTTTTATCCAAAGCGACTTACATTGCATTATACTATACATTTGTATCTGAGTATGTGCAATCCCTGGGATCGAACCCATGACCTTGGCATTGCTAGTGCCATGCTCTAACCACTGAGCTACTGTGCTGTTCAGTTCATATAGATTTGAACGACATATACTCCATCCTACATGGACTACAAACACATTTTCTATCATGTATGCCTATGAAAGACAATCATGCCAATCAGAGTAGGTACAGGGCGGAGCTACACGTGCAGCCACGTCCCATTTTGCAGGCGCAGCCAGGTGTACTTGGTTAAAGTGGGTAGAGACAGTTTTCAAACTGCACTTGAAATGGGAATTTGAGATCTGAATTCTTGTTTGGAATCTTCAATAAAATGGACTTTGTAAATCATGCGTAAAATCCTGTACCTGCTGGGAACCAGTGATTAGACAAGGAATGCACTGAAATAAGGATCTCAAGGATGGAGTCAATAAATATATATATATATTTTTAGATAATATGTTGGAAGAGGACAAAATACCCATGAGTACACAACTTTATATATGGATGAAATGGATGCATTGCAAGAGACTTACTATGGAAGAGACTCTTTAACAAAGCTTATCGGGCACGCAGGGGGAAACTAGGAGCATGTACCCATAGAACAAATGAAATTAAAATGAAACTAAAATGAAACAGACTGAAACTGCAGAAGGGCAGCCTTTAGTGAAAGCTTGGCCGAGTAAAGCGGCTCGAAGGGCAGGCCCCTGAGGGCCCCAAGGACCATAGACAGGTCCCACATTGGGGGTGTGGCGGGTTCAGCCTTCTGGCCCTCTTTAAGAAACGAATTACATTCTTGAAGTCATTCCTGCCCATAGACTGGCTGGCCACAAGAGCGTGGTTCGCTGCTATGGCCACCATGTAAACTTTGAGCATGAAAGGGGTGTGCCCCTTGTCCAGCAGCTCCTGCAGGAAAGACAGCACCAGTGAAACGTCACAGGAAGCCGAGTCTTCATTTCGGACTGCACACCAGTCGGAGAAGGCAGAACACTTCAGGGCATCTAGTTGATGGCCCTAGCATCAGAAATAGTGCTTAGTACCCTCGTGGGGAGGTCCGTAGGCTCCTGTCGAGGGGGCAGACATGGAGGGCCCAAAACTTTGGTTGGGGGTGCCAAATCATCCCTTTCGCCTGGGAGAGGAGGTCCTTTCTCAGGGGAAATGGCCAGGAACCTGCTGTGAGCAGCTGCATCAACTCGGGGAGCCATGAATGGCTCCTCCGGAGAGGGACCACCAGAAGGACTGTCCGCCTGATTCGTTTGATAACCTGAGGGAGCAGCGCGACTGGGGCAAAGTCATACAGGGAAAAGCTGGGCCAACTTGTGGCAAACTTTGTGGGGATGGAGCGTCCATTCACCTGAAGACACATTGCCCGGGGACAGCATGTCTGCCCCTTGGTTCAGCTTGCCTGGCACATACACTGTTCTCAGCTAGCGCAGGTTGCTTGCGCTGTGCCCATAAGAGGCAGCTTTGTCTGCGTCCTTAATCCCTGTTAAATTCAGCCGTAAGTGGTATTCCAACACCACTAAGCTGGCCATGCCCTGCCGATTACCTGGGCGGTTGCCTTTGTAGCACACAGAGCCAAGTCTGTTGCGCTTTAGAGAGCTGCACAGAGAGCTCTCTGAAAGCAGCGGGGTCTGGGCCAGACCCGTCCATGGAGCGGAGGAGTTTGACCTGAAAAACCTGGAGAACCTCCATGGAGTGGAGTTGAAGCATGGTGTTTTCCGTAGGTACATTTTTTTCCCCGAACTTTCTGGCATTTTTGGGTACCTTAACATGCTCAAAAACTCTTGAAACTTTGCACACACCTGAGAATTGTTGGCCATCAGGACTGGGCACAAGTTAAGGAAGGGTCGTAAGTGGGGCTCTTTGGCAGACCCTTTTATATGGTTGTATTTGAGGGGCTCTGTAGCGCACCCCATTTCAGCTACAGTAACCAAACTTCATACGGCTATAGATCTCATCGTGCCAAATAACTTTCACAGTCAAAGTCATACGTCAGCCCAACAGGAAGTCAGCTATTTTGGGTTGTTTGAAAAACGTCTGCTCTTGAATTCCTAGGGGAATCATCCGATCACCAGCATGAAGCCAAGACATTGAGGATTCTAAATTGCAAGCAAATTTTTGATATCTCGAATGGTTTGGCTGTGGCGCTGAAACAAATTAATGGCAAGAAAAGAGAAACAGGAAGTGTGTTATAACTTCTGCATACATAAACGGATTTTGATGAAACTCAAGCTGTGTGTTCGTTGTAGGAGGCCGATCACATGGATGCGACTATTGTGAGTCAAAGTCATAGCGCCACCAGTTGGCATCAAGAAGTGTGTCACTTTCAAAATGCTTTGAAATCGCCCTCTTATTTTTACCCGATTCGCTTCAGACTTCATCAGAATCAGAATGTGCTTTATTCGCCAGGTGTGCACAAACACACAAAGAATTTGTTGTGTGTTTTTCTACAGAAGCTCTTGGTACACACATACATATGACATGAGAACAGAAACATTTTAATAACTAAGAAAATAATAAATAAATAATAATACTAATGTGGTATAAAATACCCTTGAAGATCAAAGAACTGCCCCTGACTAGGGGTGTCACAATATACCATTGACGATAACCGTGATATTTTAAAAATGAAATATCGCTATGATGTTAATTAGGGGTGTCGCAGTATACTGGTGTATTGGTGATAACTAATATTTCAAGTGGCAGTCAAGTGGCTGGTTGGCATCCCAATGTACAGTAGGTGTCGGTTTTGCACCTTCATAAGCAGTCACAGCATGCAGCTCTAATGCAGCTATTTTTAACCAAAATAGGACGATGTGAGCATTATGGAGTGCTAAACTCTCACATGTAATTTATGTTTCATTCATTCTCGACGCCGGAGGGCGCCCTCTGTAGTAAGTCCACAGGTGAGACTCATAGGAGTGATATGTTCTAGGAAATCCATAAAATGGACAAAGACATCCAGCGATCTCTGTAGCTAAATAAAACACAGATAGGGACATTTTGATTGAGAATTAACTCAGGAAGTCACAGGATGGAAAGAAATCTGAATCTAAATGAATCTGAAATATATAATTTGTTTCTCTCTAGTTGGAGAAGAGGATGAGTTGTCCATAAAGGACGCTGCAGACACTGTGGTTGAAGCGTTGGGGTTCAAAGGTGACGTGATTGTATCCTTTCACACTCAAACAATTAACTTCTCAATGGTCATAGTGAAAATCTGCATAAGGTAGTTTGCAGACTTTCCAGATTGAGCTGTGTGTTGAGCTTCAAAAAGCATCATAAATGTAGTCCTTAAATGAGTTTTCCTTTTGGTGTGAACTAATCTTTTAACCCTTAACTAACCGCTCTCAGTATGACACTAGTAAAGCAGACGGTCAGTTCAAGAAAACCGCCAGTAACGCCAAACTACGCAAATACCTGCCAGACTTCAAGTTCACACCGTTCAAAGCAGGTGATCAATCCTCACTTCCCTGAAGAGCTTCAGCGTTTAATAAACCTTCTTCAATAGTAGCCAAAAAAAGATTTTTTTATAGGTGCTTTTCTTTTTTTTTACCCAGCTATCAAGGAGACGAGTGATTGGTTTGTGGCCAATTATGACATCGCCCGTAAATGAAGATCTTCACATCTCATTGGCTGTGGGGAGTTTGATCACTGTTCAATGCTGGAAACCAATGATTGATCAAACCACTTAAACAACCCTTAATAATCTATATGAAGACAAAATCATTGAACACTGCCGTCTTACCTCTCTTGAATGTTTGTTTCAAGTGTTTCTTAAAGATATACATTTTACAGTCATGCAGTTACTAAAACAGCAAAATGCTGCGTTTTCAAATGCATTTATTAAAGTCCCCATGAAAACAAAATTTAAGGGTTTTTTGGCTTTTAGTATGAATATGTTTTCCTTAAGATCATCTATAAGCTAGTGTGCTCCAAAACAATGACAAAATTCACATTTAGAAGTCTCTCACTTCCGCCAATATGCATCAATGATTTTGATGATATCATGCTGCACTTCAGCTTCTCATCAGATTTTCTGACCAATCAAATGCTCTCTAGAATCTAAAGCGCCCCGCCTCCTACATTATAAATAGACGCTGAAGCTGCGGCTGAAATCGGTCACATTTACTATTTTCTACATGGTGAATGGCACATAGTGCACTATATAGGGGATAGGGAACGATTCAGACAGTGTAAATATGCTTTCCATTGGGGTGAATGAAGTCTGGTTTCATGTTGGTGCCACGCCAGTGGGGAATCTATTAGACTGTGGCTGTCAAATGAGGCTTTACCAAACTCAATGGCTCTAGCCGAGCTGTGATATAAACGAAACGCTATTGGCCATTTTAAAAAAATGGGAGAAGCTACCCTGTCTTCCTGTTTTTATGGGAATTACATCAACACATTGAATAACGCAAGGCACTTAGGTGGGCCTTTAAATTCATGAAAGTCCCTTCCACAGCACTTCACAAGCTAGTGCTATTGAAAAACTGTTTTCGGGTAACTTAATTGCGTTTCAGTGTCGAATGAAGTTAAACTTCCTTTTTAAATAACTGTTTATGTATGCTCAATAGTTTGTGTCATGTGATATAATTGAATGATTACAGCCACTGATTTGCGAGTGGCCTATTGTTAGGATAGGCTCAGAGTAAATGAGTAAACAGCCATCAAATTTGTGTGTTTGTTTGTTTATTTTAATTATATAGGGTACTTCGGTTTTGCTTCGATGGTCTTTTAAAATAGACCATCAAATTTGATAATTTGTATAATTGTGCAGTATCTGTGGTGGCATAATAAAATTTCAGTTGTGATCTCAGATTTGTCATTCCCTGTTGCTTTCTTAGTTAATAGCCTGCATAACTTCAACCAGACACAATTAAAACACAATGAGAAATGTTTATGTTTTTGACTTCATCTTTTTTCGCAAAACACACCATGCTTTATATGATTAGAAACATGGTGAGATGGTGAAATTAGCAACTCTGCAGCACTTTCACAAGGTTTATTTCAATTTCGCAAGCTTATCACAAGAATTACAAAAAGTACAATTGGAATTACAAGTAGTTAAATTGATCAACCACAAAGCTAAAATTTACTCATGGGGGTTTATTTAAAATAATTGTGTATATGGAGAAGACATAATTGGCAAAAGTATGAGGATTATTATTAATATGGGGATAATTAGACATACTGTATACACATTGCTGTGAATGTTCTGTCATTTACATGCTCAGTTGGGGGAAAAAAAAAATTCAAAGAACTTTTGTTGATGAGGAATAAGGGTCTTATCTAGAGAAATGATCGGTCATTTTCTAAAAAAATTAAATCGATATACTTTTTAACCACAAATGCTCGTCTTGCACTGCTCTGTGATGCGCCACACTTTACGTAATCATGTTGGAAAGGTCACACACGACGTAGGTGGAAGTACCGATCCAGTGTCTACAAAGCGAATGTGCAAAGATTAAGCCAAACGCCCTTTACGAAAAAAAGGTAAAATTTGATGTTGGAGGAGAAAATTAGATGAAGTTTTTCGCCCTACCATGGTACTTTTTGGACCTTCAACCCGTTGAACCCCAGTGAAGTCCACTATATCGAGAAAAATCCTGGAATGTTTACCTCAAAAACCTTAATTTCATTTCGACTGAAGAAAGAAAGACATGAACATCTTGGATGACATGGGGATGAGTAAATTATCAGGACATTTTCATTCAAAAAGTGAACTAAACCTTTAACACAGTGCTGATATGGAACTATTAAATTGGCAAAAATGAAAATGATCCCATAATTTACTCACCCTCAAGTATGTAACATTATTCTGCTCCTCCTGTGTGTGAAGGAGCAGAATAATGTTTTTGGGAGTGTTACCATTAGAGGGTGTACTTGTACAACAAGTGGCCTTACCTCTCAGAGTTAGCAAAGAGTTGTTGTTGCCCGGGTTTGGTTGAAGATCCCACTCATCTGTTCCTGTGTAAAGACAGATCAAATATACATTATCTCTTCGTCTTCATATTCTGCTGCACTAAAGAATACCACACTAACCCTTTAAGGTTCTGTAGTGTAGAGCAGCGGTGTCCAACACTGCTCCTGAAGAGCTACCATCCTGCAGATTTCAGCTCCAACCCCAATTAAACACACCTGAACCAGCTAATTAAGGTGTAGGGTTGGTCACCCCTGGTGTAGAGCTTCTTGCTTAAATCACACTATGGTTTTGAATAAAAATCATCTGGAAACATGATGCTAAAAATGAAACTGCAAAAAATTTTAACATGTATTTGGGAACCCTTAAAATATCCATAAAATTCTGCATATAGAAAAGCACATCAAACATCATTAGGTTATTTTAAACATGAGTGTATATTATTAAAATATACAGTACAGATCATTAGAAAACAAACCCTGATTGACAGACCAGTAAAAACAGAAGAGCACCAAACAGTACACAGCACAAATTAAATGTTTATTTTTGAAATAAACATAAGAGAGCTAATGATTTTGTCTTAGTAAAAATTAAGGGTTGTTCAAAGTGTTTGATCAAACATTGGTTCGCAGCATTGTTCAGACAGTGTTCAGACTCTCACAGCCAATGAGATGTGAAGATCTTCATTTACGGGTGATGTCATAATTAGCCGTGAACCAATCATCCGTCTCCTTGATGGCTGGAAAAAAGAAAAGCACCTAAAATGACTGTTCTACTATTGAAGAAGATTTAGTAAATGCTGAAGCGATCACCTGCTTTGAACGGTGTGAACTTTATTTGCGTAGTTTGGCGTTAATGACGGTTTTCTTGAGCTGACCGTCTGATTTACTAGTGTCATGATAATAATAATCATAATATAGATAGATCATACCAAAACTCTGTCATTCAAGTACTACTTTTTTTTAAAGAAACAAAGACAAAGAGAAAACCACAGAAACAAACAAACCAGATCCACACAATAGATGAACTGCCACAGGGCGTGACCTGGACATACCTGCAGAGGTTTACTTCCTCTAGAAAACACACAAACACACACACGAGTGGGACGCTCTGAACATGACCGTGGCTTCAGATCCTTCCAAAGAGTTAAGCCCGGGATACACTGCACGATTGTTGGCTGTCCCAGATGAAAGACTGCCATCGTGAAACAATCGTGGCGACTTCTGTGATCGTGGCTCTTAATCGGTGGTCCTATGTCGTAGAGTGAGAGAGGTTCAAAGACGGCCGTTTTCCCGGTCTTGCGACCAAAGATAGCCTACGATCATTTTCTGACAGTGTCAGAAATTCAGCATGATCATTGCACAGTGTGTTTGCTGCTACGACCTACGTCTACTGACCANTCTCAGAGTTAGCAAAGAGTTGTTGTTGCCCGGGTTTGGTTGAAGATCCCACTCATCTGTTCCTGTGTAAAGACAGATCAAATATACATTATCTCTTCGTCTTCATATTCTGCTGCACTAAAGAATACCACACTAACCCTTTAAGGTTCTGTAGTGTAGAGCAGCGGTGTCCAACACTGCTCCTGAAGAGCTACCATCCTGCAGATTTCAGCTCCAACCCCAATTAAACACACCTGAACCAGCTAATTAAGGTGTAGGGTTGGTCACCCCTGGTGTAGAGCTTCTTGCTTAAATCACACTATGGTTTTGAATAAAAATCATCTGGAAACATGATGCTAAAAATGAAATGGAAACTGCAAAAAAATTTTAACATGTATTTGGGAACCCTTAAAATATCCATAAAATTCTGCATATAGAAAAGCACATCAAACATCATTAGGTTATTTTAAACATGAGGGTATATTATTAAAATATACAGTACAGATCATTAGAAAACAAACCCTGATTGACAGACCATTAAAAACAGAAGAGCACCAAACAGTACAGAGCACAAATTAAATGTTTATTTTTGAAATAAACATAAGAGAGCTAATGATTTTGTCTTTGTAAAAATTAAGGGTTGTTCAAAGTGTTTGATCAAACATTGGTTCGCAGCATTGTTCAGACAGTGTTCAGACTCTCACAGCCAATGAGAAGTGAAGATGGGTGATGTCATAATTAGCCGTGAACCAATCATCCGTCTCCTTGATGGCTGGAAAAAAGAAAAGCACCTAAAATGACTGTTCTTCTGACTACTATTGAAGAAGATTTAGTAAATGCTGAAGCGATCACCTGCTTTGAACGGTGTGAACTTTATTTGCGTAGTTTGGCGTTAATGACGGTTTTCTTGAGCTGACCGTCTGATTTACTAGTGTCATGATAATAATAATCATAATATAGATAGATCATACCAAAACTCTGTCATTCAAGTACTACTTTTTTTTTAAAGAAACAAAGACAAAGAGAAAACCACAGAAACAAACAAACCAGATCCACACAATAGATGAACTGCCACAGGGCGTGACCTGGACATACCTGCAGAGGTTTACTTCCTCCAGAAAACACACAAACACACACACGAGTGGGACGCTCTGAACATGACCGTGGCTTCAGATCCTTCCAAAGAGTTAAGCCCGGGATACACTGCACGATTGTTGGCTGTCCCAGATGAAAGACTGCTATCGTGAAACAATCGTGGCGATTTCTGTGATCGTGGCTCTTAATCGGTGGTCCTATGTCGTAGAGTGAGAGAGGTTCAAAGATGGCCGTTTTCCCGGTCTTGCCACCAAAGATAGCCTACGATCATTTTCCGACAGTGTCAGAAATTCAGCATGATCATTGCACAGTGTGTTTGCTGCTACGACCTACGTCTACTGACCAGCCAATAAAAATGCAACATGAAATCAAAGCGACATGGCGCTAAAACTTAAACTGCTACCCTCAAGCTCATTTCCCTTCTTCTTTCGCAGCTTCCTTTTTATTTTCAGCAAACATAAAAACTACAACTGCCAAAGTGTGATTCAACATAGTGTTTTGTTTACCACTAGTGCATGCTGCTGATGACGTTTTATTCTTCTATAGAAACTTGCATCGTAGCCTACAAGTCAACAGTATCATCATCGTTCAGTCTACATTAGGGCTGTCACGATATTAGATTTTTCACACCACGATTATTGTGGCCAAAAGAATTCACGATATAGATATATTGCAATATCTATAGAATCCTTGGGAGAGAAATGTATCAGTCTAAATAATTTTTACTTTGTTTATTTAGTTTTTCTCTTTCAGAGTTGCTGCACATTTTTAAAGTCAAATTTAAGGCTTTTTAAGACCTGAAGAAATAAAAATGTATACTAGCGTAGTAGCCTATACATTAGGGCTGTTACCAATCAAATGAAATCATTATCAACAAAATCCATCTTTGCAATACAGAGGTGACACAGAATGAGAAGTGGCATTAATATATTTACACAGCATTAATTTAATTCAATATTTAAATATGGAAGTTTTTCTAATTTTAATTAAAATGTACTTTAAATATGAAACTAAACCGCCAGTAGGTGGCAGCAAGTCACTGTCTTAATGAGTGAGTGAGTCAGTCATTCATTCAACCGATTTGTTCAAATGACTGATTCATTCAGGAAGCAAGCAGGTGATTGAATGGGTCATTTAATCATTAAACTGATTCGTTCTAAACGCGGATTCAGTCAGTATAACTAAAACATTTCTGTCTGTTGCACGGGGGCTCTGTTCTGCTGTTCATAATTTTGAAATTTTCATTGGCGAAATGAAGAAACAAACAATATTAACAATACTGTGTCTAAAATGTTACTCACATTGTTCATTTTATTCATTTATAAGTTAAATGAACATTGCATTTGTGCTGATTTGGGGAAAACGGCACTCTTGCTCGTGTGATATTGTAGTACAACTACATTTTATCATATGATATAATGACAAAAACTCGTCGGGGCAAAAATGCCCGTGTATCTTGAATTTTGAGGGCATATAACTGCATGCATAGCTACATCACGCTGAATAAGACGAGTAAAGAAAACGCGGTACTTATTCAAAGAATCACCTTTTATTTAAATATATGAACACAGAAAATCACTGTTAACAGGTTAATATAACATTTCCCATTCCATGACTAGTAAAATAATCGCAACTTACTCTCTGTAAAATGGCATAATCCGCAGGGTGATGGACACGGAGGTGGGTAAAAAGGTTGGTGTTGTTGCCACCCTACGCACTGACTGTAGCTAGGCAAATTCTGCAGATTGGGCTGTTTTCTTGGAAGCTGGAAAACTCCCATACTGTCGCGCTTACTTTTTTCGGTTTGGACAGAGCCTCTTTACTCTTCTTCTATAGCTGTGCACGCTGCGTCTTCTTCTTGTTTGACAGGTGTCAGCATTAAGGTGCTATCCTGTCACCTGAGAGCTCAAACAGGTACTGGTGCTGGAGTATTTACATGACATGATATCATAAGCGTCCTATTCATTTTAAATATTGTGGTTATCGCCAATACCGATATATTGATAACACCCTAAATTAACACGATATCGATATTTCATGCTTTGAATATCAGGATTATCGCCAATACCGGTATATTGCGACACCCCTAGTCTACATGCATGTTGTACCCAAGTTTAATAGATCCATGTCGCACAGTGTGATAAATTAATGATCTTATAGGATTGCTAAAATCCTGCAGTGTATCCAGGGCTTTAAGCCGGGTGCACACTGTGCGATTTTGGCCTCAATTTGGTCGCCTGAGACAAATTTTGAAAATTCTAAAAGATTCCTATAATCCTAGGCAAAAATCTGTAGTCTTTGATCGCTAGTTTGACATGTTCACCGACAGCCGATTAATGACCGTTGCAATCAAGTTTTACCTCAGACAAAATTCTGGCAGTGTCCGAAGATTTGCCGCACAGTCCTGCAATGTGACTTCTCCTACGTCAAACGCCAAATTGTCTTCATTTTTCAAGATAAGCCGTGATCAAAGTCTGACATATAGGACAGCTGAGATCCCACAGTGTGACATGAGGATCATGTTCGTACAGTCTAATAGTAAAGGACTATTATAAATCGCACAGTGTGCACCCAGCTTTAGACAGCTGTCTAGTTTTGTTTCCTCTTTTGTTACATTCAACACACAGTACTACCAAAAAAAATGCGGGGTTGTTTTGACCCAAATTTGGGTCAAATATGGACAAACCCAACTGTTTGGGTTAAAAACTTAATTAGAAAATTTAACACAACGGCTGGGTTTGTCCATATTTGGCCCAAATTTGGGTTGAAACAACCCAACATTTTTTAGAGTTATTTTTTATTGAATCTAGAAATGTACCTTAGACGAGATTAAATGACCATTAAAGCTGCAAGCAGCGATGAAAGGGCCCTCACACCCGAGGCCACCACCACCCGTTGGCCTTAGGAAAACAGATTACTGTTTACTGAAAACAGATCAGTAAAATTTTCTTCAATTTATTTTTTCATCTCTGACTCCGGGTCTTCATTCATCATATCTGGTCTTTGGGTCTTAACTGTAAATTCCCCTACAATGGACAAACATCAGTTAATGCTGATGAAGAGGAATTACAGTTGCAATGACTCATATTGTACGGCAAACTGAGTAAAAACTTACCACTGAGAAACGTCCTGCTCAGGACATCCTTGTGATGTTGAATAACTAGTTCTTCCAATGTTTCATCATCAGACTCGTCATCAGAGTTCGAACTGATATTTGACACCATTGTTATTGTCTTTACAGTGTGTACAGTCGCTGAGCTTTAGGAAGCCTCCGGAGCTAAAGTTCAGTTATGGTAATGGGCGTTTCTTTTACGACAGGTGCTGTAAGTGGTAGACCAATCACAACAGACTGTGCCACCTGGCCAATCAGAGCAGAGCAGCTCTCGGAAAGGAGGGGTTTAGAGAGACTGAATCTTCGAATTAGTCATTTGAGAATCACATGTGCAATGGTGATGTCCAATGTATATTTTAAGAAAATGAAAGTGTTTTTTGACCTTTGAAGCATGTAAACCTTTTGTAGTAGGTTCATTCTCATGTTTCACAGCACGTTTGAGCTTCAGCAAGAACCAGTGAGGTTCATTCTCGTATTATGCAACACCATTGAGCTTCCACAAGAACCAGTGAGGTTCATTCTCATGTTACACATCACGTTTGAGCTTCCGCAAGAACCAATGAGTTTCATTCTAGTGTTACGCAGCACGTTTGAGCTTCCGCAAGAACCAATGAGTTTCATTCTAGTGTTACACATCGCGTTTGAGCTTCCGCAAGAACCAATGAGTTTCATTCTAGTGTTACGCAGCACGTTTGAGCTTCCGCAAGAACCAATGAGTTTCATTCTAGTGTTACGCAGCACGTTTGAGCTTCCGCAAGAACCAATGAGTTTCATTCTTGTGTTACGCAGCACGTTTGAGCTTCCGCAAGAACCAATGAGGTTCATTCTCGTGTTACGCAGCACGTTTGAGCTTCCGCAAGAACCAATGAGGTTCATTCTAGTGTTACGCAGCACCTTTGAGCTTCCGCAAGAACCAATGAGGTTCATTCTCGTGTTACGCAGCACGTTCGAGCTTCCGCAACAACCAATGAGTTTCATTCTAGTGTTACGCAGAACGTTTGAGCTTCCGCAAGAACAAATGAGGTTCATTCTAGTGTTACGCAGCACGTTTGAGCTTCCGCAAGAACCAATGAGGTTCATTCTAGTGTTACGCAGCACCTTTGAGCTTCCGCAAGAACCAATGAGGTTCATTCTCGTGTTACGCAGCACGTTTGAGCTTCCTCAAGAACAAATGAGTATCATTCTCGTGTTACGCAGCACGTTTGAGCTTCCTCAAGAACCAATGAGTTTCATTCTCGTGTTACGCAGAACCTTTGAGCTTCAGCAATGTTTTCGACCAATGTTTTCCACTTCTGTTGTCGTTTCTAGCGAGACATGCATGACATGTAGACATTCTAGATATGTATGAATTTGGAGACCTTAAAATATTCCAAAAATTCTGTACATAAAAAAGACATTAAACATAATTTAAAACAGGAGTGTATTATTGAAATATACAGTACAGATCATTAGACAATAAACCCAGAACATACTCTGACTGACAGACCAGTAAAAAAACCGAAGAAAAAGTACAGTACCAAACACAGCCGAGCCCACACATAAACAAAACACTTAAATACGAAAAGAACACAAACACTGCCATCTTAGTGCTCTTTTCGTGAAATAAACACGAGAAGAGCACTAAGATGGTAGTGTTCAATGATTTCATCTTTTTACAAATTATTAAGAGTTGTTTGATCAATCATTGGTTTCCAGCATTGAGATGCTCCCACAGCCAATGAGATGTGGAGATCTTTATTTACGGGCGATGTCATAATTGGCCGCAAGCCAATCACACGTCTCCTTGACAGCTGAAAAAAAAAAAAAAAAACACATATAAAGATTCTTGTTTTGGTCACCACTTTTTTCTACTACTGAAAAAACATTTAGTAAATGCTGAAGCTCGAAGTGAAGATCGATTACCTTCTTTGAATGGTGTGAACTTGAAGTCTGGCAGGTATTTGCGTAGTTTGGCGTTACTGGCGGTTTTCTTGATCTGACCGTCTGATCTACTAGTGTCATACTGAGAGCGGTTAGTTAAGGTTTGTGGATGAAAGGGGTAATTCACACCAAAAGGAAAACTCTGGACATTCTGCAAAATTTCTTATTTTATGTTCCAAAATAACTGCAGACTCTGTTTATGTGTGAAAGGATACAATCACTTCTCCTTTAAACCCAAACCCTTCAACAACAGCGTCCACAGCGTCCTTTACGGACTGCTCTTCCTCCTCTCCGACTAGAGAGAAAGAAACAAAGACAAAGAGAAACAAAAGAGACATGATCTTGATATTTGATCAGCCATTGAGCTCTGATGAAACAGTTCCAACATGTGTGATCATGTCAAACACGGCTCGAGTACCTGACGCAATGATAGGCTCCACCTCGTTATACTCCCTCAAAGCCCACACAAACAGACGAGCCAGATCCACAGAAAAGATGAACTGCCGCAGGGCGCGACCTGAACCCCAGACCTCCAGAGGTTTACCTTCCTCTACAAAACACACACACACATTTACCAACACGTGGGATGCTCTGAATGTGACTGATCCTTCCAGAAAGATAAACACGTCTCTCACTCTTTGCCAGGTACGTCTTGTGGACCAACCCCGGCATCACGTGACCATCCTCAATGTTGAAGTTGTCATGGGGTCCAAAAATGTTGGTGGGGATAATAGCTGTGTATCGCAGACCGTATTGCTGAAAACACGCCCTAATAGACAAACACACACACTTAAAACGCTGTATTTGGAAACATTTCAGGTACATGCCAGTTTTTCTTAAGGAAAAAATAATTTATCATAAAATATTTATAATATTATTAAAAATAATAATAGGTGTGCAAACTGATTAACAACCAGGGATACTAAATGGGCCTATCCAAATACCCACAATTGCGCTCTTGGTCACTTGAGAGTGCGTGTACATGACAGGAAGTATAGTAAGTGCGCAAGACCATCCCATGTTTTTAAGATGCCACACTAAACCACACTATCTCGAATACCACTTCGAGGCTAAGCATATTACCATCATGCATTTTGTGGGGGAACACACGTGCCCCAAAATCCCGAGATGTCGAGGAAAACATTCAACTGTAAATTGAATTAATTACAACCCGAATTCCGGAAATGTCGGGATGTTTTTTTAAATTTGAATAAAATGAAAACTAAGACTTTCAAATCACATGAGCCAATATTTTTTCACAATAGAACATAGATAACATAAATGTTTTTAATTTTGAAATTTTTTAATTTTATGCACAAAATGAGCTCATTTCAAATTTGATGCCTGCTACAGGTCTCAAAATAGTTGGGACAGGGGCATGTTTACCATGGTGTAGCATCTCCTCTTCTTTTCAAAACAGTTTGAAGACGTCTGGGCATCGAGGTCATGAGTTTCTGGAGTTTTGGTGTTGGAATTTGGTCCCATTCTTGCCTGATATAGGTTTCCAGCTGCTGAAGAGTTTGTGGTCTTTGACGTATTTTTCTCTATAGGTGAAAGATCTGGACTGCAGGCAGGCCAATTCAGCACCCGGACTCTTCTACAACAAAGCCATGCTGTTGTAATAGCTGCAGTATGTGGTTTTGCATTGTCCTGCTGAAATACACGAGGCCTTCCCTGAAATAGACGTCGTCTGGAGGGGAGCATATGTTGCTCTAAAACCTTTATATACCTTTCAGCATTCATAGTGCCTTTCAAAACATGCAAGCTGCCCATACCATATGCACTTATGCACCCCCATACCATCACAGATGCTGGCTTTTGAACTGAGCGCTGATAACACACCGGAAGGTCTCCCTCCTCTTTAGCCCGGAGGACACGGCGTCCGTGATTTCCAACAAGAATGTCAAATTTGGACTCGTCTGACCATACAACACTTTCCACTTTGAAACAGTCCATTTTAAATGAGCCTTGGCCCACAGGACACGACGGCGCTTCTGGACCATGTTCACATATGGCTTCCTTTTTGCATGACAGAGCTTTAGTTGGCATCTGCAGATGGCACGGCGGATTGTGTTTACCGACAGTGGTTTCTGGAAGTATTCCTGGGCCCATTTAGTAATGTCATTGACACAATCATGCCGAGCAGTGTCATCTGAGGGCCCGAAGACCAATAAATAGATCCAATAAAGGTCTTCGGCCTTGTCCCTTACGCAGAGAGATTTCTCCAGTTTCTCTGAATCTTTTGATGATGTTATGCACTGTAGATGATGAGATTTGCAAGGCCTTTGCAATTTGACATTGAGTAACATTGTTTTCCACAATCTTTTTACGCACTCTTTCACAGCTCTGCCCATCTTTACTTCTGAGAGACTCTGCTTCTCTAAGACAGCCCTTTTATAGCTGATCATGTTACAGACCTGATATCAATTAACTTAATTAGTTGCTAGATGTTCTCCCAGCTGAATATTTTCAAAATTTCTTGCTTTTTCAGCCATTTGTTGCCCCCATGCCAAAATTTTTGATGTCTGCTACAGAGGCATCAAATTTGAAATTAGCTCATTTAGTGGATAAAAGTATAAAATTTCTCCCTTTAAACATTTGTTATGTTATCTATGTTCTATTGTGAATAAAATATTGGCTCATGTGATTTGAAAGTCTTTTAGTTGTTATTTTATTCAAATTTAAAAAACGTCCCAACATTTCCGGAATTCGGGTCGTAGATTTTACATATAATTTGGTAGTAAAACAAAGTGCTGCACATTTTATTGGTACAAAAATGAGTAGGATGAGTAGGATATGTGTATTTTGTACATTTGCAACTGCTTTTTATAACTTAATTAGAAGCACCACAATTACTAAAGTGTGTCTTCTGTTACATAGGGACTACTGAACAGACATTTAGAAGTTTATTTTAAAATGCAAAGTATTGTAAATTAAAATAAAGCTATGTAAACACTTGCTTTTTTGCAACACTATAAGTCTGTCTTATCAGGTAATCAAATGTTTTTCACACACAAAATACAGGAAATACATCATGTAAGTAGATAAGTGGTCAAATACCTGCAAGTGTGGGTATTTGGACAGGCCCTATCATTATTTTTAACCCATTCACTTGAATTATTAGCTGAAAACAAGACTATTTTAACTATGTTCAACTTAGTGATCCTTACTGAAATGGTTAAATTCACTCTCACAGTGTGAGTCCACATTAGTTGAACTTAAAGTTTTACACATATGAACATGATTTTACTGAGCGTTTGGAGACAAGATGCATGTATTATGTACTGTTCATTATTAAGGTTATATGCAACTTTTGTTGCTAGAAGGAGGACAACTGAGATCACTGACAGATTGTCAGGATTGCCTTAAAGGGTTAGTTCACCCAAAAATCACCCTCACCCTCATGTCGTTCCACACCCGTAAGACCTTCGTTCATCTTCAGAACACAAATTAAGATATTTTTGATGAAATCCGATGGCTCAGTCAGGCCTGCATTGGCAGCAAGACAATTAACACTTTCAATGCCCAGAAAGCTACTGAAGACGTATTTAAAACAGTTCATGTGACTACAGTGGTTCAACCTTAATGTTATGAAGCGACAAGAATACTTTTTGTGCGCCAAAAAAACTAAATAATGACTTAATTCAACAATATCTACTGAAGGGCGATTTCGAAACACTGCTTAATGAAGCTTCGAATCTTTATGAATCTTTTGTTTCAAATCAGTGGTTCGGAGCACGTATCAAACTGCCAAAGTCACGTGATTTCAGTAAACGAGGCTTCATTACGTCATAAGTGAATCAAAATTTCAATGGTTCACCACTGGGGGGCGTGACTTTGGTGATTCGAAACAAAAGATTCGTAAAGCAGTGTTTTGAAATCACCCATCACTAGATATTGTTGAATAAAGTCGTTATTTTGTTTTTTTGGCGCACAAAAAGTATTGTCGTCGCTTCATAACATCAAGGTTGAACCACTGTAGTCACATGACCTGATTTAAATGTCTTTCTGGGCATTTGAAAGTGTTAATTATCTTGCTGTCAGTGGAGGCCTCACTGAGCCATCGGATTTCATCAAAAATATCTTAATTTGTGTTCTGAAGATGAATGAAGGTCTTACGGGTGTGGAACGACATGAGGGTGAGTAATTAATGACAGAATTTTCATTTTTGGGTGAACTAACCCTTTAAGATAACCAGAGGCCCTGAGGCGCTACTGTCACGCCACATTAACAATATTTTTTAAAGCCAAAACTACATTTATTGTTTGAGTTTCATGGTAATCGACAAAAATTTGCTTCTTTTTTTTTTTTGCTTTTTACTTTTTATCCCTGTTTCCATCAAAGCCATCTGGTGGGTTTGCTGCCAAAAAGCTCTTTTTTTAATTTTTTTTTGTTTCATCTGACCACAGAAGCCGGTCCCGTTTGAAGTTCCAGTCTTGTCTGACAACTGAATATGCTGCAGATTGTTTATGGATGAGCGAGGAGGATTTTTCTTGAAACTCTCCCAAACAACTTGTAGTGTTTGATCATTTTTAATTGATCCAATTTCTGCAATTCTCCAGCTGTGATCCTTGGAGAGTCTTTGTCTACTCAAACTTTCATTTTCCTTGGAACTTCTTAATTATTGCCCTGATAGTGGAAATGGGGATTTTCAATGCTTTAGCTATTTTCTTACAGCCACTTTCTATTTTGTGAAGCTCAACAATCTTTTGCTGCACATCAGAACTATATTCTTTGGTTTTACTCATCATGATGAATGATTAAGGGAATTTGGCCTTTTTGTTTCCTTATATTTGTACTCCTGTGAAACAGGAAGTCATGGCTGGACAGTTTCATATTTCTAGTCACCCTGGTGTGCTAAAACAAATTAAATATGAATGGGAATATACTTCAGAGATATTTTACACATAAGAATTTCTAGGGGTGCTAATAATTGTGGCCAATGTGCACTGGAGAAAAACATTTATTTCATAATGTGAGTTTCCTCTGACTTTCAATTGCTTTACTTTGATGAAAGGTTAGAATTTTGTGAATTTTTTAATGAAAGATCAAAAAGATAAACAATGCAGATTTATTTTCACAGCCGCCTTTACTCTCATATTTACCAAGGGTGCCAATATTCGTGTAAGGGCACTGTACATATATACATATATAGCATCTTTAAACACGTCGCCTGAATGAACAACGTGAAACTAGAAACCCGAATAACCAGTATAACAGTCTTGCCCACCTGTCCAGATGTCAAGCTACGCCCCTGACAATGCAGACAAAACCATAATGGGTCTAAACTTCTTTAGACTTCATTCTCACCAAGCAAAATTTCGTAACAGAAATGTGATCTGGACATGAGATACACCCATTAAAGAACCAATGAACTTTTAAACCGAGAGAGCAAAACTCACCTGTTGTGGACATCAATCATGCGTTTGGCGTAGGCATAACCGTAATTAGACACATGTGGGGCACCGTTGTGCATCTGAGACAGAAAGAGAGAAACACATCTGTAAAAGCAGAAACACAATCCATGCAAACAGACTCATGAAACCAATCAGACATCCACTGGCTTAAATCGCTCACATTCATGCATTTTTAATCAGTATTTCTCAGCAGGACGGGACGGGACAAGTTTCTAAACACCAAACAGGTATATAAATGTTGGCGGTCATGTACATCAATGCTTCTGACATCAAAAATCCAAGGGTCATTTTTACAGTTTAGTTTCAACTAACAGTCTTTGAGTTGAGTTGAGTTGAGTTGAGTGAACGAAAAAAATATCAAGAAACACATCTCGTGATGTGAGCTCTTTAAAGTTAAACATACCCAACATCTGCCTATTAAAGTGTTGTCACAGTTGAGTGACTGTAATGAAAGCGCACAACGAAGGAGTAAACGACAAGAACAGTCTTTAAAGGTGCAGTATGTAATATTGACAGCTAGTGGTTGAAATGGGTACTGCACTCAAAATTCAAAATATTAGAGAGAATTGTTTACCCTGCCCCCTTCTCCTCAGATTCGACTTTCACGCGGGTTGCCAGATTGAGGACATGCAACAGGAACGACCGCAATTGACAATGGAAGGCGAGGAGACTTAAACACTGTAAGTTGATTTATCCATGTTTTAATATGCTCCCATTCATAGAAATTTTTAGATGGATGCCGGCCTTTTAGGTTGGGTAGATTCTGCGATTTCTGACCCAGTTAATTTGTCGGCTTCCATGGATGTATTTTCTGCAAACTGGCAACCCAGGGTATCGAAACACTATTGGGTAAATTGGCAGTGGGCGGAGTCACACAGACCAAAACAAACATTCCGACACGGAATGCACATTTCAAAGTAAAATGGTACTGGCTGTACCATTGTTTTTCAGAGAAACAAGTATGTGAACTAATGAAGATGAAGATATTTTAATAAAATCTGAGCGATTTCAGTCCCTCCATTGACAGCTACGCAACTACCACTTTGTCACGTGTGTGTGTTTGAGTTTACCATGGTCTCATCTATAGGGTATGTGGTTTTATCAGGAAAAACACATGTAGACAGACAGGAAACGACCTTCACCACCCCGAACTCCTGAGACATGTGCAGCACGTTGTCATTGATGTGCACATTATCTCTCTGGAAACAAAAAACACAATACAGTCAATGTACAGTTCAATCCTTCAACAGAGGTATTTCCAACCTTAAGTTACTTAGTGTTAATAATTACCCAGAAGTCCAGGTTCTGTCTCATGTTTCTGTAGAGCCCGCCTACCATGGCAGCCAAATGAATGACGTGTGTCGGACGATGTTTCTGGAAGACTGCTCTCGTCTCCTCAGCGCTCCTAAAGCAGTACATGTAAATCATGCATGAAAACTCTCTTATAGTTGAGCTTATTCTTTGAATAGATTCCATTCATCAGCCAACTTCATTAGATGCATCCTAGATGCAACAAAATAAAATAGAAGCTAATTCTATAACACATGCTTATTATAAAGTACATGTTATGTGTGATGATTTGATATGTTGTGATAACCCTCCAATGAGGGTTTTCTTACACAAGATTGGCCTCTTTGGATGACAGGAATATCCATTCTTCTCCTTCTCTCCCTTCGCCCTCTTTCACCACCCGCTCTATCGCTCGCCCCACCAGCCCGCTGCCGCCCGTCACCAACACACGCATTGGCCCGTCCATCTGACAGAGAGAAAGAGATGAGGCTTTATAGGGGTTTCTGAAATGTCTTAGGCTGCTTATGCAACCTGGTTTAGGACAGGCAACAACCTTCAGAAATGCCACCAACCAGAGGGAAGCGTGTGTGTAAACGTGCTCAGATATTGGTCACTCCAAGGGCATTCTCCACTGCATCAAAACCAAGACTTTTTTTTATTGAACGTGCCGGAAGTACAGCCAGAAGAGCATTGTAATAGTCTAGTCTAGAAATGGCAAGGGCCTGGAAGAGAAGTTGCGCTGCATTCCCAGTTGGGGAGGGCCTGATCTTCCTCATGTTGTGATCCTGCTGTCATTGTCAACAAAGATTACCCCAAGATTTCTGGCTGAACTTGATGTGATTATTGATCTAGATAATGAGATCATCATGCAAGAACCAAATCACATTATAAAAGATCATTTTCTGCAATCAACTGCGGCTCTAAACAGTGTCTAAAATGAGCAAACCATGGATGAATTATCGCATTTTTAGTCCTGTTAAAATTCGTATGAAACCCTTACCTTCTTTCTGGTGTCTGTGCAATGCTGTCAAGTGAGGTCAATGCAGAATGCAAGAATGAAATGCATCAAAAAAACTACACAAACTAGAAACAAGCTGTAGCTACATGACAGGGGTTGGAAAGTAGCGGTTATTGTCAATTTTACAGGAAACCAGCATCTCTTACCACAGAATATTTTGTCCTATCATCAGTTAACTTTGCAATAGTGTCAGTTCAAATTCTGAATACAAGATGTGAGGTGTATCATCTAAAATAATCAATGACTTTCTAAGGACTTTTTTTTTTTTCCACACAGGCAGAGCCTATAATCTTTGAACCCAAAGGTTAACAACTTTCTACAGCTGTGATCTGCTTTTAGCATTTAAATCATAGAAAAAGTTCAAACAGATTCAATGAAAGTTTTATCAACCATTGTAAGTACCATTTAATCCACATCAAAGGACCTAATCTTTCTAAGGAAATATAACTGCATTTGTGCTTTTAAAACTACCAGATTTGTATTTTCCAACCCAGTTTAACTTATCTATTACTGTACTTATACTTATATGAGCTAACTTTCTCAACTTCTTTAACAGCAATAACTAATTTAGCTGAGACGTCAACTGTTTTATAAAAATCTATTGTCACATCTTTGTCACATATATGGCAGTATTGATCACATGAAGACGAACGAGTACAGAATAATCAGTCCTTTAATAATAATTAAAAGAATATACACATAAGAGAACAGAATAACACAGCCATGTTTAACTCAGACGATACCGGACACTGAACAGAAAGAACTCATGGCTTAAATACACAGGGGATGTAATCAGGAAGAACAGAAACAGGAGTGTGGAAATTAATGGTGCTTTTCCACTGCACGGGACGGCTCGGTACGGAACGGTAAGGCTCGCTTAAATAGTACCACCTCGGTTGAGGTTCCAAGTGTGCAGATCACTGATTGGTCAGAGAGAGTCGTCACTACCAGCATCATTGGATTTGAAACACGAGACACCAAACCCACTAGATTTAAATAGTCAATAACAGCCACCACAGTATAATTTGTTCGCACTGCTTTCTTTAAACTACTTGCTTTAAACGACCATCGCACGCAACTTGAAAAAAGAAATGGTTGTATCGTGGTCAGTAGATGAGGTCCAGACTCATTGGTAGCTAGCCAAGGAGTGGATGCATGACAGTAAAGGCAGCGCAACTGAAATGATCAGTCTATAATCCCACCCACTTTGAAGCAGTACTAACTGAAGTGGAAAAGCAAACCGAAAGTAAGCGAGCCGAGACGTGCCAAACCGAACCGAGACGTGCCAAACCGAACCGAGCTGAGCAGAGTTGTTCCACGCAGTGGAAAAGTGCCATAATTAACAGCCAGGGAAACTAACTAGGAAGGCAGGTAAAACAGGAACGGAACACAGTGAAAATGAAACTAAAACAGACTACTCATGAAATTATGCCCCCCTCCTCAGGAAAGCTTGTCCTCATGCAGTAAACAGTCCAAATGAGACAGAGGGTGGGGGATCTGGAGAACGACAAGGGGCTGGCGAAGGGCAGGAACAGAAGGAGAGACCAGGGTGGCGATGACGGTGAGAGGAGCAGGAGTAGCCAGGTGGTGATCCAGAGCTGATCCAGACAATGGCCCGTGGCGGAGTTGAGTGAGGGAGGAGCCATGGTGGAAGCTTGGATGCCGACACCAGGTGGACGATAGACGGAGATGGAGCCCAAGGCGAGGACGGGAAGCAAATGGGACCGGGTGACACCAATGGTTCTGGAGGCCGAGTCAAACCCGCAGTGACAAGCGTCCAAGGTGGAGCCAGAGTGCCAGAGGACTGAAGTGAAGCCAGTGGGACTGAGCACCAAGGTGAAGCCGGAGGGAAGGCGGAGCCAGACAGAGCTGAAGGGATGGAGAGACAGAGTGCAGCGGACGGCTCGGAAGTCCATAGCACAGGCAGAGCGACGTCTGACCAAGGTGGAACCAGAGGGACAAGGGAGCCCGGTGGAGCCGTAAGGACGATTGTCTCTGATGGAGCCGAGGGAGGAGGCAAGGCGGAGATGGGATGGGATCACAGAGGCAGAGAAGGGGAATCCTCTTTACTAGGTGGAGCTGGAGAGCGGAAGACCAGAGGCAAATCCACACCGTAGAGTGGCTTCAGAGGAGAAGCCGAGGGGCTGAAGGGAATCAGCGGAAGCGGGGCTGACGGACTGGCTGATTTTGGAAGAGGATGCAGGAGAGGGAGACTCTGTGGGAACTCTGGAGACACAGGAGACTTCAAGCTGGGTGAACCAGTGGGGCCATAAGAGACTCTGAGCTGGGTGGAACCAGCGGCAACACAGGAGACTCTGAGCTGGGAGGAACGAGCAGGGACACAGGAGAACTCGAGATGAGCAGAACAAGCAGGAACACAGGAGACTCTGAGCTGGGAGGAACGAGCGGGGACACAGGAGAACTCGAGATGGGCAGAACAAGCAGGAACACAGGAGACTCTGAGCTGGGAGGAACGAGCGGGGACACAGGAGAACTCGGGATGGGCAGAACAAGCAGGAACACAGGAGACTCTGAGCTGTGTGGAACCAGTGGGAAAACAGGAGACTCTGAGCTCTGTGGTACCAGCGGGAACACAGAAGAACTCGAGATGGGCGGAACCAGCAGGAACACAGAAGAACTCGAACTGAGCGGAACCAATGGGAACACAGGAGACTCTGAGCTGGGCAGAACCAGTGGGAACACAGAAGACTTCAATCTGGACAGAAGATTAAGGTAAACATCCTCTTCCAATTCATAAAACAATGCAGAGGCCAGCAGCAGCTCACCCTCAGTGGATGTAATATGGGCGGAGCCTTCGCACTTGGTCAGACTCACTGTGGGGCTCAGTCCTTTACACTGGCACTGGCTCATGCATCGTGGCAGGCTCTAGCTCTCTGTCTGCGGTGGGCTCTGGCGTCATGTCAGCGGGGTGATGGCTGGCTGGGCTTTGGGTCCGGAGTGGGGCTGGTGATGTCCTCCGCTGGGCAGATGGTGAATGCCGATCCATTATTCACCAGCACCCACTCCACAAAAGTGGCAAAATCCTCTCAAGGACCATGAGAGGAGTGCCTTGCTGAGGCTGGTGTTAAAAACGCAGAGCAAGCAGTCTGGAAAATGGGTAAGATACGCCAGATCTAAAAAGTCCTTAGTGTGGTTCTCCAAGGAACGGTCCTTCTGCTGAAGGCAATGCAGTTGGATGGCGGGTAGATCCATTTGTGAGGGGGAGAGAGAAAAAAAGATGCAAAAAATCCTTTCAAATGTATTCTGTAACATATATGGCTGTATTGATCGCACGAAGACGAACGAGCAAAGAATAAACAGTCCTTTAATAATAATTCCAAGAAGATACACACGTAAGTGAACAGAATAACACAACCACGTTATTCTCCATTAAAATCTAAAATCCAACCCACAAAGCTCGTATGAATATCAAATTCTAACAACTGCCCAGCCAAAAGAAGTGGTTGAATAGAATTAAATGCAGATGAAATAAATAAATGCTTATGTATGAAGTTTAATACCTTTTACTTGGATTCAGTGTCTTTCAGCTGGATTTTGACACGTGAGTTCCCAAATGTGCATACAAACTTTACAACTTTCAATGTTAAGCTTTCATTATCAAGTTGTCATTAAACATAACATTGAAAGAGCTCTTCTCCATACATTTATTGTACAAACCGCTTATTATTATGCCTTAATTTGGTGCATCTAAAATGCAGTCTTTTTAACTCTTAAATAATTTGTGTACAGAACCTTTAAAAAATTGACACTTTGCATAAAACATGCATGCTCTTGTATTTGTTGTAAATTACTACTGATGTTTATTAATTTGTCTCGTGTTTTAAGTTTTTTCTTCAACATCAGATGACTTTATTATCTAAAACAATTACATTTTTCGGTTAATTTCAACAGAGTGAGCACAAGAAATTACAAAGTTATAATTACATATTACTATATTATATATAACATTGTTATATTGTGGTAATCGTGGTCAACTACCTTGACCAGAAAGACCAGTTTGACCAGCTCAATCGAGAACAGAATGACAACAGCAAAAACCAGCCTGGACCAATATATAATTCATACTGGATCTATCTAAACTGTACAGTTTTCTACAATATGTTTATTAGTGATCAAGCCATACTTGTTAGTGTAAGTTATTCCCATGACGAGAAACCATGGCAGTACCATGTTTGTTTTGAACCCGTATCACGGTGATTATTAAGTACAATGGGACTGTCATCTGATACATTATATTTATAATAGAAGCATTTTTGTAAGAATTTATGTCATCTTTGTAAAAGCAGCTCTTGTTTCTCCCTACAGCTCACAATGTAACTGCTACACAGATGAAACAGGTAAAGCAAGTTTAACCACTGACACTCCCATGTAAAGTCAAGCCATCACGGTTGAGGTATCATTATGAACCCAAAACACAGAGAAAATATATATATATTAATACTTATCATCAGTAAAATCTGATGAGACCATCATGCATAAAATTACAATACATACTTAACGCTCAATGATTTTTTAAAAACTCTTTTCAGCTCAAATTAAAATGTAAAAATCGTTCTCGGCAGCTTAAACAGTCAGATCTGATGATTCATGTATTAAATCGTATATTCTCTTAATAACTGCAACGCTTTACCTGCTCTCCCGCTCTGTGAATCCTGAGGTAATGAGGTACTGGGTTATGCACACACCTACATTTAAGGACGGTAGGTTTGCATTTACCCAGCAGCTGGGTCACTTAGCGAATAAACATCCGGTTATATTTCACCTCAAGTATACAAGAAGAAAAGAAAATAATAATCCCATAACTACACAATTTATTAAAATCTGCAAAAATGTAATTCAGTACAACAAATACTACCATTGTGCATTTTAAATTCTTTACTTATTATCATTATTATTATTATTATTTTTTAGAATAAACACGTTTTGCACTTTTCTGTTTGCAAAACTCACCTCATAAATTTCATGACTTTTAAACAAGAAACATTCTCCACAAGAGCTTATTATAATACTGAAAAATGAATTAAAACCGCTGATTTTCTAAACTTAAAACATTCCAAAAATCCTTCATATTGACAATACACATTATAGTGTTATTAAAACAAAATAAACACAAAAACATACCCAGTAAAAACAGAAGAAAATGTACAGCACCGAACACGTACAAAGCACAAATAAAACCATGTGATCATCCAAGGAAAATAATAAAAATCCCAAAGGAAAACCTGAACCGCCCCTTCATGTTTGCTGCACATCCCTAAAACATATTTCGACTATTTTATTATATTATTATTTAATAAACTCTCTCCGCTTCAGTTGTCGAAATGTGNTTGCTGCACATCCCTAAAACATATTTCGACTATTTTATTATATTATTATAGTTATTATTTAATAAACTCTCTCCGCTTCAGTTGTCGAAATGTGATTCCCGAGTAATCTCCATTTATTAAAATAAAATTGGATGNTTAAATATTTTATTTTCATATTAAAATATTTAAATTATTTAATTTTATTCATTTAAATTACATCCAAAGCACTGCAACATGATCGCGAGTCAAGAAATCCAATACCAAAAAAAAGAAAAATAACTTTTCGTCAATTTTCCCCTCTCTACCCGCCCCTAAACATGACGTAACGACGACTTCTTGAATAAGTAGGCGGTCCTATAGAGCCCAGACCCGTCAGTCAAAAGTCTGGCTCGTGATTGGAGAAACGAAGCTCTTCGAAGCCACCTGCTGGTTAAACGTGTGTAAACTCAGCCCAAACATGTAATGACACCTTTACAAACAAGGTTAATCTACGAAATGTGATTAAATAGGAAGGTTCTGTAAAATGTGTCCTTGTTTTGTGTGTTATTTGGCAAATTAGATCAATTAGAAGCAATTTAGTATAGTTTTCCTTTTGTTTCGTGTTGTAAATTAAGTATAGAAAATCATTAAATTAATTAAAAATCAACCTTCAATATAAAACCGACCCAAAGTCACCAGATCACGAAGCCTAGTTTGCTGAAATCACGTGACTTGGCGAGTCTGAGCTACTGATTCGAAACAAAAGATTCGTAAATCATGTTTCGAGGCAGTTTCGAAAGCGCCCGTCACTAGATCGAGCTACGCATTGGGAGACCTTTTGTTGACTACAGAATTATAAAACTGTCTTTACAAATTCTCATTACAATGGTTCACTCTGAAATACCACGGTTACGCGCCTGAGCCGAAGTTAACTTCCGGTCTGTGTTTGTTGAATGAGTAAGTTTGGCCTAGTAACCATTCTTTTCCTCTACTGGTAACCCAAAATAATACTGGCTAGACATAGTTTTAACTTAATAGCTAATGTAATTTACTTATTTATTTAGCTTGTAATCAGAAATAATCTACTCTAGACGGACTGTTATTGTTATTGATTCTTTGTGGAAGTCTAAGTTTGGGCCACAAAACGTTTGTTTATGTTGTTGCCATTGAAACCATCATGGGTTTATATAAATACATCGCAGCCTTGCAATACTACTTAGAATTAATGAACATTAATTAATTAATAGTAAAAAAAATATACTTCTCTATTATGGACAAAGCTATTTTTTTCTCGCATTTGTCGCTTGGTGGGTGTTAATTTAATTATGGACCTTGGCTGAGATATAAAGTGTGTCCCGCGCACAGCCGCAAGGTGGCGCAGCTAGCTCGTGCATAGTGCTGTGGGAAGGGAACAGTCCATGTGTTTATATAAATGTACTGGAAAACGCAGCATTTGCAGTTTTAGTAATTGCACACCAGTAAAGNCCAACTAAGAGCGCAACAATTTTTTTCTGACCTACTCCAATACATTTGTGATTAATAATTAAATAAATATATATATATATATGGGTGGTTCTGCAACTACGGGCATTTTTAAGTCCCAGTAGAGAAATTTAAGGTTTATGTTACAGTTTGTCATCTAAAGCTTCTTAAATGTAAACACAGTGTCATTAACACACCCAGACTTAAAAATAATGAATGAATAATATGATTTAATTAAAATCTTTTGCTCATGTCTCAATGTTGAGAAGCATAAAATTAGCTAATTCTTTTACAATATGACATTATTTCAAATTAATTAGTTTCATATAAATGTTACTTTACACCATCTTAAAAAGTTATTTTTGTTTACTAAACATTTATATGATTTTTTTTTTTCATCTAAATACACCTGTCCCACACTTTTGAGTCCTTACCGCAACACTGAAAAAAAGACTCTTAATATGACATTTGTTCAAAGCCAAACAAATATAGTTTCTATGGAAACAGAAATTTGCATATGAGCACATGGCTTACAGACTGGGCCAACCCCATTAGGTCACTCGCAAGATCCAGAAAACTTTGTATTTATTATGCGTCCTTACCATTCGGCTTAGTAATTGTGTATTTTGAACTACATTTTAAAAATGAACTTATATTAATGTTGAATACATGTATATGTGGTGCTAAAAGTCTAAACTGATGCTAATATCAGCAATATTAGCAAAAACTTCATTTCCGCAACATTTTTAGGTGTTGCGGTAAAGACCTTGCGTTGCGGTAGAGACAAATTCAAGTTTTAAACTGTAATCTAAATATAAACATGCCATTTTTGCAAGCCTAGATGATACCAAATCAGATAATAAGCTGACAGAAATGCAGAGACGTAATGAGAAAAGACCCTGACAGATATGAATAGTCATGGGAAAAGAGCATTAAAAAAAAGAGCAGATGAACTGACAAATCAGAAAAGAAGACAGTGGAGGATAAACAAAAGAAACCAGAGGACAGAACAAAATACTGTTGTTTGCAAAAATTATTTTAACCCTTCAGTAGAGATGATTTACATCAATATTTGTCATAAAAAGCGAAATATTTTATCTTTGCCGTGTATTAAAACAATTGGTATATAGGTTAGCATCAATTTTCCATGGCATAAAGAATATCATAAAATTTTAAATTATTTTTAAATATTTGTATTTACAAAAACTGACAAATCTTGAAAGTAACTATGCAGAGGTGTAAAGTACTTGAGTAAATGTAATTAGTTAAAGTATCTTTTTGGCTACTTTGTAGTTGTACTGAGTATCAAAGATATTGGTAACTTTTACTTTCTACTTGACTATTTTTGAACAAGTAAATGTACTTTTTACCTCACAACATTTCTTTTTTGCTCAAGTATATCTTTTTTTGGTTCTACGCACCTGAAGGAAAAGATTATTTTTCCAACTAAGAGCGCAACAATTTTTTTCTGACCTACTCCACTTCATTTGTGATTAATAATGCAATTACAAATTACATTTTTCATGACACCTAACTTTTTCTGCAGCAGTTTTTTTCTGATATAAAGAAGCGATATCGCCATCTAAGGGCATTGAAGGTACTATTTGTTGTGTGTTTTTCCTTTACTCACCCAAACTTGCTCACCCAAACATTAGCAGGTAGTTTCTGATCGCAGGTGTTTGATTTATTAGATGAAGTCATGAATGCAGCTGGTGATGAGGCTCAAACCAGCACATACAGTAGACTTTGATTATTTAATTTGACTTAACATTGTATTATTTATCCGCTATATTGATTTACTTATGGCCTTTCTGTGCACTTGAGCTCAACTGAGACTTGAGAGTTTGTAGACGTTTAAAAGGTTGTGTCGACCTTGATTTATTGCAATATTGAGGTGTTCAGATTTATTTTGATTTAAGAAAATAAACTTGATTTCTCATCTTACAAATCAATTGTTTCTTATTTTCACTGACATGCATCTCTGAGCCTACATTCAGCATAAGTAACATACTTAAGTACTGTTCAAATCAGATACTTTCAGACTTTTACTCAAGTCATATTGGAATTGGTTACTTGTCACTTGTAATGGAGTCATTTTCGATGTAAGATATCTGTACTTTTACTCAAGTATAGTTTTCCGGTACTCTTTACAATTCTGTAACTATATAAATGTATTAAATTTTTATAGAAATTAAAAAAGTGTATAAAATTACTGTTATTGTATTGTTGCGGTAAGGACACTTTGTAAGAAGAAGAGATGAAAACCATAATAAACAAACATGTTCCAGATTAAAATTTTAACGTCTACATTCAATTTTGTGTACATTTGTGTATGTATTACAGACTGTGATGGTTAAAATTGAAATTCATAGAGGTTGATCTTTTTTTAAAATTAGCAGTGTCAAAAGTGACCGTAGTTGCAGAAACACCCATATATATTATAAAACTTTAAATAAACATGAAAAGAGAGCTAAAACAATGATTTTGTATTCATAAAAAAATATTAGTCATTGGTTTCTAGCATTTAACAGTGTTCAGACTCCCCACAGCTACTCTCAGCCTCAGAACGTTGTCTGAACGTTTCATATGGCACAAAATTGGAAACACTTCAGGAGTTATCATCCGATTGGTTGAATTCTACAACTGTGACAACGAGCGCTTATCATAGTCAACTAAACACTGGATTTTCAAAAGTATGAGAAGTTTGCAGCATAGTCACTTTAAATATGTTTTACAAGCTGGTCTTATTGTAGGGACATTGACTATGTTTTCACGCCCCTGCAGAACAAAACAAACTGTGATTGGTTGTTTTACATGTCAGTCAGACAGCCTCTGGGTGGTCCTTGGCCAATGAAAGCTACTATGGAATCCAGACCTGCCATCAGTCTGAAGGTTTCGTGAAACTACCCCACAGCCAATGAGATGTGAAGATCTTCATTTACGGGCGATGTCATTATTGGCTACAAACCAATCACACGTCTCCTTGATGGCTGGAAAAAAGAAAAGCACCAATAATAATAACTGTTCTTTTGACTGCTATTGAAGAACATTTAGCAAATGCTGAGAAGTGAAGATCGATCACCTGCTTTGAACGGTGTGAACTTGAAGTCTGGCAGGTATTTGCGTAGTTTGGCGTTACTGGCGGTTTTCTTGAACTGACCGTCTGCTTTACTTGTGTCATACTGAGAGCGGTTAGTTAAGGGTTGTGGATGAAAGGGACAGATCACACCAAAAGGAAAACTGTGTCATTTAAGGACTGCTTGAGAACAACTGCAGATTTTCACCATGATCGTTGAGAAGTTCATTGTGTGAAAGGATACAATCACGTCACCTTTGAACCCCAACGCTTCAACCACAGCGTCCACAGCGTCCTTTATGGACAACTCATCCTCTTCTCCAACTAGAGAGAGAGAAAAAAAACGACAAAGATAATTAGATATCTCAGATTCTTTTACTTAATTAAAAAGGCTGACACGCCCATTCAAATGTACAACAAGGTAACAGAAAGTTTAAAAGATGTTTTATTATACATATTGAAATTTGTTTATGTACCAACATATTAATACATACAAATCAGTCTCCGAAATTTAGACATCATCTTTTGTTATACCATTTAAGAATTTTTTTTAACCTTAAAGGGTTAGTTCACCCAAAAATGAAAATTCTGTCATTTATTACTCACCCTCATGTCGTTCCACACCCGTAAGACCTTCGTTCATCTTTGGAACACAAATTAAGATATTTTTGATGAAATCCGATGGCTCAGTGAGGCCTGCATAGCCAGCAATGACATTTCCTCTCTCAAGATCCATAAAGGTACTAAAACATATTTAAATCAGTTCATGTGAGTACAGTGGTTCAATATTAATATTATAAAGCGACGAGAATATTTTTGGTGCGCCAAAAAAACAAAATAACGACTTATTTAGTGATGGCCGATTTCAAAACACTGCTTCAGGAAGCTTCGGAGCGTTATGAATCAGCGTGTCGAATCATGATTCGGATCGCGTGTCAAACTGCCAACGGCTGAAATCACGTGACTTTGGCGCTCCGAACAGCAGATTCGATACCCTGATTCATAACGCTCCGAAGCTTCCTGAAGCAGTGTTTTGAAATCGGCCATCACTATATAAGTCGTTATTTTGTTTTTTTGGCGCACCAAAAATATTCTCGTTGCTTTATAATATTAATATTGAACCACTGTACTCACATGAACTGATTTAAATATGTTTTTAGTACATTAATGGATCTTGAGAGAGGAAATGTCATTGCTCAGGCCTCACTGAGCCATCGGATTTCAACTAAAATATCTTAATTTGTGTTCTAAAGATGAACGAAGGTCTTACGGGTGTGGAACGGCATGAGGGTGAGTAATAAATGACAGAATTTTCATTTTTGGGTGAACTAACCCTTTAAATTTGATCAAACTGAATTTGTAAGGAATTAACAGGTCGAGTACCTGACAGAATGATGGGCTCCACCTCGTTATACTCCCTCAAAACCCAAACAAACAGACGAGCCAGATCCGGAGAATAGATGAACTGACGCAGAGGGCGACCTGAACCCCAGACCTGCAGAGGTTTACCTTCCTCTACAAAACACACAAACACAAGAAATGTTTTCCATGTGAACCCAAGAGGCGACACTTTGATACTTTTTTGGGTAACAGCCACTAGATGGCGCTCCGGTAGCGTGGCCGCCATTATGGGCTGAAAATACTAACTGGACCATTGAATCCTTCACATCTTACGCACCCAAAATCAGCGAATTTCACTGCCAAATCAGAAACGCAAAACAGTTTTTTAAAATTAAGTCACCTGTAAATTGTATGGCTCCTACAGTAAATGTTGTATTGTCTTATATATGTTTTATTTTACCAGTTGTGGAATCATTCATCCATCTGAGGTAACATAGTTAGCCTACTTTACTGAGTATTTCCATTTTATGCAAATTTACACATTAATAGTAAATTAACAATAAATTTAAGATCATAATTTTTGCAGTGAACAATATATTTCAGACCTAGTGGAGTAATAATAATAATATCTAGGTTTTTATATTGAAATATATTGTACGTTTTAATGGATCACGCTACAAAGATAATGATCTTCTAATACATGTTGCATTGCTGTGTCTGTTATCCCATAATTCACACTTTTGGACACTTTTGCTTTAACGGACATTAGACAAAACTGCAAAATCAACCTGTTATATATTTAATTGTCCAACATTCCCAATTTTTCTGATGCATGTCCTTAATTTAATTTCATATGTTGGTAATAATGAGGTGTTTAAAAGCCTTTTAAAGAATTTTAACCCAAACCGGGTTTCTAAAGAGCAAAGGTTTTGTGAAAAAAGTGGAAGTCTTAAACACAAAGTGTGTAAAATAAACTGTTAAAAGGATTTGATGATCACTAGTGATAGTATTTTATTCTGTGTTGTCATCATTCAGGTTGGATTTCAGCTTTAATGTAAGTTTTTTTTAACAAAGCAGCTGATATTGCCATAGAAACTAGTGGACTGACACTCGCTTTCACCACAAAATGGCGGAAACGCAGGGCTGCTGCTGGGCGCCGGTGTTGCAATGGATCGTTCTATTGAGTGTCGCTTCTTGTTAGTGTATATTCTTTGGATCAAGTGTGCCGCGCACTGAAAAAAGTGAAGCCAAAACATCTTGATCAACCCCTGGTGGCTGCCTGCAGTAAAACCCATCTTTTCCATGTAATCGACTGGGGCGTGAGCCAAACTAAAAAAAATCCAATTAAACCTTAAATATTTTTTTCTGTCATTTTAGGTAGTTCTCATCACATTGACATATGTTCAAGTGTTTGTTTTTCCAATAACTTTGGGTTTTAGTTTGTTATTTGATGCTATAAATAGGGGGCTCTCACTCTTTGCCAGGTAAGTCTTGTGGATCAACCCCGGCAGAACGTGACCGTCCTCAATGTTGAAGTTGTCATGGGGTCCAAAAACATTGGTGGGGATGACGGCGGTGTATCGCCGACCGTACTGCTGAAAACACGCCCTAATGGACAAAAACAAATGAATTGTTTGTTAAATGTATGAAAGCTATAATCAAAACTTCACCCCAAAATCTCAAAATAAATGTATCTTGACATTATTTTCATGACAATTACACACATTTCTCACAAATTCTCATTATTGTCATAAAAATAGTAGTTCATTATATACATTACAAAATTAAAAAATTTAAAATGTGCTGCATTTCATTTATGGTGATTTAAATGTTTTTTGTTTTTTATTGTATCAGTAATTTAATAAAATTCACCAATGAGAATCACACATACGCACACACACAAAAATTAAGAAAATGTCTGGATATTTATATATATTTATAGCTGCGGTGATGAAAATAAAAAGCAAAAATGTGTTTAAATCTCATTATGATTTGATGATAATATGACAATGTAGAAAGAAGCTTCCAATCAAAATGTGACCAAGACATGTGATACAACCCCCCCAAAAAAAACTCATGACCAATGAACTTTGACACTGACCTGTTGTGGACATCAATCATGCGTTTGGCGTAGGCATAACCAAAATTAGACTCATGTGGAGGTCCGTTGTGGATCTGAAAGAGAGAAACGCGTCTGTATAGANATGAGAATCACACATACGCACACACACAAAAATTAAGAAAATGTCTGGATATTTATATATATTTATAGCTGCGGTGATGAAAATAAAAAGCAAAAATGTGTTTAAATCTCATTATGATTTGATGATAATATGACAATGTAGAAAGAAGCTTCCAATCAAAATGTGACCAAGACATGTGATACACCCCCCCCAAAAAAAACTCATGACCAATGAACTTTGACACTGACCTGTTGTGGACATCAATCATGCGTTTGGCGTAGGCATAACCGAAATTAGACTCATGTGGAGGACCGGTGTGGATCTGAAACAGAGCGAGAGAGAAACACGTCTGTATAGATGACAAAAATATAGGACAATTCCAAACAAAAATGTCTAGTCATCGTCTCCCTCAAATCATAAAACAATTGGAGCTGATGATTTTGTTGAAAATAAAACTGATCCACTGGATTCTAATGATTCTGCAGAGGAAGTTTACAGTATGTTTTCAAAGGACAATGAATCGTAGATGATCAAGGAAAATGTATCATGGTATAAGCCCTGGAATGGTATAAAAAACATCTTAAAGTGTGTGTGTGTGTGTGTGTGTGTGTGAGATTACCATGGTCTCATCTATGGGGTAGGTGGTTTTATCTGGGAATATACACGTGGACAGGCAAGAAACGACCTTCACCACCCCAAACTCATGAGCCGTCTGCAGCACGTTGTCATTGATAAATATATTATTCCTCTGAAAACAAGTCAATGTACAGTTTAATTATTCAACAGTGATATTTTCAGTTTTTATGACATATTTCCAATGTTATATCCTCCTGGGACCCGGGAATAGACTTCTGTCCTCTCTGTAGTAGACATTATATTTGAGTGATTTTCTCTGACATCATACATGTCACAGTTTTAAGTCTGGATGTCCTGTAAAGAGCACATTCAGGGCTTTGCGGAGATACCAAATTTTTTGAGGTTTCGCCATGAAAACAACAACTTCTTGGTCTTTAAATATGACTGAAAATGAAAATTAGCACTCTTATGGAAATATGATAATATTTTGTAATTATCATTTAAATCGGATTTTCAAATTGTTTGTTATAAATCAACATCTCAGGAAAATGTTATGGGGTTTCAAATCAAAACAGGACATTGATTTCATACATGACCTCTGTAGAGGACTTAAATCATGTTTATCAGGCATTTTAGGAGATACAACAAGTGAATAGGGAAAGAAATTATATATCAATATTCCTATTAATTATTAGATATTATTATGAAAATGTTGCCAATTATTACTCCCATTATAACACTTATTTTTTCATTGCATGTTGCTCCAAGAACACATTAATATGCAAATTATATACAGTGTATAGATGCATTGTATTGAATGGGAAAATCCATGTATGGCTATTTTACCCACATAATGCATAAAATATCAATTAATTCCATTATATCTTTCATAGCATAATTGAGAATCATCTTTATACAAAGTTTGGTTAAAAACAACCTGAAGCTTAAAAATGTATTGGTAATTAAAAAAAAAAAAATCCCATTGTTTTTGCCTATACAATGTTATTTTTTAATTTCTTTCTTATGCTCTAAACAATATAATGATGTGAAAAAATACTAAATTCAAAAAACTTTTTTTTCTGGGTCTCAGGAGGATATAATAATAATTGTTAATAATTACCCAGAAGTCCAGGTTCTGTCTCATGTTTCTGAAGAGCCCGCCTACCATGGCGGCCAAATGAATGACGTGTGTCGGACGATGTTTCTGGAAAACTGATCTCGTCTCCTCAGCGCTCCTGAAGCAGCACATGTAAATATATTTGTCATGCCCCGAGAAACATTAATTAATTTCGATATTGGCAGTATGGCGATATATATCGTTGCGATTTACCATTAGTGGCAAATTAACCATGGGCGTGGCTTCACGTGCAGTGCTTCAGCCTGAGCGATATGACGACATAAAGTTATCGATAAAGATTTAAATTAATCGCAATATGTAAGTATGCGCGTAAGTATGTAAGTTGACATGTTAGAGTGATCAAGAAATGATTACATGAATGAGAAAATAAAGCGCGTGACTAACGGTCACTCACCCAAAGCGCGCAAATAAAGTCAGTCAGAACATTGGAGCACCGAATGGAGTTATTTTTCGCGATGTGCTGAGCTTGAATGATCAAAAACACAGTTGTCTTGGTGAGTATAATCACATAAACACTATCGGTTATGTCTTAAAGGGTTAGTTCACCCAAAAATTAAAATTATGTCATTAATGATTCACCCTCATGTCGTTCCAAACCCGTAAGACCTTCTTTCATCTTCAGAACACAGTTTAAGATATTTTAGATTTAGTCCGAGAGCTTTCTGTCCCTCCATTGAAAGTGTTTGTACGGTGCAGATGTATGTCCAGAAAGGTAATAAAAACATCATCAAAGTAGTTCATGTGACATCAGTGGGTTAGTTAGAAGTTTTTGAAGCATCGAAAATACATTTTGGTCCAAAAATGACAAAAACTTCGACTTTATTCAGCATTGTCTTCTCTTCCGGGTCTGTGTATATCCACAGTGACGCTTCTTCTTCTTCTACGGCGGTTGGCATCCAGCTTATTGGTGCATTACCGCCCCCTTCTGCTCCGGACAGTTACGCTGATGACGTGTTATGTAGTGCGCCCGAGCTTCGTTTACAGTCTGAGGGAGACGCACGCTGTATTCAAGCTTTTCTACTTTGTTTGTATTTTGGTATTGCTATATTTTTTAAAAGGTGTGCATGTCACGGATGTCCTAATCGCGTCACTGTCCGGAGCAGAAGGGGGCGGTAATGCACCAATAAGCTGGATGCCAACCGCCGTAGAAGAAGAAGCAGCATCACTGTGGATATACACAGACCCGGAAGAGAAGAGAATGCTGAATAAAGTCATAGTTTTTGTTATTTTTGGACCAAAATGTATTTTCGATGCTTCAAAAACTTCTAACTAACCCACTGATGTCACATGGACTACTTTGATGATGTTTTTATTATCTTTCTGGACATGGACAGTGCACCGTACAAACACTTTCAACGGAGGGACAGAAAGCTCTCAGACTAAATCTAAAATATCTTAAACTGTGTTCTGAAGATGAACGGAGGTCTTACGGGTTTGGAACGACATTAGGGTGAGTCATTAATGACATAATTTTCATTTTTGGGTGAACTAACCCTTTAAGTAAACAACGGGAAAGAAAGAATCGAATGAGTCAATATATAGGATTCTTGCATTAGTAATGGAAGTGACAGCAGCCTTAAACACACTGCAGTCTACTGTCGTTAATGTTAATAATAATAATAATAAATAAAATCACCCACTGCACTTGACTGAATAACTTTAATATCAGTCAGTGTATATTAATTCAAGCAGTGTTTTATTTTTTACATTTGATCAATGAAATCCTGTTCACACCAGCGACAATAACTATAATGATAACTATTATCTATAAAGTTCTAATAATCATTTTATTTGTTTAGACTCACATCACAGCTATAAAAATGATGACAGCCAATCAGAATCCATCCGACTTTAAAAAGCGCGAACATTTAAAGCGACAGACAACATAAAGGCAGTGCGCTTAGAATAAACAGAACTTTTGTGTGGGTACAGTTATTATTCTTGAATGGGTCATTACTATTAGCAAAGACTATCCACCTCATTCCTGACTAGCCTACTGCGTTTCGAATTATGGGTTGCACTTCCGGTTTGGGGAACTTCCATTTAAAAAGACTGAAATGAATCGTTTCAGATCATAAGGTTGCCCTACAAATAAAGCTGTCAGCTTGACTGAATGAGCTGTCAATATTTCTTTCATGTTTTATTTTCAGACATCATGAGAATGACGTAACGCTTGGTATTTTAACGTAACATGTTATAACAAGAATATCTATGGCAAAAGCTCTTTTCAGTCGCTGCTTTCTATCCTCATGATTATTTTCTTTTGTCCCTTTGCATACCGCTGTAATAGTATGAAAAAGCACAATATATTCCGCACATTTGTGGTCTGTCCTCCCGATATAATTTACGATATATCCCATTAATAATTCACTGGAAAGCACGAAGTATCTCTCATTTTTCTCCTCAAAGTCTCTTTCCAGGTTTGTTTTCACAGGTAAATACAATTTATTATCTGTAAAAATGACGGAAATCACTTTGAAATAGTATCACGCAATGTTGAAGTTCATGAAAAATTTGTATTAAGGCAACGTATATTACATGATGCAGATATATATCACTATAGTTATGTTTAACCCGTCTGTTATTACTGTGGAAATAATCTCGCTTTTTCATGGCCTGTTGATGCTTTTACACTTTTAAATGTCCTTTTAATGTTTGTTGGTTTAAGGGTGGGTAGAATAATGTCATCTCATTGTACCCAGTTTAAAAAAAAACAAAAAACGTATTATTGCGTTCATAGAGCGAGCCTTTCACTGACCATTTACAGTTTAACGGAATAACACAAGACGCTCGTATTGTTTTGAATGGGAGAAAGTGCAACGCGCAATATGGCTGAATAAGTCCCGCCTTCTAAATAGGAGCCAGTCGCCGATTGGTAAAATCATCGCGTCACTGCAGCAGCCGTTAGAAGCTCCGGTTCCTATAGAAACAGTCAGACGCGCGCCTCCGAAATGAGACACAAGACGCGCATTTAGGACTGCGCATGCGCATTAGCTTGATCCAGCCTGAAAAATACAGTTTTTAGTCATGATTCGAGCGTTTAGAAACAAAATTTATTAGACAGTTGTTGTCAGATTTCATTGTTTATTACAAATATGAAATTTAATCGAAAGCTTGACAAACAGCTTTAGAGTATTTGATGTTTCCCCATTCAAAGAGATAGGAGCTGCACTTGAATGCCCGAGAGACGTTTCAAAGATGGCCGCCGAGTGAAATGACTCGTCTTAAAGGGACTTTGCTATTAGTACTTCTAACACCATGTTTTCTATAACATGCACTTACAGAATATAACGTAAATGTTATAATATATCTAATGATATGATATTGTAATGATTGTGTTGTCTAGCTGCCGTGACGTCTGATGAGTGTTTGTTCAGGAGCCCTTACATGAGATTGGCATCTTTGGATGACAGGAATATCCATTCTTCTCCTTCTCTCCCTCCCTCCTCCTCCTCTTTCACCACCCGCTCTATCGCTCGCCCCACCAGTCCACTGCCGCCCGTCACCAACACACGCATCGCCCCGACCGGCCCGTCCATCTGAGAGAGAAAGACAGAGAGAGATGAGGTTTGATGAACACTTCAGCAGTTATCATACAGTGCCTTGCGAAAGTATCCATACCCCTTTCATTTTTCACAGTTTGTTATGTTACTGCCTTATGATCAACTACTTTAAATTACTTTTCCCCCACATCAATCTACACTCCATAATGACAAATAAGAGATATTTTTGACAACTTTGCAAATTTATTAAAAAGGGACATAAGTACATGTACCCTTAACTTGGAACTTAGTTGAACACCTTTACAGCCTCATGTCTTTTTTTTAGGTATGATGAAACAAGCTTTGCACATCTGCATTTGGCGATTTGTTTACCATTCTTCTCCTCAGATCCTCTCGCGCTCAGTCAGGTTGGATGGGGACCGTCGATGGACAGACATTTTCAGGTTTTTCCTGAGATGTTCAATTGGGTTCAAGCTCAGGCTCTGGCTGGTAGGGTTGGGTACCGAAACCCAGTGCCAATATGACACTGGTACCTATATGACCGGTAAATAGAAGGCAGATGTCGGTGCCACTTAAATGGCCTGAACTGTCGATTGAAATATTCAGTGCATCACAACTGCTAAATTCAAATGTGTGTTTGCGATCTGGCTGGCTCTGAGCCAGAGACGGACACGCTCAGCGCCTGTATTCAGTGTTATCAACCACAATGTTTATTTTAGGTTTCAGGCATTTAAATACACATAAGTACAAGCAAAAAAAAATAAAACATTTGTTTGTTAAATACACACTGATGTCTATGGAAGCGGCAATAAAAATCCTTTTAATTATAATTTGACTAAGTTTTATTCATGTCAGATACACATTGTGTAGGTAACTATACAGTTTACTTTATTCTTCTCCCAATTCACCGGTCACTTACTTTCACGCATTTCGGAAGAAGTGGATGAATTTACATTTACACGTGGTGCAAACTAACATGGCGGCACCCATCGCACATTATAGATCAACTAACATGATTATTATAAAGGGTTGTAAAGAACAAAACACATTCACTTACACATACAAGGACAAGGACACACTCAAGGACATTCACAGAGTTGTCCATAAGCCACTTTTGCATTGTCTTAGTTGTGTGCTCAGGGACATAGTCCTGTTGGAAGGTGAAACTTCTGCCCAGTCTGAGGTTCTGAATGCTCCAGACTAGGTTTTCATTGAGGCTGTCTCAATATTTTGCTGTGTTCTACCCTGACGAATCCCCCAGTCCCTGCCATTAAAAAAAAAAATCCCCACAGCATGATACTCCCACCACCATGCTTTATTATTTGGATGGTATTGTGCAGGTGATGAGCAGTGCCTGGTTTCCTCCAGACATTATGCTTGGACCTGAGGTTCATCAGACCAGAGAATATAGAGGGTATGCACTGACGTCAGTTTCCCGCCGGAACACGTGCCCTCAGCTGGACTGAGTGGCAAAAGAGCCTGCTGCATGACTGGATTTAACAGGGGAAACTACAAGTAAAACAAACGATTATCAGTTTTTTTAAATGAAAGGTTGATATAGTGTTCCTTACAACTTACCAAAGATCCAGTAATCCATTGATATTGACATGCAGCCAAGTTTGAAAATGCCAGGGTTGCATTTCAGTATAAACGGACCAAAATGGAGACTTTTGAAAACAATGGCGTGGCTGCCCACATTCGCTCTGCGTATCCTTGACGAGCGAGTAAACAATAACATGGAGACTGAACTGCAATCTTTGCTGGCTTTGTTTTCATTTTTAGCAGCCATTGTGTACATGCATGCTCAGTATGCATTATTTAACAATCATGTGACATGCGTTTTCGGCCGTGTAGTGTAGATGGAGATCGTTTCTGAAATGCTGCGGAAACGCCAGTGTAGACGAGGATCGTTTTCATTTTAAAACGCCGTTTTAAAACAACGCACTAGTGTAAACGGGGCCTGAGAGAGTCCTTTAGGTGCTTTTTTGCAAATTCCAAATGGGTTTTCATGCATCTTCCCTGAGGAGAGGCTTGAGTCTGGCCACTCTGCCACTCTGCCCAGATCGGTGGAGTGTTGCAGACAGTGATGTTCTGTAAATTTCTCAATCATGGAGCTCAACCAGAGTGACCATCGGCTTCTTGGGCACCAAGGCCCTTCTCCATTGATTGCTCAGTTTGCCCAGAAGTTAATCTCAAGGAAGAGTCCTGGTTGTTCCAATCTTCTTTCATTAAGGATTATGGAGGCCTTCCCCAGATCTGTCTCTGAGCTCTATGGGCAGTTCCTTTGACCTCATGGCTTGGTTTTTGCTCTGATAAACATTTTCAGCCCTTAGGCATTTTATTGAGAGGTGTGTGCCTTTCCAAATCATGCCCATTCTATTTAATTTGCCACACCTTAACTCCACTCAAAGTGTAGTAACCTCTAGTAAAACTGGAATGCTCCTGAGCTAAATTTCAAGTGTCCTGTTATGAACCCAGTATGGGTCATATTTGTTGTTTGTTTGTTTTTTCCCTTGGTTTGTTTTGCAGGAAGGTGTCAGGGTGAGTGACGTCATTATTACTGAGGACTTACACCTGTGTTGGAGCTGATGCCGGTAAATTTAAGCAGTTCCCTTCAGCGTTTTTTTCTTACTTCATCCTTACTTTAATAAATGTTATTCCTTTTTGACCCTCATCCAGCGTGTTGTCTCTTTCTTTGTCGCGGCTTGCGAGCCGGCCTTGACAAATGGGGGCTCGTCCGGGATTTTAACCCGGGACCTCTCGCACTGAGATCACGGCCGGCTCGCAAGCTGCGACAGTTCCAGAAAAAAACTATTTAAAGTAGTTTAACATAAACCAGCAACATAACAAAACGTAAAGGAACACTTTCGCAAGGCACTGTATGTGCAAAAACTGTTATAATCTATCTATGTATACTTCAACAGTTCATATACAGGTCCTTCTCAAAAAATTAGCATATTGTGATAAAGTTCATTATTTTCCATAATGTAATGATAAAAATTTAACTTTCATATATTTTAGATTCATTGCACACCAACTGAAATATTTCAGGTCTTTTATTGTTTTAATACTGATGATTTTGGCATACAGCTCATGAA